>CM071621.1:2035000-2359729 GCA_036365135.1 Miichthys miiuy | reverse complement strand
CGGTCATGCCAGCAGACATCCAGCAGGGGGTAGACTTTACCCTGGACTTCCACTCTGAAGCTGTAGATGACAATCAGCTCATCAGAACTGTCAGTGTTATAGAAGGTCAGCCCTTTGCCCTCGTAGTCCAAGAAGAGTCCCACCCGGCGTGGAGGACACAATACTGGCAGGACCACCCTGGGTGAAGTGAAGGCCTCATAAACTCCGTCCTTCAGTCCGATCAACCACACTCCACTCTCTGGATTTTTCACCAGCTTTGCCTTACGATTGGTCGTTCCTTTGATCAACCCAAGACGCCATTTAGGTTTGTGACCCACCTCCACCTGGACAGTAAGCAATAGGGTTGTTCAAGGTATCTTTACTTAAAACAATACAACCTCAGTTAATTTCATTTAAATTTAGATATTTAGTAGACACTTTCATCCAAAGCGACAAAAAAGGGAAACAATCATGGTACAGTGTGACTTAGGACATGTTAGTGCAGCAATAAGTACTGTGACAGTTGTAGAGGGGGGTAGATTTATCATGTCCAGGTGTTGGTAGTGTTGGAGAGGAGATCCTCTGAAGAAGTTTTTGAAGGTATCAAAAGAAGCATTGAGTATCATTTTT
The DNA here is from genome assembly GCA_036365135.1 of Miichthys miiuy. NCBI lineage: Eukaryota > Metazoa > Chordata > Actinopteri > Sciaenidae > Miichthys > Miichthys miiuy. The sequence goes on along the minus strand of CM071621.1, from coordinate 2,359,120 downwards.
AATAATAGCATTGTATTAGTTAAATGATGTTTAAAAGAAAATCAAACACTGTAAATGAAAAGATTTTACTGCTTTAATTGATCGATGTGAATCATGTTGCATGAACAACTTATTTACCTCCCAGTAGTGTTTGCCAGAGGAAAAGCCACGGTCAGCGAGGATACAGTAACTATAACTGAACCTCTCTGGATTATCAGGAAGCCTCCGGAGGAGAGCTCCGCACACCACAACGGTATCCCCATGAAGGAGCTCCAACATTGGGTGAGCAGTTTGAGCGTCCAGCTTCAATGGCTCTGGGGCTAATGGAAGAAAATCATATTTAAATACCGGGAAGAGCAAGACAGAGAGTGAGACAGACAGAGTGACAGAAAGTTCTGAGACAAGTGGACTCGTTGATTCTGGGGGACTCTGATGGACTCACCTGGTAGGACTTTTCGGTGTAATCTTTTCCATACAGTCAGTTTGATGTCGTTGTGGTTGAAACCTGGTTTGAAGTTTAGAGAACTGAAAATTCTTTCCTGTTTTCTCTGAAGGACCTGGACCTCCCTGAACCTGAGGAGAGGAGGAGGTGTTGAAGTTGATGTTAATTTCTTGACTTTGTTCTTTTTGAAGATTTTTTTTTTTTTACCTCGGAGCTATTGATCCATACTTCTGTAAAGAGAAAAAAACAATCACTGAAGAGTGAGCTCATTATGTGACCAGAACATTTAAGTCCCAGACTACATACTGGACTGATCTAAGACCACACACTGGACTGATCTCAGACCACATACTGGACTGATCTCAGACCTACAGTACCATGATGAAGCCCAGGTGTCCCTCCTTGCTCAGGTCCTGCAAAGTATTCTGGGCCTCCTGCAGCCGGTTCAGGTTCTGGTTTAATTGGTCTGTCTGGCTCTGGAGGGATGAAATGAGGACAGCAGCTGAGGTCTCCACCTGCTGCATGAACCCTGCCTCCTCCACCTCCAGGCAGCGCCGCAGGTCACCAAACTCCTTCCTCACCACCCACTTCAGGACATCAGACTCATTCTGATTGGACAGACAGACACATTGTCACCTCTTATTATTACAGCAGCTCTGACAGAACCAGATGGTGAACTGATTAATGAGTTTGTCCATCAGACACTGATTGATCGTTCAGTTGACAGCTGTCTTTTATTCATAAATGTATACAAATATTAATTAAATAATATATATAAAATTAATGTTCTTCATGCCTATATATATATATATATATATATATATATATATATATATATATATATATATATATATATATGTGTGTGTTCAATTTAAGTCAATTTTATTCATAAATCTCCAAATCATAACAAAAGTTATCCCCTGAAGAGCAGGACAGATAATGCTTTATAATATTATCTACCCAACAATTCCACCAGGAGCAAGAAAAACTTTTAACAGGCAGAAACCTCAAGCAGAACCAAGCTCTTTGGTGGACGGTCATCCACCTCAATGTGTTGACTAGTTTAATCTCTAGCATCATGGTCTATAAGACCATCATATGTCCTGTGAGCAGCCCTGTTGTTTCCCCTCCTGTTGCAGCATTGGCGTGTATGAAAAGCTGTAACACTGAAATGTTCCTGAATGAAGCTGTGTTTGTGACTCGTGCCTGAAAGTTCATCCCAGTAATTTAATGGAAACATGTAAAAAGGTTCATGAATGCTTTCGACCTCTTAGCATGAAATGATTTTTTAATGGTTCATCCAGCTGTGGTGACTGAGGATCAAACACAATTCATTGTGGACCAACAGATCACTAAAGAACCAACAGTAAAGTGTACATGTTGACACCCACAGTTATCCTGGATTTGTTGTATGCCATTTTACAGATCTGATCGTCGAGTTTACGTTTCTGGTGCTGGAACTCAGTCATCAGACAGGAAATGTCCTCCTGAGAGAGAGAGAGACAGACAGACAGACAGACAGACAGACAGACAGACGTAAAAGAAATCCTTTAGTACTGAAGCATCAAATTATTAAAAGCAGAATATTTTAGTCCAGGACGAATCATCAGTGTATTATATGGTGGACATCCACTGCATCCCCCCTAACCCTAGGCCTGGACTCCACTCTGAAGGTGTGCTGTGGTATCTGGTAGCATGCTCACGATAATGATGCAATGATGATGATATCAGGAGGTGTCAACTATAGATGTAGACATCACCTGAGGACTTGTAATTGAGCCAGGAGAACAGGTGTTTGGCTAAAGAGCGGAAGGATAAACTATTTTTCAACCGCATTTGTCAGACGAAGCAAGTTTTCTGTTTTAAGATAAATTTTGTTTATTTTGCTGTTGCTGTGATGCAATAAAAGGACATATTATTGTGACACTAATCACAAAAAAATGAACGTTGATTTACTGACCGCTCCTACAGTCTGTCTGCTCAAACCCTAGGTCACATAGGGGTGATCCTCTCTTTCTAGGGGAAACTCACTGCAGTGCTCAGGCTCATTGTTCACCCTGGGTAACTAAAAAAGGAGAGTACAGCTCCTCTTAAGAACCTGGGTTGCCAGATTCCTTGGCTTTGTCAGGTGATATTTGTCAGCTTTCTCTGGAATATGGGAAAATACCCTGCATGCAGCCAGATCTATGTCTGATGGTAGTGGGCCCACAGGGTTTCAAATTGGGGCCTTTGAACCATGCTCAGTCATAACAGATTAAGCTCTTGTAATTTTTGGGAAAAGGGTAAACTGATGATTTGATCTTTTAAAAAAAAAAATTTATTTACTTTTTTAAAGATTTTTTTTGGCCTTTTCAAGCTTTATTCAATAGAGACAGCTGAAGAGTGACAGGAATGTGGGGAGAGAGAGGTATGGGAATGACATGCAGCAAAGGGCCACAGGTCGGATTCAAACCCTGGGCCGCTGCAGCAAGGACTGAGCCTTTGTACATGGGGCGGATGCTCTACCAATTGAGCTAACCGATACCCCATGATATGATAAATTTATTTGTCACATGTAATCAAAGGGTGCAATGACAGTGATAGCATCTACCCAAAGTCAAACAGGAAGAAAACACTGTATACTATGGCAGACTGTGGTGAAGATCACACCTGTTATATTGAGCAGTATTACTACCATGTTCATAAAGCATGGTGTACTGGAGTTGTGTGCCATGATATTTTAATTTTGATGGATGTGCATTGAAACTGATCTGCACATCCCTGTAAATGGTAAATGGACTGTATATAGTGCCTTTCTAGTCTTCTGAACACTCAAAGTGATTTTACACTACATATTTCATTCACCCATTCACACAGTAATGGCATTGGCTGTCATGCAAGGTGCCAACTACTCATCAGTTTTAGGAGCTAACCATTCATACACATTCAGGAGCAGTTTGGAGTTCAGTATCTTGCCCAAGGGTACTTTGACATGCAGACAGGAGGGTATCTTAAAGAAAGAAAATGTTCATGGACAACAGGTGACCTTAATGTTGTTAAACTTGAAAAAAAAAAAAAGGTAATATTTAGTTTGTGTGAGACATTACACCCTAACCCTAACCCTCAGCTAATGGCTGCTTATCTACACTGAGTCAACAACACCAAATGTTCTGTGTTTAACCATCAGCCAATGAAAAGTCTGTTCTTGAGTTTGACATCAAAAGTTTACACAAACTCAACCCAGCATAATATTTGTGAAACATGATTTTCAAGATAATTATTGCAGAGGTTAGTGAGAATATCACTCAATTTTTATGTAAAAACTTTACAACTTAAGACTGATCATTCACATACAAGTCTTTATAAATATCTACATAGAAATACAATATTTAATATTTATACGAAGCTGTAGACCCATACCTTCATGTGGCTGTAGACGGAGCTCACAGGTGTGATTTTGTGTCCACGGTGAGGACCAATGCTTCCGCAGAGGCCACAGATCACCATTCGTTCGTCCTCGCAGTAAAGGCTGAGTGGATTGTGATGCTGAGGACAGGACTCCGGCTGAGCTCCACCTGAAACACTCACTTCCTGTCAGGATGAAGACAAAAGTGTGTTAATAAAATATGTGTAGGCCAGTTGACTTTGTTGTGTAGGTCAGCTAACTTTGTTGTGTACGTCAGCTGACTTTGTTCTGTAGGTCAGTTGACTTTTTTCTGTAGGTCAGCTGACTTTGTTCTGTAGGTCAGTTAACTTTGTTCTGTAGGTCAGTTGACTTTGTTCTGTAGGTCAGCTGACTTTGTTCTGTAGGTCAGTTAACTTTGTTCTGTAGGTCAGTTAACTTTGTTGTGTAGGTCAGCTGACTTTGTTGTTGGTGTTAGTGGTGTACCTGCAGATCTACAGACTGGACTAACTCCTGGGTGGAGGTCTGTGCCTGTCTTTTTAAAACACTTTAGATAGATCTGAGCTGCACCTGTTGGACAGGTGAACTGATCACCGGTGTTTTACCTGCAGAGCCTCAATGATTCGAGCTAAACTGACGTTGGGAGGAGGACTGTCTCCATCAACGGAACAACGACACACAGGACACTGAAGCTGACCAAGCAGGTCCATCGTCATGGAGTGCACACAACACCTGGACAGGTGAGTACAGAACAAGTGAGGATAAGACAGGTGAGGACAGGACAGGTGAGAACAGGTGTGTCTCATTCATACTTGCAGTAGGAGTGTCCACACTGTAGCATCAGTGGTTCAGTGAAGACATCCAGACAGACGGGACACCTGAGCTGCTCCTCCAGACTCTGACGACGTTCCATGTCCGAACTGATCCCCAAGAGTGGGACCAGCACTACCAGGACCAGAACCACTGAGACCAGCAGCGCAGGGACGAGAACACCTAGGATCAGGACCACAGGGACCAGCACAACTAAGACCAGAACCAGTAGTCAAATCCAAACAAACTAAGAATCAGAGCTCAGAGGTTCCACAGGTGCATTCAGGTAAATGGACCTATGTTTGTGTTTCTGAAGCACAGTCTATTTATAGAGTGTTTACCCCTCTCATATGATTGGATGGACAGACATAGTGGGCGGAGCCAGAAGCTGCTTGGTGTGTGAACGTTTAAAATTTTTTTAAATATTTTTGCATTCGGCACAAAATAAAGATTTTTGAGTTTAAGCAGAACGTGAAATGGTCATTATTACTGATATTCATCATCAAAATATTATTATAAATATTAATTATATTATTATTTATATTAATTATATTATTGTCATTTATGTTAATAATAATCATATTATAAATATTAGTAAAAGTTGTAGTATTTATGTGATTATTATGTGTTCAGTTCAATCAGCTGTTTGTTTCTGACAAACCTCAAAGTCAGTAATACATCTCCGTGGTAACGGTCACCTTCAACAGATAAAACACAATGACCAGACCGGTTCAACGTGTGTGTGTGTGTGAGTGTGAGAGAGAATGAGTGAGTGAGAGACAGAGAGCACTTTAAAGTGTTTCAAATTGACATTCAGTCATTTAGCTGGCACTCTTACTCTCCAAAACAACTTACAAAGAAGAGGCAGGATAGATGTATCATGTCCAGTTGTTGGTAGTGGAGGTCCTCTATGAAGAGCTGGAGGTCTTCAGGAGGTTTTTGAAGGTAGAGAGGCCCCCTGTTTGACAGAATACAGAGGAGGAATCGAAGGTTAACTGTGTCAAAGGCAGCTGATAAGTCAAACAGAATAAGGAAAGTGGATATTTGACACACAGACACTTTTTTTCATGCACAAACACAAATCATTATCACACAGTGCAGTAAACCATCAAACGCCCTGTTTGAATATTACATGAAATTGTTCCCTTGGCCAAAAATGGACAAATGACTTAATCTGGTAGAAAAAATTAAAGTAGAATTTTCAAGTGTTGAGTTTAGAATGAAAGCCATTTTACTTAATTTGTATGGTTTAATACTGTAAAGAACAAGATTTTATGGGTTTCAATTGGCCAAAAGTGTCCATGATAGATCCAAGTGGTACAATTTGATGTATACAGTATATACTGATATATTTAAAGAGGCTGAAAATTTTAAAAATCAGAAAAAATTCAAAACCCTTGGAAATTTTTATTCCATATGCATTAACACAGCTAAAATGGTCTCACACCTGTGCATTAGACAATCTGAAAGACTCTCAATATCTGTAGACACTCCCACATATGAGGATACAAAGTCTTTATATGTGACACATGTTGAAAGTGATTAGAGTGGTGCAGTACTTTGGAGTTTATGGACTGAAGAGCTGGAAGACTTCTGACGTCCTCCTCTGTTAAGTCTAAAGTCTGTTCTCCATCACATCAACAGATGTTGCTAAATCTGACACAGCAGACCTTTAACATAAAACAGTGACTTCATATATAAAATATTTAGTCCACCTAAGACCATTTGAGTCCACCTCAGACCACCTGAGTCCACCTGAGTTAACTTTGGTCCATTTTGGTCCAGCAGAGTCCATCAGAGACTGGTGGAGTCCAGCAGAGACTGGCAGAGGTCTGTCAGGTCCTTGGTGAACTTCCTCTCTGGTGTGTCTGAGTCTCTGCATTAAGCTCTGAGGTCTGGATCTGGTTCTGGTTTTGGTTCTGGTTTTGGTTCTGGTTCTGGCTGCTGTTGGATGGTAGTCTCAGGCGTGCTCGGTCACAAACCTGTGCGAGGCCTCGGCTCAGCTCCTTGCGAACGTCCCGTCCTCCAGCCGGGAAAGTGGAAGATGACAGCCTGGACTAGCAGGATGATGTGGTATGGGCCAAAGCAGACCAGGAACAGCACCACCACCGCCACCGCCAGCCAACGGACGCGCTCCTTCTGCTGCCGCTGCAGCCCCGTACTGCGGCGTACGCCGGCCATGATGCCATGGTTCGTCACCATGAGCACCGTCAGTGGAATCAGGAAGCCGACCACGAAGCGGGCATAGTTGAAGCTCGTCACTGTGGGACTGCTCTGACTCGGCTCGAAGCAGCGGCGCCGGCCCTCAGCAGCATCACCCTCCTTCATGGTGAAGACAGGGACGTGACCAACAGCGACTAGCAGCACAATGGCGAGGGCGACAAGGAAAGCGAGGCGCTGCCGGCGAAGACCACGAGACTCCACACTGTAGACGACGGCAACATAGCAGTCACAGGAGACGCAGCACAGGAGGAAGATGCTACTGTACATGTTGGTGAAGAACACGTAGCCCATTAGCTTACAGGCGGCCGAGCTCCACGACCACCAGTGACCTGCACTGATGTACCACGCCCACAGTGGCAGCGTGCACAGGTAGGTGAGGTCACACAGTGACAGGCTCCACAGATACACACCCAGCACGTTCTTCCTGCGTCCACCTGCAGCCAGGTGAGGTAGACGGTCAGCAGGTTGGTAGGAAGTCCGACGGCCAGAACCGCACTGTACAGCAGCACCAGCGGCATGCGGCACTCATCGTACGGAGGCTCACACAGCATCAAACTCGTGTTCATCAGAGACATGGCATTGGTCGGCAGTGTGTCTGCGAGGAGCTGGGGGACGGCCAATTAGATTCAAGATCAGTTTGCCGGCCAATCACATTCAAGATCTGCAGAAGGGAGAGAGAGGAATCGAACCTGAAACAACAATTACTATCTTTAATTACCTTTAAAGCTCATTGATGAGTTAGTTAATGAGTTAATTAGAGATGTTGAAGCTGCTCGTTAACAATGTCTCATCAGCAGGAAATAGATCGTCACAATAAAAGCTTTGAAGAGGCAAACATCAGTTTCCTGTTTCCTGCCCCCCTCCACCCCATATAATTTTTGTCAGTAGGATTTCTTCAGGATAGTATTTTTACAGGGTCACTCACCTGAGGCAGCTCTTTAGGAAGTCCCGCCTCTTGTTTTCATCAGCAATGCTAAGATGTTCTTTATACTGCAGCAGCTGTCGCCATGGAAACAGACAGAAAATTACATCAATTCCACTGATCCACCTGTTGTGTACAACTAACAGGTAGAGTCCTTGGTGGACAGGTTAGTTCGACTGCAGTCTACTTGTGTGTCAGTAATGTGGACTACGTACTGCCATGTCCTCGGTCCGGCACAGAGCCCTGAGGAGGACGAAAAGAAGAAATCACATCAGATAAATAATGTACTGTTAACATGTAAATTTGACCAGGTGACAGATTGTCACAATAAAAGCTTTGAAGAGGCAAACATCAGTTTCCTGTTACCTGCCCCCCTAGACCTTCATACAAACGTTATAGTAACACTGTGAAAACGTTCCTCATGGTTACATGAAGATCTTCTCTGGTTCCTGACTCTGATTTTAATTAGTTCATTAATTAATCCAACCACGTCGTAGACTCCGACTAATTACTGAATGAAGAACACGTGACACCAATGGCATCATGTAAACAGGTAAACACTCACCGGGTCGCGTGTATCTCCTCATGCTGTCTGTCTCAACAAAGTGACATCCCGCAGAGCCCGCGGGTCACGTGACGGTAGAAGCAGCATCACATTCATCTTTCTCCCTCTTTCACCTCCTCCTCTCCTTCTTTACCTCCTTCCGTTCCTCCTCTTCACCTTCTCATCTTCAACTCCTTTCCTTTTTCACCTCCTCCTCTCCTTCTTTACCTCCTTCTTCACCACTTCCTCTTCTTCTTCACCTCCTTCGTCACTTGCTCATGGAGCAGTAGCTCCCTCTAGAGGCAGCGTTAGTGTAGTGTCACTGTCAGCTTTGGTTCAGTCTACAGTATATTTCCAACAGTATATTTCCTACAGTTAAACTCGGCTGCAGTTAAACTCAGTTACAGTTAAACTAGGCTGCAGTTAAACTCAGGTACAGTTAAACTCGGATGCAGTTAAACTCAGCTACAGTTAAACTCGGCTGCAGTCCATTAAATCAGATTAAATTTTCAGTTTTTTATTCAGATTTATTTACAAAAGTTGTTTGAGGAATGTTGCAGTGATGACTCAACAATGACTCGACGATGACCCGGCTCATCTCTTCACACAGGAAACGGCCTGGTATTTCAAAGTAAAAGTGTTTCGTTGATACGTCGTCAGTTCTTCCAGCGGATTTGCTGAAAGAGAAGAAGAGCAAACAATGAGTCAGGTCACATGATGAAGACGATGAAGATGACCTCTCCTCTTCTTCCTCACCGGGTTGTTGAGCAGCTCGTCAATCTTCCTCTCCTCCACCGATCCTCTCTCCACCTTCCCCCGGTATCCTAGCAACATCTGCCGGTCCTTCAGGTCTCGGTATGTCTGATTGGACCACAGACATGGCAGTCATGATATCATCACAGCAGGTGTCAAGTTTCACACAGCCAATAACATCCAATCAGAGAGCTTTATGAATGTAAACATGAAAAAGTCTCACGCTGATGATGATGTCATGACATTTATGTTTCTGAGCCAATGAGATCCTGACATCTGCATCATCGACCAGCGCCACATAGTCCTGTAGTACCTGTCAATCAAACACCTGTCAATCATACACCTGTCAATCACATACCAGTCAATCAAAAGCTCCACATGCTAACAGGCCCCACCCCCTCACCTGTGTGGGCGCGGAGTTCTTCTGCAGGATGTCGACGACTCGTTGGAAGCTGAGCGGTGATTTCTTCCTGGTGAAGCCGAGCCAGTTTCTGCTGGTGAACAGAGCGTCCACATCTGACCACGCCTTCAGCTTCGCCCTCGCCGCCAATGCCGTCACAAAGTACTGCTTCTCTGAGATCTGAGGTCACAGGTCAACAGTTTACTATGATCTGAGGTCAAAGGTCAACAGTTTACTATGATCTGAGGTCACAGGTCAACAGTTTACTGTGATCTGAGGTCACAGGTCAACAGTTTACTATGATCTGAGGTCAAAGGTCAACAGTTTACTATGATCTGAGGTCACAGGTCAACAGTTTACTGTGGTCTAAGGTCAAAAGTTCACCATGATCTGAGGTCACAGGTCAACAGTTTAGTCAGTTAGTCTCACCTTGAAGGTCTGACGAATGTTCAGAGGACTGCTGTAGGTCCCCTGAAAACAGAAAGAACAGATTTAACACAGAACAGATTTTGAACAACAGTAGTACAGTCTGGTTTAGTTAAACTCAGACTAACCTGAGGCTCAGTGTAGTGGTAGAAGCAGCAGTAGTACAGTCTGGTTTAGTTCAATTCAGACTAACCTCAGGCTCAGTGTAGTGGTAGAAGCAGCAGTAGTACAGTCTGGTTTAGTTCAATTCAGACTAACCTCAGGCTCAGTGTAGTGGTAGAAACAGCAGTAGTACAGTCTGGTTTAGCGTGAATTCACACAGGATCAGGCGTTCCGGCAACCGGTGGTGGGGTTGTGTGGTAGCAGGAGGTGAGGGGAGCGTAGGTGGGTTGCTGTGGGAGTGTCTTTATGTGCTGAATGTAACTGCTGTGAAACAATCAGGAAATAACTTATTTCTCTGATTAACAGCTTTACCGAGGCCGTACCGCTCACTGTTATCTCTCTCTCTCTCTCTCTCTAATCATCGGACAAAAATCAAATTAAACTTACTAAAATAAACAAAGTCAGAACACACACACACACACACAGGTAGATTATCAGAGATTAGTCCATGAATCCACCTGGATAGTCTCAGACACAGTTTCAGAGACATTTCAGGCTGTCTGTGGAGGTCTGACCAATCTGAGTGTCTGATTGGCTTGCAGAACGTGACGTGGGGCTCTGTTTTTCCCAAAGTTGGATCTGGCACAACCTTTCTCCTGCATGCCGGTGCGTTTTTTTTGCAGAAACCCCTGCGTTGCGGAACGCCAGAGCAGAAACGCACGACCGTCCACTGAAATGAACTGAAAGACCTCAGTTTTTGCCACGCCGCCTGATCCTGTGTGAATCCGCACTTAGTTAAACTCAGACTAACCTCAGACTCAGTGTAGTGGTAGAAGCAGCAGTAGTACAGAGTCGTGATCAGCGGCATGTTGAGAATTGAAGCTCTTCTAGGAAATTTCTGGAAGATTTCTACTTTCCCTCCGCGCTCAGCCTGTCGGTCGGTTGCCTAGCAACAACACAGAGAGAAAACTAATGGATTATAATAATGTATAATGGATTATACTATAATGGATTTATTCTTGGATTATTCTGGGTTTATTCTAGGATTATACTGGGTTTATTCTGGGATTATTTTGGGTTTATTCTGAGTTAGGGATTATTCTGGGTTCATAATGGGTTTATTTTGGGATTATTCTGGGTTTATTTTGGGATAATTCTGGGTTTATTCTGGGATTATTTTGGGTTTATTCTGAGTTTCAAACTATGTGTAAACTTTTAACTGCATCCAAAGTAGATTTCTACTTTCCCTACTTTCCCTCCGAGCTCAGCTTGTCGGTCGGTTGCCTAGAAACAACACAGACAGAAAACTATTATTATTAAGATTATTCTGGGTTTATTTTGGGATTATTCTGTGTTTGTAATGGATTTATTCCTGGATTATTCTGGGTTTATTCTGGGTTCATAATGGGTTTATTTTGGGATTATTCTGGGTTTATTTTGGGATTGTTCTAGGTTCATTCTGGGATTATTTGGGGTTTATTCTGAGTTTCAAACTATGTGTAAGCTTTGGATTGCATCCAAACTGGGATTAAACAATGGAGCAAGCTAGGTCAGCTGATGTGGATTCACAATTTGACTTAAACATCCAACAGGAAGTCGATCTATGATCAGAATCATTGATTGTTTAGTTTTTAACAAAAATAACAAAACTTTTTCTGGATTGTTTTTAATAACGTTTTTTATGAATGGAGAAAAAACAAAACATTCCTCAAAAACAGATTCAACCCTTTAAAACAATTTAGTGTAGTGGCGGTTTAAGGTGGTCTAAGGGGGTTTGAGGTGGTTTAGGGTGGTATGAACTGGTTCAAATGGTTCCGTCTCTGACCTCGATGATGATCTGCCTCTCCAGAACAGTATAGTGATCCTGAACATGAGCTGAATCCTCTGCAGAAAATGGAAGACTGCAAACAAACAAACAGCTGATGGTGATGTCACTGATGACATTGCTTGTAATCAGATTGCAATTAATCACAGTTATAAGTCCAGTGGTGTTGGTACTCTGTTCTGATTGTTTGCACGGGTGTCAGTCTGGTCTGTTCTGGTCTGTTCTGGATTCAGAATCCTGAATGAGGATCTCAGACTACGCATTAGTCTTGTTGTTTTTGTATAAATATAATTTTTGTCAGTAGGATTTCTTCAGGATAGAATTTTTGCAGGGTCACTCACCTGAGGCAACTCTTCAGGAAGTCCCGCCTCTTGTTTTCATCAGCAATGCTAAGATGTTCTTTATACTGCAGCAGCTGTCGCCATGGAAACAGACAGAAAATTACATCAATTCCACTGATCCACCTGTTGTGTACAACTAACAGGTAGAGTCCTTGGTGGACACGTTAGTTTGACTGCAGTCTACTTGTGTCAGTAATGTGGACTACGTACTGCCATGTCCTCGGTCCGGCACAGAGCCCTGAGGAGGACGAGAAGAAGAAATCACATCAGATAAATAATGTACTGTTAACATGTAAATTTGACCAGGTGTGTTCAGGTGTGAGCAGAGACCTAAGCAGTTCCAGCAGCAACCTCTGGTCTCTGGTCTCAGTCAAGTAATGGATGAAGTGTCTCAGTGCTGTCTGCCTGGACTCCAGCTCCCGAAACAGAACCTCTGAGCAGGAAAACACCAAGAGTCACCACGACACAACAAACTACGGATCTAGGACCAGTCCGATCGATCCAGGAATTGAAACACAGTGCAGACTCACCTTTACTCAGAGTTCTCTTCAAATAAATAAGAACCTGAAAGGAAAACAAACATCAAGTTTATCAATGAGGTTTATTCTGATTATTGTTCATGGAGAGTTTTTAAATAAAGTTACAGCTGTGATGACGTTCCCGTCGTGAGCGCTGACGGCAATGTCGAGCAGCAGAAGTTTGTCCTGAAGAGAACGAAACTTCTCCAGAGATACGACCTGAAACAGACAGAGAGGTCAGAGAGAGCAAGACAGGTCAGACAGAGACAGACAGGTCAGACAGAGACAGACAGATGTGTTACCTTTCCCTGCTGCATTCTCTGCACCGTCTCTTCAGGCGACCAATCACTGACATAATCCTGACATCACAACATGACATCATGAGCACTCAGATTAACCACTTCACAGATAGTAATCAGAATACCAGTGTGTAAGATTACCTGCATATCAGTAATCATATTACCTGTATATTGGTAATCAGATTACCACCCTGTACTCAGACAACATGTAGTTCTGTAATCAGATTACCTTGTACTCAGATTTGGGTTTTCGGAGTTCTGGAGCGTAGAGCCTGACAGACGAGTCGCTGAGAGCTAAAACACAAAAACATTCAGTCATCCATCATTTATTCGTTCGTTCGTTCATTCATTCGTTCGTTCGTTCGTTCGTTCGTTCGTTCGTTCGTTCGTTCATTCATTCATTCATTCGTTCGTTCATTCATTCATTTGTTCATTCATTCATTCATTCATTCATTCGTTCGTGTCATGTCCAGGAAACTTTAAGTTAATTCATTCAGTTTTGTCTCTTGTCTATGTTGTCTTGTGACTTCCTGTCTGTGTCTATTGTCACCAGTTTTACTTTCTCCCTTTTGTCTATTTTCCCACCCTTGGGATTACCTGTCTCCGCCCTGATTGTTTCCACCTGTGCCCTTACCTTGTGTGTATATATAGTCCGTGGGTGCGGTCAAATAGTCAATTTTGCTTAGGAACCTTCCTAACTGAGTGAAATGACCTGGAAGTATTAATGTAGCCGCCATGATAAGAGCTGTTCAAATTCTCAAACTGTTAAGGAAAGGATCTTCAATGCTTCCTTTATTATCTCCTTTAGCATAGGATACACCAGACCATGCTTTACGAAAGGAAAGGAGGTAATGCTGCTCCACAATTCCTTGCGGCAGCGACAAAAAAAAAAAACGGCACAGCGTTCAGTCATTCACAACCATACGAAAACATTAATATATTTAAACAGTGTGATGCAGCAGTGTGAATATGAACATACGTGTTGACGTGATGTCACACTCTGATCATTATGTGTGTTCTGTTGTTGACTGTGGAGCTGCGTTCACACACAGAGTGCAAACTGTTTGTAACTGTGCCATCCAGCGTCCTGCAGATCATCATGAAGTTACCGTTGCTGATTCATCATATATCTTTGCCATAAATTGTTAATATGTTTATAGATCAGTGGACAGGAGGGTGAGCGCCCATACCAGCGTAGCAAGCTCTTTATTTGACTTCTGTGACAGGTGGACAATATTCATTATTATTTGAATTCTGACGTTGATGATGAAGTCATATTTTTCACTGGGTTGTCCACGTTTATATTTCCTGCATTAAACTACATGCTAAGAGCGCACGGGGAGTATCTAGGAAGTATCTCAGATGCGCGTTTTGTAGTCCATCTTCTGGACTTTGTAGTTTTGCCACAGATCACATCAATAACATTCGCCATCGCATAATGACGTAGTCTAGTGTAAGTGCAGTCAGATTCTCTGAACACCGCAGTCGTCTTCTCCTAACTCCTCATGAATTCTCCTTTACATCTTTCCTTGACCTTGTGACTTTTTCTATCGAGGTTAAGGAAAAGTGGTTAGGAAAAGACTTAGGAGCTAATTTTTCTGACTATTCGACCGTACCCCGTGTCTCCCTTTGTCCTGTCCCATGTGTCAGAGAACCAGCACTTTATCCATTCCATTGCCATTGTCAGGTCTTGTTGTTTTGTTACTTTGTTTGTTCAAGAGTGATTTTCTGTTTGTTTTCTTAGTTATAGCGTAGCCTCGTAAGAGTGATTTTCTGTTTATTTGTTCTTTCTTAGTCTAGCTTTAGCTGAGTGAGTTTTAGTTTCTTAAATTAGTGAAGAGTTTTTTCCTCTGTCAAGAGTGATTTTTGTTTTGTTAATAAAAACTTTATTTTGAAACTTTCGTCTGAGAGTTGTGCATTTTGGTTCTGGTCCATAGTTCGGTCGTGACAGTTCATCGTTCATTCGTTCACTCATTCATTAGTTCATTCATTCATTCATTCATTGGTTGACTCACAGTCATTGAAGGTCTGGAAGGATCCTTTAGATTTTCCTGCAGACACATGATTGAACACATGATTATTGATGTCCTGTCTCACACTTCTCTCACTTGTTTCTCACCTCTGTCTGATTCGTCTCACACCTGCATCTGACTTGTCTTTCACCTGTCTGACCTGTCTCTCACCTGCCTCACCTTTGAACAGGGAGCTCAGAGAGTATCCAGAGTTGCTCTTGCTGATGGTCGGTGTGTCTGTGTTGATTTTGGGGAAGACGGGCTCTCTGTCTGTCTTCTGATTGGACGCTGCCGTCTCTCTGACCGACCAGGAGATACCTGAGGAGACACAGGAGGATAAAGCAGCCAATCGCAGCTCAGGATTCTCCACAAGTGCGTAATAACAGGAGTAATAATGAGGTCTTACTCCCGACAGGTTCTCCACTCCAGCTAACCTTCTCCACATCATCTTCATCATCGTCTTCCTCTACCAGGCGGCGGATGCTGTTCACCGCCTGCTTTGACTCCTTTAACTGAAACACAAACACACCTGATGGTCACACAGATGTGTCAGCACATGTGCTACCTCATTTAGAAAACTGTCCATATGATTCCGGAAGTTTCCGTGTCAACAAAAGATTCATTCAACTGATGTCAGATCTGGATTCACTCACTTCACTCAGCAATACAGCTGTATGTGCACAGGTGTACACAGGTGTATGTGCACAGCATGAGGGGGGACCTGAGACCAGGTTCAGTCTGGTCCAGGTGTTCTGGTCTTACCCTGCTGAACTCGTCATCTTCATCGTCAAAGGTAAAAGCTTTGAACTTGGAGCTGTTCCAGTACTCTTCTTCATCTGCTTTACTCTTCATCATCTGGACACACAGTCAGCTGTTAGCTTCTGATGCTAACACACACAGTCAGCTGTTAGCTTCTAATGCTAACACACACAGTCTGTTAGCTTGCTAGCCGGTTAACAGATACGTCAGCGTTTAAACCAGATGTAATTATTTTTTAACTCTGACAAATGGCGCGAACAGTGACGCAATAACGCCGACATATGACGTGCTCATCGATCTAACGGATAGAGTCAAACGCTGATAATCGATCACAACAGATCAGCTGTTTTTACCTTCACTTGCTGCACCTCTTCTTCTTTGACGGAAGTTGGACGACTTCCGGCCGCGCGGTGGCTGTTGGGAGTTGTAGTGAACCGGAAACCGTTCAAATGATGTAATTACAGAGTAAAGTGTTTCATCACATCGAGTTTATTTATCTGAAGTCCCTCTGTGCTACACAGAACAACCATCTTTACCACACCACAATTATTATTATTGTTGTTGTTGTTAAAGGCCTCATCCCTTTGTGTTGTTTTACTTTGAAAGTCAGCACAGGAAGTAGTTGAAGTGACTGTGAGTGAGATGAAGTTGGTTTTAAATTTCAGCTGAAAGTCAGACTCAGTCAGTACAGCAGTACTACTACAGTCAGTACAGCAGTAATACTACAGTCAGTACAGCAGTAATACTACAGTCAGTATAGCAGTAATACTACAGTCAGTACAGCAGTAATACTACAGTCAGTGCAGTCAGTAGTATTTAGTTAGAAGTTATCAGTCAGTATCATACTTTATACTCTATACCAAGTACTGTAGTACTGTAATGTTTTAGTACTGTAGTATTGTAGTGTTGTAGTACTTCATGGCTAAATGGGGTGAAGGAGATCCTCGATGGATCGTTGAAGAGAGAGCCGACGCCACCAACGTCAACAACTGGCACTGGTCTGTTATTATTATTGTTATTATTGTTGTTGTTGTTGTTGTTACTGTTGCTGGTATTATGATGACTGTTACTGTCAGTCGTAACGTTCCCATTACAGAAGGTAAAAATTATTGTGACTGAATTTCTGACAGATGTTCTGAATGTTTCTACAGATGGCATCATGTGATCACTTTTAATAATTATTATGAATAATTCATAAATGTGTGTATGTCTGTGTGTGTGCGTGTCCCTGTGTGTGTGTGTGTGTGTGTCTGTCTGTCTGTCTGTGTGTGTGTTATCTGACCCCAGCTGGTTCAGCACATGTTCAGATATTTTTAAACAACTTGATGAATGACAGGCTGTGATGTCAGAGGGGGCGGGGCGACAGCTGTTGAGGTGAACAACCAGCACATGAGCGGTCTCTGTGGGCCCCCTTCCTGTCCTGATTGTGTGTATATATTATAGAGTGGTACACAGTGAAATACAAAATGGTGTATACAGTGGAATATATTGAAACATACAGTAGTATACGGTATACATATAGCTATATACAATGCTATATATGTGTGTGAACCACACCGCGCTCTGCCACCCGTACGCCAGAACAATCCAAACTTTTCTTGAAACTTTCTATCCCCCTCTACAGCTGTCACAGTACTTACTGCTGCACTAAAACGTCCTAGTTGCACTGTACCATGATTGTTTCTGTTTTTGTGAGTTGCTTTGGATAAAATCAGCTAAATGACTAAATGTAATGTTAAGGTAAATGTAATGTAACGTGTGTGTGTGTGTGTTAGCTTAAACCCCAATAAAGAGTTATGATAAAGTAACTTTGACGCCCGATGCTTCGTCTCTTCTTCTACTACTTCTCTGGGTGTGACCTCATCAGGACAGAGCGTGATGTCAGCGGCTGGTCGTCAGAGCGTCTTCTTCAGCTGCTGCTGGCGGTTCAGGTGGAGGGACCCGAGGGCATCTGTCAGCTGACTGACATCTCCAAACTAGACG
The DNA here is from genome assembly GCA_036365135.1 of Miichthys miiuy. Lineage (NCBI taxonomy): Eukaryota > Metazoa > Chordata > Actinopteri > Sciaenidae > Miichthys > Miichthys miiuy. The sequence goes on along the minus strand of CM071621.1, from coordinate 2,341,400 downwards.
GAGAAGCTTCCATCAACAACCGCAAAGGAAAACTCATCTTCTTCTACGAGTGGCAGCTCAGAGCTAGCTGGCTGGGTCAGTGTTGATGTCACTGATGATGTCAAGTGGGGACCGGGCTACATGTTTCATCCCACAGGTGTCACTCTTCTTCTGTGCTGACTGTCTGACTGTCCTGTCTGCAGGGACGTCGAGTGGCGGACTGAAGTACAGAGGAACCATCGAAGTCCTCAATCTGTCTGACGAGAACGACATGGATGACCTTGATGTGAGTCCACTTCCTGTTTCTGATCAATACACTAATCAGAGTATTAATCAGTGTATTGATCACTGACATTTTTCCAGATTTCAGTGTCTCTGTGTAAAGACCAGCCCGACACGCCGCTCCTGAACCTCATGAAGAAGACTGGAGTTAACGAGGTCCGGAGGGTTTTGGGTGAATACATCCGGCAGCTCAAATCAGGTCTGTTACCCAGAATGCAGCAGGACCAACCAATCAGTGTGATGATGAGGATCCCTGTGGTAACCTGAGTGACCTCTGACCTTGCAGAGTTCAGTCTGGGGATGATCCTTCCCACTGCAGATGGACCGAAGCGGCCCCAAGAAACCAAGAAGAACACAATCCAGACCAGTAAAACTCAGGTGGACGAACACGTCCAAATGTTCAAGCCTCTGATTCTGGATCAGGAAGTGACCTCTGACCTATGTATGCTCCAACAGATAAGCCCCGCCCCAAGGTGCTCCTCCAGCCCCACCTCCTGTCCGACAGGTGTCCGAATCTCGACCTGCACTTTTGATCTGAAGGAAACCTTCCAAACATCAGCTGATGAGCTCTACCGGACCTTCATCAACCAGGAGGTACCAAACCAGAACAGACCAGGAGAGACTAGTTTAGGACACATTTGAGCTGATTTAGATGAGAACCAGACCAGATTTTCAAAAATCTCATCAGATCTATGAGGGCTGGAGGTCTCAGAAAACAAGACCAGAACCAGGTCCACTTGTAGTTTGTAGTGATACTGTAATAGTAGTACTGCAGGTAACCCCTCTGTCTGTAGTTTGTGCAGGTGTTCACACGCTCAGCGGCAGTGGTGGATGCTCGCCGTGGTGGGCGGTTTCAGCTGTTGGACGGAAACGTCAGTGGAGAGTTCACACAGCTGGTGAGGTTACAGCAACTGAGCCAATCATTGGTGAGTTGTGACATCACCATGGTAACCTAACTGCCACTCCCCCTGTAGGTACCGGACCGGAGGATCGAGATGAGGTGGCGGTTCAGGACGTGGCCCAGTGGTTCGTCTTCCTGTGATGATGTCACGTTCTCAGGTGCTGTGTTCAGGGACACTCTGACCTCTGAGCTTTGTTTATCTCATCAGAGCACTACGCCACCATCAGTCTGGATCTGGAGGACCAAGGAGACGAGACGGAGCTGAGGATGGAGTGTCGAGGAGTCCCTGCAGGGGAGGAGGACTCCACCAGGGAGGGCTTGACCCGGTTCTACTTCCAGGCCATCAAACAGACATTTGGATACTGAGGAGCTTAAAGGAACAATCTAACAGGTCCCATGTGGAGTCCCTCAGCGCGGAGACCCGGAGCCTCGGAGCCTCGGAGCCTCGGAGCCCTGATCAACAGAATGTTGGACTGTTCCTTTAAAGTTTCATTTGTTGTGTGTGAATAAACGTTTGGACACATCGTCTTCCTGTTTGTCGTCCTGTCATGCTGCTCTGGACCAATCAGAGATGGGATAGTTGAAATGTCAGTTGAACCAGTTTGATTGTGTTTTTCCCATGGTGCACTGCAGTTTTAGACTTACATAAACAAACAAATAAACAAACACAAATGTCCTTTAAAGCTAACCGACATGTTAAAAACATTCAATAATAATCTGATGTTTATTATCAGGTCATTGAAGGGTTAACTGACAGATGTTTGTCAAACTGATGAGTTTTATTTCTTCAAATTAAATCAAATCACAGATTTTATTCATGTTGGTGAGAAACGACAGATTTATTTCAGATTCTTGTTTCACTTCATTATCGTTTCACTTCTAATCAAAGTTTACATGTTCATGTACAACAAACACAAACATAGAAACACACACACATTAAAATATTCAAACTGATTGACGAGCTGATGGAATGTCAAATTATTTACATTCATTTAAAAACATCAAAAAGTTTGTTTTTTTACAAAATGAACAACGTGATGTCATAAAATACCTCTTCATCAATGATCACTGACTGATCACTGATATCAGTTATTGATCTCTGAAACATTGACATGTCTCAGTGGAGCTGCCTCAGTCTGATGGATAGAGTTCTTTCACTGTGATTGATCACTGATATCGATTATTGACCTCCAAAGTATTGATCCATCAGTCAGGAGCTAGAAGACTTCCTCCTCCTCACAGCCGTAATCTGGAACAATCAATCAATCAATGACAAACTTTATTCATACTTCTGTTTACGACTACAAACTTTATTTATACTTCCTTGGTTACCCCCTTCATCAACCCCTTCATCACCTCCTCTCCTTGTGTTATTTCATCCTGAGTTTTCAGAATAAAAGCCTGGACTGACCTCCTACGAGCTGCAGAGCGCTAACACACTCCTCCTCCACTTCCTCTTCCTCTTCTTCCTCCTCCTCCAGCACAGTGGGTGGAGCAGCAGGGGTAGGGTTCGTGTATGGTTCAGGGTCAGGGGTCCCTTTAGCTGCAGCCTCTTCAGTTGTTGTATCTGTTGTCATGGTGACACAGTTTTCTGTCTGAGAGGTGAAAACACAAAGTTTAAAAAAATATATAGAATTATTACAGACATTATGAATGACATGTACAGTATGTTGGGAGCAGGTGGAGTCAGGTGTGGTCGCTCACCTGGTTGGATGTTTTCTTCTTTGATGTGGAGGATATCAGGAGGCGGACCCTGGAACAACATTTAGTAATTATTTAACTGTTGATTATTTTTCTCCATGAATGAATTGATCGAGTGGTGCTTTGATATTGGACTTGTGCTAGTCATGGTTTGGCCGTAACAAACACCTTGTTCCAGCATAAGGGTGTTTATGAGTGTACTTGAAACCTGAAGGCCACAGGTGGATGACCAACTTCATGGTCGTGTCATCAGATCTGATATGATCTTGTATGTCTCAGACACTTGTGTGAAGAGAGGAGCAGAAATGTCAGCTGATCACCACCTGGTGGTGAAGTGGATCAGATGTCAGGGGAGGATGCTGGACAGACCTGGTAAACCAAAACATGTAGTGAGGGTGAACTGGAAACTTTGGGAGCCCCTTTCCAGCTCACACCGCTGGAAGAGTTGGGGACAAGGATTTGAAGTGGGCCAAGTTCAGATTTTGTTTACTTGCTCAGATTTGGTCTTCTAAATATGCTTCTACATGTGTAAATATGCTACGTAGTTCAGTTGTTTCTCTTTTGTCTGTTTTTACGACCGGCAGTTTGCACAGGGTATTTTATTTTGAAAATCCACTGGATTCTCTATGCTGTTTCTGTGTCTGGCTTCCCCCTGCTCAAGATGCTCTGTGTAAATTGATGCAGGGTGCTTGCGGTGTCTGTCAAAAATAGAACAGCCACGTATTTCACGCAAAATTGAGTGGAGGCCCGCTTCTGGGACGCTTCTGAACCGACCACGGCAGAGCCGGTGGGGTTTGAAACATTGACTAGGACAGCCACGTATCATTGCAGCGACCGCAGCACACATGCAACGCTGTGCGTCTGCACCCGGTGGAATTTGGGGGTAAGAATCCACTGCTGGATACTGGTGGTATAGGAGGCCGTCATGCTGAAGGAAGTAATCTGTGCTAGAGTGGCTGCTGCTAAAGCAAAACCCAGGTAGGAGGAGTTCAGGGAGTTCAGGGAGACCATGGAGAAGGACTTTCATTCAAACTCAAGGAAGTTCTGTTCTCAGTGTTTTTTTGATACTCCTTGTGCTTTCCTGGTTTTCCTGTATTTTTTTCCTCCCCGTGTTTCCTGCCTCGTTTTTGACCCTGTGTTCCCTGTGCTTCAGATAACCAACCCCTGCTCAGCAGCTGTTAGCCTGGACCCTCACCTCACCGTCATCTTCCCTTCCTCTCATGTCTCCCACATTCCCAGTCATCGACCCACAGAAATTCCCCGACCTCCTGCCTGAGCCCTTCCCCTGTTTTCGTGAATTAACTCAGTACAGCTTGTGAACTCAGCATCCGCCTCTTTGGTCCAATTACCACCCGTTGTCACACATCCCTTCTGTGGAGCAGAGTCTGAAGACTCGGGGGAAGCCTTGTCTATATCTCTGACAGAGGTTGCCAAAGTAGTCAAGAAACTCCTGTGTGGATGAGAATCGCCCTGAGATGTTAAAGGTTTGGACATTGTTGGCCTGTCTTGATTGACAAAGACGGAAATAGTACCTGTGGAGTGGCAGACCAGGTTGGAGGTAACCCTAACCCAGCTTAGGGTGTGCTCGAATTATCGGGCTCAGCTTTTCCAGGAAAGTTATCCATATTCCTTGCTCCACCAGAATTGTCCTTGTCTCTGATTCTATTCATGATATTCATGGACAAGCTCTTATGGTGCAGTCAGAGTAAGGAGGGTGTCCGGTTTGGGAACCTCTGAATTGCATCTCTGCTTTTTGCAAATGACGTGGTTCTGTTGGCTTCATCAGACTGAGACCTTCAGCACGCACTGGGGTGGTTTGCAGCCGAGTGTGACGCAGCGTAGATGACAGTCGGCACCTCCAAGTCTGAGGCCATGCTTCTCTGCTGGAAAATGCTGGAGCTGGGATGTGTTTCTTGTATGATCTGGAATGCCCTGCTAGACCATGACCTTACCCAACACTACCAGACCCGACACCACCCAACACAACCAGACCCGGCACGACCTGACCCAACCTGTCCCAACCGGACCTGACCCGACCGGATAACGGGACTGAAATTTAATGAAACTGAAACTAATTTCAATTGATTAATTTGGAATCAAAATGGTGACACCTCGAATATTGATCCATCATTTATGAGTTCAGCTTCCCGTCTAAATATGGTTGAGATGAATACAGTGATCCCTCACTTATCGCGGTTAATGGGGTCCAGAACCGACCACGAAAAGTGAAAAACCGCGAAGCGTCCCCCCCTCATTTTTTACATCCACTAAGCATGTCCAATAATTTAACTTTCTCATCCACCGTCATCATTTTTCTCTTCCTCTTGGGTTCACTAGAGGATTTAGAGGGTGGAGGACGTTTAGGAGCCATTTTCAAGGGCGTCACAAGCACTATTTCGCACGAAAAGGCACAAGAGAACAGCGAAAAGTTCCACGCGTCGGGAGCGATCTCTTGGGTGGGGGGGGGGTTGGTGCTGGCCAGCGAATCAGAGAGGTGGATTTTGAGTTGTGCGGGCTCTCCGTGTTGATACCTGATGTTCTAATGTAGTCTCCCTGCCTTCTGCTAGCGCCTGGGCAACTTTCGCGCCATTTTTTCTCAATTTTGAATTTTTGATGAATATTTTTGAAAAATCCGCGATGCACTGAGGGCGCGAAAGGTGAGGCGCGAAGTAGCAAGCGATGACTGTATTATGTTTTATTGTTCAACATGTAGATAATATATAGATTATGATTGCTGTATAGATTATTGATGAGGGATGTTACCTCTTCCCCATTATGCTGGCATTAGCGGCGAGGTCTCTGTTAGCGTTGCTAGCCTTCTTGCGACGGCGACGGTTGATTCGTTTCCGTGTGGTGGTGTTGGTGTCAGGGGGGTCTGAGGATGCTCTGCTGGGACTGCTGCCACCACCACTTCCTGTCCCTCTGCTGTTCAGGTCTCTAAGGACGTCGTAGTTAATCTTACTGGAGATCTTCTTCTTCTCCAACATTCTCTCAATCGCCTCGCCTGCCGTCGATGCCTCTATCTGCTCCTTCTTCTTCTTCGACTTCTTCGGCTGGAACCAGAACCAGAAGGTGGTGAGAGTCTTTATTAGATAAGTGACCATAGAAAGATGACATCTTTATTGGTAGGGCCAGAACAGTCCCTGGACTCCAACCTGGGAGACCCTGTTCTTCACAAAGACACTCACCTTTTCTTTATACGTCCCCTGTTCTTTCTCTTTCTTTATCCTCTCTTCTTTCTCTGTAAACCAGTCAACACAAGTCAATAATCATTCAATCAACACAAAGAGTCAATAATCAAGCAGTCGACACAGAGTCAATAATCAATCAATCCACACGTCAATAATAAATCAATCAACAGAAACAGTCAATGAATAACATGTTTGAGGATATTGGTTAATGGATTTGAGCTACTTTAAATCATGACATACAGCAACATTGAAAAACTAATACAAACACTGATTGATTGATTTATTGATTGATTGATTGATTGATGATGGAGCTCTTTCTAACCTTTCTGTTCTTTGAGATAATCTGCGTTCTGTTTCATCCACAGCTCCGTCTTCATCTGGACCTCCCTCTCATTCAGGATGTACTGAAGGAGACAAGAAGACGAGGGGACAAGGAGAGATATTTAATCTCCGGGCCAAATGATATTATGAAATAAATGTGCACTGCTACGCTGACGATACTCTCCTGGACTATATTGTTGACTGACCCTGGACTGTATTGTTGACTGACCCTGGACTGTATTAATGACTGACCCTGGACTGTATTTGTTAAACTGTTGCAAAATGTATTGCTCTTGAATGTGATCCTCCTACTGACACCAGCACACCAGGTGAAGCAAATCTTTAAATAAATGACTGATGAATTTGCTCTTGTGTAGCAGTCTTCCCCAGTCAAACAAACTCAGTTGTCTGTCTCTCTTAATATGCTCTGAACCCGGTTTTCCAGCTCTTATGATAGCTGCGCCAACAGGTTATGGGCCCAGGAAAGAGATTGGAAGCCAATGGAATGGATTATGTTTTGACGGAGATGAGAAAAACTATGAGTTATGGGAAACCAAGTTCCTTGGCCATCTACGTTTACAAGGACTAAAGAGTACCATCCTCCATGAACCAGATGAGGGTGAGGAGGCTGCAGAAGAAGATGCCGAGAAAAATGAAGAAGCGTATGCTGAGTTAATCCAGCTGATGGACGACAAGAGTTTGTCTCTTGTGATGAGGGATGCGGCTGATGATGGTAGGAAAGCCCTGCAGATACTGAGGGATCACTATGCTGGCAAGGGGAAGCCCCGTGTGATAAATCTGTATACAGAACTTACATCCCTGCAAAAGGCTGTTAATGAGAGTGTTACAGATTATATCATCCAGGCAGAGACTGCAATAACTGCATTGAGGAATGCAGGATAGACTTTAAGTAATGGTTTACTGATCGCACTGATATTAAAGGGCTTGCCAGATGTGTTTAAGCCATTTTCCATTCATGTGGCCCAGAGTGATGAGAAACTGACCTTCGCTGAGTTCAAGACAAAGCTGCGTAGCTATGAGAGCACCGAAAAGTTCAGGAGTGTGTCCACAGATGAAGACAGCGTCATGAGAGTGAGAGGAAGATCTGGCGGGGACGTGAGACTGACCTGCTACGGCTGTGGCCAGAAAGGCCATAAAGCAATAGAATGTCCTGCTGCGGGCCAGCGCAGTGGACAGCTTTTGCAAGAGCTCCACGCACAAAGATGTGAACTGCAGGCGGAGGAGGAGAGATAAGGCCAAGCAGGCCAAGTGGATGAGGAGGACCACACATTTGCATTCAAGGTGGGCCAGGTGAATGGAGACCCTGTCAGCAGACCACAGAAGAGGGCTTATGGTCGACACGGGCCACATCCCATATCGTAACTGACATCACAAAATTCAAGGACTTTGATGAGAACTTGAAGCCGCAAAAGCACATCCTGGATTTGGCTGATGGGGGGAGGACCAGTGGTGTCGCACTGAAGAGGGGTGCGGCCAAGGTTCGTCTGATTGACAGCAGAGGATGCGCAGTGGACATGATGTTGACGGGGGCATTGTATGTCCCATCATATCCCCAGGACATTTTTTCTGTCAAGGCAGCCACCGCCCGAGGAGCGACTGTCATCTTCAAGGAGGGACAGAACAAGCTCATTCACAAAGAGGGTATGATATTTGGGATTGAAGTGTATGATAGGCTGTATTATTTAAATACTGCTGAGCCTATAGATGAAAGTAAGGATGAAGATGGATGTCATGGGTGTTATGATTTGCAAACATGGCACGAAATTTGGGGACACTGTAATTATGATGATGTGTTGAAGTTGGAAAGTGTCGCAGAGGGGATGAAAATTAAAGGTAAAACTGATAAGTCGAACCTGAAATGTGAAATCTGTATGCAAGGGAAATTTGCTCAGAGCAGGAACAGAGAACCAGATGAGAGAGCAACTGTAGCACTTGCACTTGTACATACAGATTTGGCTGGCCCAATAGAACCAGCAGCAAAAGATGGGTTCAGGTACTCATTGGCATTCACTGATGACTATTCAGGTGTAATTTTTGTGTATTTTTTGAAAGCCGAGAGCGACACAGTCAGAGCTACAGAAAAGTTTATTGCTGATGTTGCACCTTATGGGAAAATCAAATGTATTCTGATCTGATAATGGCACCAAGTTTACATCAAAGGAGTTTCAGTCACTAATCAGTAAAAATGCCATTAGACATGAGACCTCAGCCCCTTATTCTCCCCATCAAAATGGGACAGCTGAGAGAAATTGGAGAACACTGTTTGAAATGGCAAGATGTATGTTGATTGGGAGTAACCTTCCAAAAGAACTCTGGACATATGCAGTTCAGACTGCTGCAGCTGTCCGCAACAGGTGCTACAACAAGCGGACAGGACAGACTCCATATTACATGCTGACAGGCCTGATCTGTCAAGGATGAAATGTTTTGGGTCAGTATGTTATGCATACAAATACAACAAAAAGAAGTTCGACAATCTGAAAGGGGGATCTTTGTTGGTTACGACAAGAATAGACCTGCATATCTAATCTTCTACCCAGAAACAGGGAGCGTACTTAAAAACAGGTTGGTAAAGTTTGTCAGTAAATGTGTGAATGAGTGTCAGACTCAGACAGACCAGGATACCAGTGAAGACATCCTGTATAGGGAGAGGGGTGTAACCACTTTTCCAAAAATTGATGTAGTGAAACCAATCACACGGGAACTTAAAGCTGAGATCTGTGACACAGACATCACTACAGGTGAGGGTCAGAGTGTTAAAAATGCCCGATACCCAAAGAGGGAGAGGAGACCACCTAAGTACTATAATGATTATGAGTGCAAGATAAAATGTGATGATGATGATGATGATGATGATGATGATGGTCAAGAGTTAACTAATATTGACTTCCGTTATCGGGTTATGTCAGATGCACCTCGAACTCTGAAAGAGGCCATGAGCTCATCAAAATCAGATTTGACACCAGCACACCAGGTGAACCAAATCTAATCTAATTTAAATAAATGACTGATGACTTTGCTCGTGTGTAGCAGTCTTCCTCAGTCAAACAAACTCAGTTGTCTGTCTCTTAATATGCTCTGAACCCGGTATTCCTGCTCTTATGATAGCTGCGCCAACAGTATTGATCCTAGAACTCCCAAATTGTGCAGCAGTGAAAACAAACGTAAGAATGCAGTAAACCAGACTGAAAAGTCAAACTCCAGTCTTGACTTGAGCAAATAAATTTGAGGTTACTGTGTTTTGCCTTAGTGTGGCAGAATGGATCCACGCAGCAGCGACTGATGAATAAAATCACCTTATCAATCTCCTGATCATCTATACCATCCAAATCCAGCTCTCCACCCGCCAACTGCTCGTCTGTAAACACACCAAAAACAAAAGCAGACCATCAGAATATACATCACCTGTTAGCCATCTGTCAGATTTGTGTTCCCGTTCTTACTGTCTGGTTTCTCACCCGTCTCTGACTCCTCAAGGGTCTGTTGGAGGCCCAAGCTGGCGGCGCTCGGTAGCTTTCCCAGGATGGCTGCTAAAGGGGCTGCCTGACGCTGAGTTTCCACCCCCTCCATATCTGGCCCTGCCTCCTGCTCTCTGTCATCTGTCTTCTTGCCCCGCCCTTCCTCCTCCTGAATCACCTGACACAGGAAATCTTGAGTCAGGTGTTGGGCAGCGGCTCGGAGCTCATCTTCTTCAACCTCCGGCTCCTCAGGGTCAGAGGTTGTGGACAAAACCTCTGCATCCTCAGGGTCTGAAAACCAAGAATTTGAGTTTTTAAATATTTTTGTTTCTCTGGAAGTGTTCAGATAGACTCAGAAAGATTGACTCAGGATCAGTACAGACCGATTTCTTTGGCGTAAGCCGCGTAGATTCCTCTCAGTTTGGGTCGGCTCTTTTCCAGCTCGGTCTCAATTTCATCTTTGTAGCAGCTGATCTCTCCTAACAGGACAAGATAAAGGGGATGAGTGCTGTAAAATCTAAATAATTCCTTTAATATCCTTTACACAGCCCTAAACAGTGTCCTAAACAAATTCCCTTTGTGTCCTTTACATTGTCCTAAACAAGTCCCTGTGTCCTTTGAAGTGTCCAAAACGATGCGTAGTTTACAGTATCCTAAACTATTCCCCCTGTGTCCTTTACAGGTCCTATATAGTGTCCTAAATGGTGAGCATACTCTTCCACTTCACCCTCTGAAGTGGTCTAAATGATCTCTCCTCTGAAGTGTCCTAAATTGTATCTTTAGCGCCCTCTGAAGTGGTCTAAATGATCCCTCCTTTGAAACATCCTAACTGACCTTCAACATCATCCAGCTTTCTGGCCAGCTCCTGTTCCAGCTGCAGAAGAAGAGGACAATAAAGATGATTGGTTTGGTCATTGATCATTGGTGAAGTGTTCTCATCTGTGACCAGCCAATCAGAGATAGAGGGATCTACCTGCTGCATCTTGGCTTTGTGCTGTGCTGCAATGAAGGAGGGTGGATCACATTCCTGCTCCAGATCTACTCTCATGAACTCATCGATGGTCAGCTGACTGGTGGGCGTGTCCTCAAACTCTGTTAATCTAAAGAAGAGAGGATACTCTAATCTCATAAAATCAAATGTGATCTACTGTAATCTACTGTGACCTATTGTAATCTACTGTGAGCTGTAATCTACTGTAATCTAATCTACTGTGACCTACTGTAGCTACTGTGACCTACTGTAATCTACTGTGATCTGTAATCTACTGTAATCTAATCTATGACCTACTCTACTATACTGTGATCTGTAATCTACTGTAATCTAATCTACTGTAATCTACTGTGACCTACTGTAATCTTATGTGATCTGTAATCTACTTAATCTACAGTAATCTACCGTGACACACCGTGATCTACTATAATCTGTATCTGTATCTACTGTAATCTACTGTGATTTGTAATCTAATCTACTGTGACCTACTATAATCTACAGTGATCTGTAATCTACTGTAATCTAATCTACTGTGACCTACTGTAATATACTGTGATCTGTACTCTAGTGTAATCTAATCTACTGTGACCTACGGTAATATACTGTGATCTGTACTCTAGTGTAATCTAATCTACTGTGACCTACTGTGATCTGTAATCTACTGTAATCTAATCTACTGTGATCTGTAATCTACTGTGACCTACTGTGACCTATTGTAATCTAATGTGATCTGTAATCTACTGTAATATAATCTACTGTGACCTACTGTGATCTGTAATCTACTGTAATCTAATCTACTGTGATCTGTAATCTACTGTGACCTACTGTGACCTATTGTAATCTAATGTGATCTGTAATCTACTGTAATCTAATCTACTGTGACCTACTGTAATCTACTGTGATCTGTAATCTACTGTAATCTAATCTACTGTGATCTGTAATCTACTGTAATCTAATCTACTGTGACCTACGGTAATATACTGTGATCTGTACTCTACTGTAATATAATCTACTGTGACCTACTGTAATATACTGTGATCTGTAATCTACTGTAATCTAATCTACTGTGACCTACTGTGATCTGTAATCTACTGTAATCTAATCTACTGTCATCTGTAATCTACTGTAATCTAATCTACTGTCATCTGTAATCTACTGTGATCTACTGTGACCTATTGTAATCTAATGTGATCTGTAATCTAATGTTATCGAATCTACTGTGACCTACTGTAATCTGTAATCTACTGTAATCTAATCTACTGTCATCTGTAATCTACTGTGATCTACTGTGACCTACTGTAATCTAATGTGATCTGTAATCTACTTAATCTACAGTAATCTACAGTGACACACTGTCATACTACATACAATCTGTATCTGTATCTATTGTAATCTATTGTGATCTACCAGAGCTCTCACCGCTTCCTCAGAGTCGTTTGGCAAACCTTAACCACACCAATCACATCCTTCACCGTACGACGAAATTTATGCATCCGGGCTGCTACCAGGAGAGCTGAGGAGGAGAGAGGAAGAGACAGGGGAGGAGAGAGGAGGAGAGAGGAGGAGAGAGGAGGGGAGAGGGGAGGAGACAGACGAGGAGAGAGGAGGGGAGAGGGGAGGAGACAGAGGAGGAGAGAGGAGAGGAGAGGGAATGGTAACTATATGGTGGTTTATGTGAGTTGTTGTCATGGTAATGGCAGCCATGTTCTACCCGCTCCACAGAGTCCGGATGGTCGGCGTCCCGTGTGCATCCAATCCCTCTTCATCCTCTGAACGAGACGAAGAGCCGTCATGGAAACCTCATGAGTCTTCAATCCAAACTCCAACATGTGAGCAAACCGAGGAATGTACAAACAAGGATCTAAGGAGGAGCAGGAGGAGGTGACTGAAGATAATACATATATAAAAACATAATTTATAAATATATAAATATATAAACATATATATGGTTTATTTTGTTAAATGTACATGGACTTGTCTCGCGCTCTGTCGCCTTCTTGTGGAGCAACTCGGTAAAGGCGGATGTAGCAGCAGAATCTAAAATGGCGCCTGGAGAAACAAACGGGAGCTGGTGTCGGAGTCTAATTACCGTTAACGGCAGAACAAACGGCCACCGGGAGGCTGACAGGTAAGAGCACACACCTACGCTCCCGGTATTCGTTTGAATACTCCGGTTCTTTCGGCTTGTTAACGGGACGGCGTTGCGTGTCGGTTTAACGGTAGAAGCTTATGACTACAACAATACACGGTACCGTTAACGGACCACAAACCGAACATGAAGAGCAGGACTGAGGTTTTTTCCCAGTGACTGGATGATTATTGATTATTGATAACTGAATCTGCAATGTATTGATCTTATCTATCCATATTTAGGCTATAAGCTATCTAACACAGAACAATGTACCACTGGTGTCGTGACCAGAACCAATACCTAACTGTACCCTGAAGCACTGATCCGAACCAGGACCATAGGGACCTCAGCAGGTACGCCAGGCCTGCAGACTGTGAGGCTGATCTTTAGCACGTGTAAGTAAAAACTTTAACAGGTGAGCTGCTGTTGACAGTAAACAACAGCAGAAAGCTAAACATGATGGACTGACACCTGATCATCTCGAGTCAATGACACATATGATCATGTTGAGTGCATGACACACACACACACCTACCTATATCTATATAATCTGTAATAATCTGGATTAGAATCAGATCAACACATGACAGTCTGATGTGCTGGTTTTTAATCTGCAATCTGTATTAGTATCAGATTAACATGTGACAGACTGATGTGCTGGTTTTTAATCTGCAATAATCTGGATTAGAATCAGATTAACATGTGACAGACTGATGTGCTGGTTTTTAATCTGCAATAATCTGGATTAGAATCAGATTAACACATGACAGTCTGATGTGCTGTTTTTTGTTGTTTTTTTTGGCCTTTTCAAGCTTTATTAGATAGAGACATCTGAAGAGTGACAGGAATGTGGGGAGAGAGAGACGGGGAATGACATGCAGGAAAGAGCCACAGGTCGGATTCGAACCCTGGGCTTCTGCAGCAAGGACTGAGCCTTCGCATATGGGACGGCTGCTCTACCAACTGAGCTAAACGCCGCCCCAGATGATGTGATGGTTTTTATCCTGTAATAATCTGGATTAGAATCAGATTAACATGTGACTGTTGACAGGAAGCAGTCATCATGCTGTGAGGTTGTGACCTCACTGGCTCTGTGACCTGGAGGAGGAGGACAAGATGGCGGCTGAACTTTTTTCCACCAGTCTCCCTCATGGCAACGAGGTGGAGGTGAAGAAGAGTTTCATCCAGCCGAGCGAACCGGAGCCACCGGCCAGTAACCACGTCAACGACAGTGGCGACGGCCTTCAACACATTGTCAACAACAACGACAGAGAGGAGAGAGACGGCTGGCAGGACGCACAGCCCACGCTCAGAGAGAGGTCAATACAACACTGCTGATTGGACGGCAGGATCACAACACTCTGCTCTGATTGGACAGCAAGAGCACACTAATTATTCAGTGAAATATCACTGATTTTATGTTTTATACACATTTAATTAATTATTGAACTCCATACTAGATCATTTTATATTCAGATTAGTTTCACAAACATCTGCATGTTGAAGAACCGTTCACATACTGTATGATAACAATATTATTATTAATAGACAGATGTCTGAATTAATGTTTCTGAATATTTAGTTGATTTGTTTTTCTGAAGAAACGCTCTGATGTTCAACAACGAGCAGATGGCGGACGTTCACTTCATCGTCGGCCCTCCAGGAGAAACTCAGAGAGTCCCTGCACATAAGGTCTGCACAAAACCTGGACTCCCCTGCACTGACTCTAGACTCACATGCACTGAACTTAGACTCACCTGCTCTGTCACAGTACTTGTTAAATAAATTGTTTGTGCTGCATGTGACATTAGTGTCATATGACAATGACGTGTCCGCTCAGTCTTCTGATTGGTTTTCCGTATTTCTGTTGCAGTACGTTCTGGCAGTGGGCAGCTCGGTGTTTGGAGCCATGTTTTATGGAGATTTGGCTGAGGGACAATCTGAGATCCACATCCCTGATGTGGAGCCGGCTGCTTTCCTCATTCTGTTAAAGTGAGTCCAGTCTGGAGACAAATTCACGTCCAGTTTATCTTCTGCATGAAGAACGACTGAACGACCAGAACCAGTGAAACCAAGGGGGTAGTCTGTGTTTAAATTAGGTCTTTGAATAGTCAGTCCACTATCAGGACAATGCCAGGAGGGACAGACCTTTCTTTCCTGCACTCGTCTGTCAAAGGTTCTGTTATATGATCATCGGCCACCCACTTCACCACCTGAGCTACAGCTGCCCTCCAGTTGTTCTGAGGTCCATTCAGAGGTATTTGGGGAAGGGTTGTGGTCCAATTAGGGAGTTCCAGGGTACATAAGGGACGATAGAATAAGTGTCCTATAGAGGGGTTCCAGTGGTCCTTGAAGGGTTCATGAAGTAGACAGTCACACTCATTTCTTTAGTCTGTATAAATTAGTATATATGGAGTTCATGTTGTGTATGCATGTTGATCTGGTCTAAGGGCCACGATGTGTCTTAATGTTGCTGTGTGTTCGGTCTTAGGTACATGTACAGCGATGAGATTGAGTTGGAGGCCGACACTGTGCTCGCCACACTCTACGCTGCAAAGAAGTACATTGTTCCTGCTCTGGCAAAGGCCTGCGTTGCCTTCCTGGAGACGAGCCTGGAGGCGAAGAATGCCTGTGTCCTCCTGTCCCAGAGCCAGCTGTTCGAGGAGCCAGAGCTTACACAGCGTTGCTGGGAGGTGATCGACGCTCAGGCTGAACTTGCTCTGCGATCTGAAGGCTTCTGTGACATCGACCTGCCTACGCTGGAGATCATCCTGCATAGAGAGTCACTCAACATCCGCGAGGTCCAGATCTTCCACGCAGTACTGAGGTGGGCAGCGGCTGAGTGTCGACGTCAGGGCTTGGCAGTGACCCCCAGGAACCAGCGTTTGGTATTGGGCAAGGCTCTGTACCTGGTCCGGATCCCCTCCATGACGCTGCAGGAGTTTGCAGATGGGGCAGCACAATCTGACATCCTGACGCTAAAAGAGACTCATGATGTGTTCCTGTGGTTTACTGCCTCCAACAAACCTAGACTGGAGTTCCCCCTTGTGAAGCGGGCTGGCCTGGCGCCGCAGAGGTGCCACCGCTTCCAGTCTTCAGCCTACCGCAGCAACCAATGGCGCTACAGGGGGCGTTGTGACAGCATCCAATTTGCAGTGGACCGGCGGATCTTCATGGCTGGACTTGGTCTGTATGGGTCGAGTGGCGGGAAGGCCGAGTACACCGTGAAGATCGAACTGAAGAGGCAGGGGACTGTTTTGGCACAGAACCTCACCAAGTTCCTGTCAGACGGATCAAGCAGCACCTTCCCGGTGTGGTTTGAACACCCGGTCCAGGTCGAACAGGACACCTTCTACACGGTCAGCGCCGTCCTGGACGGGAACGAGCTAAGTTACTTTGGTCAGGAAGGGATGACAGAGGTGCAGTGTGGAAAAGTGACCTTCCAGTTCCAGTGTTCATCGGACAGTACCAACGGCACTGGTGTGCAGGGGGGGCAGATTCCTGAACTGGTCTTCTATTGCTGAACCAGAACCTGACAAACTACAAGTTACAGATACTCTGACAGGCGGACTGCTGCGGTCAACTGCAAGCTGATTGGTTTATCTGTGCTTCATACAGGAAATAAAGTTGAAGTGAAACTAAAAGTGTGTTGCTGCTTCTTTCAGGTAGAAGGGGAGCTGGGCAGTCCAGAGGTCTACAGGTTAAAGACCATACAGTGTGAAGAGTCCGAGTCAGTTTAATCTCTCACTCTGCTTGTCTGTTTTTTCTCACATCAGTCTTTAAATTTAAATGAGTCATTTTATTTGACCTCAGTGGGGGTCCTCTTTAAAACCATGATCTGATGTTGTAGAGACACATTGAACTGTATGGTTTTATTTCAGTGTGGACCTGTAGAGGTATTTACCTGCACAGAAAATGATCATATGGACCAGAACCACATTGATAAATTCAGATCACGTCTCTGAAGTCTTACCACAAGATGTAAAGAACTGGGATGTGCTGTGTCCGGATCACAAACTGGACCAGAACCGGACTTCAGAAAGTGATTGACTAATAAAGCTTTTGAAATATTATTAAGTATGTTCATATTGACATCAGCATCTCATTAATATGGTAATATATTCATTATGACATCATTGTTCATATATTAATATTGCGGTGCACCCTTAGGCTCATAGTGGCCCCAATCGATTTGTGGGGAAAACTAAAGATCCTCACCAATGGCGGGGGCGTTGATGCAGAGCTCACGAGCCAACAACAGGAAGGTTTTTCCCAGAATGTAGACGTTCACCTGCACACCAGAAAAGATAAGTTAAAACAGAACAGAAGGTCCGCAGAGGGTTCACAGAGAGTCTACTGAGGTATTGAGGGAGCAGGTCTCTGCTGGTCTCAGGTCAGACGTACCTGCAGCAGGTCACTCAGGTCCAGCAACATGTCTGAAACACAGTTCAGGAAAACCAGCATGATAAACATTAGACCACACATACACACAGAAGGTCAGAATGTGTAGCTGGTTGCTAGGATACGTGGCGTCCCCTCAGTGCGACACACCAGGTAGAGGCAGGCGGCAATGACGTGTTCCGTCTTGCGTCCTCGTGTCAGGTGTTTACTGACAACCATCTTGAAGAAGTTGAAGGCTGTGTCCAAACAGTGCTGGTTCAGCTGCAGCTGACTGCCCAGCTGCTGGATCTGACGCTTACCTGGAGACACAAAAGGTTAAATCCAATGCTCAGCTGATATGGGATCAGGTTTATGAAGAAAAACCACTCACCTCCCTGCAGGGTCTGGGCCCGGGACTCTTTCCCAACACTGGTGTGAAAACCAGAACCAAGAAGAGGAGCTTTAACTGGACCTACAGATACAGAGAGAGAGACAGTAACATATATTTAATATATTAACTTACATTAACACGTTATATTATGGTACTGTCTGATAAGTTATATAAACTTTTCCTTCAGTGAGCAGTGTGGACTGCCTGTAATCAGAATCAATCAGCCTCAGCTTTGACTGGCTACACTGTTACCATGACAGCCAGGTGATTAGTTCACCTGGCTGCAGAGGGGAAGCTTTTCCTCCACAAGGACAGAAGATTTTTCCAGCTTCAACATGAAAACTGCTGCTTTCATCATCGGGTGAGTACAAGCAATCTCACCTAAACAGGTAACAAAACATCTCACCTGAGCAGGTGACAAAACTTCTTTCTTTTTCTAGACTCGCCTTTATCTGGTGCAAGTTCACAGAAAAAACAACTGAAGCAAAATTAGAAGGTAAACTAGCTTTACTGGTGAATCTACGGGGCCTTTACTGATGAATCTATGGGGTCTTTACTGGTGAATTTACAGGGTCTTTACTTGCAGCAGACTTTCTGAGATCTTTTCTGAGATTTCCTGTTTTGTCAGATTTTGCGGAAGCTGTTCAGTCGGAGTGTCGGGATCGTTACCTGTGGATCCACGTGGCCTCGGAAGAGATGCCTCACTTTGAGGCTGTAGGTCAGCTCTTAATGTTCATTAAATACATACCACTTAATACATAACACTTTTGTAGTTCTGAAGTACCTGTGCAACTGTCTACTTGTGTGGCACTGATGGTAAGGCTCACTCTGTCCATCTTGACGTAGATGGAAATGGCATCCACTCCATCAGCAAGCAGATTGCCTCACACTGTGGTTACACCATCAGTAACTTCAAGATGGACGGCTTCACTACCTTCAGAGCCTCATACTATTCCTGCTTCACCCACAATCATGTAACTCCTCTTCTTGCTATCCCTGATCCACCACCAAGTAGCTCTACTTGTGGTCATGACAGGAGTCCAGACTGGCTGTAGATCTGATGAGGTTTTGTGTTTTACAGAATGACAAGGTGTTCACTTTCAGATTTAACGTGATAGTCAGTGATGGTGGTGGCGGATGGATCAGCCAGCCGGTTTCTGCAGTCTGTTCTGGTCTGATCTGGACTCACAGGGAGATCATCTGTGAGGAGGACTACATGGAGGTCAGAGCAACTGGGCGTTTTGTATTACATGAAGTCTTGAAATTTGTGTCTAAACTACCTAAAAGCTAACGGAAGTGTCTTGAGGTGATTTTTAAGGTCAGTTTCAATGTCAACTAGGTGAATGTGAACAGAGAGACTTCATGTGGCAGCCAGCAGGGGGAGAGTGGACTGATGTGGCAGGCTGCCCTCTCTCAGGTAGTACCAAGGCCCATGTAATGTTTTCCCAATAAAATATTAACTCTGTCCAAATCTGTAGTCTCTTGGGGTGGCTGTGGCTCAGAGGTAGAATGGGTCGTCCACTAATCAGATAATCAGCGGTTTGATCCCCGGCTTCTCTAGTCTGCATGTCGAAGTGTCCTTGGGCAAGATACTGAACCCCAAATTGCTCCATTTTTGGTTCCTCATACTCTGATTACCTAATTGGAGAATTTTTGTTGTTGTCTTGTAAAAGTAGTCTGCCCAAGCTCATCCAAGAACTTTTTAGGAATGTTTTTAGAGTTTTTGCTGCTGACCTTCAGGGCTTTGCACATTCAGGCTCAGAAATAAGATGATGAAATGTTAATCCCTTATGAGCCACATGGCAGAGAGATGCTGGTTGTTTAACCACTTCCTTGGTTGGTGATTGGGCACTTCTTGCATCTCAGGCTAGTCAAATCTGTGTTATTTGGAAAATCCTTTTCATATGATGAACAAAACAACACCCAAGTTGTCCTTTTTAAGTTTTTTTTTGTTTGTTTGTTTGTTTTTTGGCCCTTGTATTTGGTTTGTGATGTTCAGGCTCAGAGGATGGCCAGTTTGGTCTGGCAGCTGATGATCCTACAGCGTGATGGACAGGTTTCCTCCTTGTCCGTCAGTGAAGCTCAGAGGCAGGGCTTCAGCTTGACCACCACCACCCAGCGGGTGGTGCTTCGATCTCAGTACAAACAACCGTACACAGAGTTGACAATGGTGGGTACCTATGTAGGGTAGACTTCCTTGCGTCTCTTTTGCTCATTGAAGTGCCATCATGTTCAGAAAAGTTTCCTTTTACTGCCTCTATGATGAGTTTACTTAATGTGGCTGAATCCAAATGTCCAGCTGGACAGATTGACTTGAGACATTATGTACATACCATGATGTGTTCACTGTCTTCTTGTCACGTCATGCTAGACGGCGAAGAATTAAGATACCTCTGTTTCATGGAGATGAACTAAACAGTTTGACCATTTACCCATTTCAAAAGTTTTCTGAGGATTGTGAACTAACAGACAAATTCAAATTCATCAAGTCTGTATAAATTACCAAATCTCACTACATCAATAACAAAGAGTCTGCACCCAATGCAGATTCATGCAGGTCCACACAAAGTCCACGTGCTGCCATTTGTGGAGGTGGTCTGCAGGTTCAGGTAAGACTAAACAATAATCTTCATTTATCATCAGGTGGATGGCATCCCAATGGAGGTCCTCCAGGCTTCTCTGTTCTTTAAGCAGAAGCTGATGGTGGTGATGATTGACGTGTCCATGGCCTGCACAGTCAGTGAGTTCCCCCACACAAACACAACTAAACAGGAAGTTGGTTTCATGGGTAAATGGTGCCGACAGTAATTCCGTTGATCCTCCCTCAGATTCAGGTTCTTTTGATGGCACTGTGCTGCTCTGGGAAGTCCCCTGGGCTGTGACCCCTCTAGTCGGAGAGGGAGCTACGTTTAAAAGTCGAAACCTCAGTCTGGGGGTGGGGGGGGTCCTGCTGGATGAACCCACTCTTGCTGTCAGAGGATTCAGTCTAGACCAACAAGGATCTCTGAACCAGATCAGGATTCCTTTCGGAGCGGAGGGAGGCTACAGGAAGGTACAGTCAGTCCTGTCTAAACTTCAGACAGGGACGAGGTTTTCACCAGCAACAAATGCATGCAAAACTACTGTAATCATTGTCACGCTACATGAGCAGATCACGACCAAGAGTAGATTCTGCATCTGATTGTCAGCTTCTTCTCTGCAGAGTTTGGTGTTGAACAACATGTACAAGGAGATGTATGCGATCTGCCTGCTGTACGAACAAGTCTTCTCTCTGCTGTATGAAGACGGCAGCAGCCTCAATACAAGACATCGAATGTTTAAGGTGCTCGACACACCGCTGCTCTGCCGCCCACCATTCAGCCTCGACCGTAAGTCCTCAGAGTTCAAACTCTGCCTACTTTCACACCTGACCAATCACTATGTAATATGGTCATGTCAGACTGGCAGTTCATGTTAACACACACATCCAAAGAAAACAGACGCCTGTGTTTAATTAAATCATTACTAATTAATCAAACTTCAGAATGACTACATAATAAAAACAGCTACATCCCAAAGAGAGTGAATATTTGATATTTCATGGTTGAATCAAGATGTCCTCCATTGTCATATTTCAGTCTTGTGTCTGGACTTCTGTTTGTTCCTGTAGAGACCATGAGTGATGAACAGGTGTTCCATGTATACCTGGGAAACATTCCTATTGACGTCCTATTGGAGGAAGTCTGGATCAACGGGAAGCAGCTGATGTCAGAGAGTGCTGAATGGGACTCGAGCATCAGTCCTATTGTTTACATCAATGGCAGCCGAGGCTACGAGCTCCAGCTGCCTTTTGAGGACACTATTGTCCATTGGATGGTAAGGGTTTCACACAGGACCTGTATCACCTCCCTGACCTGTTTGGGTGGTGGTGACTGTTAATGGTACTCGTCTGTGAGGTCTCACACTGAAATGCATCTCTGCAAACACGTTGTCACATTGTTTTTCATCACGTGTTTCTACCAGTCTTTAGATGCACATGAAAGTTGGAGTATTCTCTTTTCAGGACAAGGCGCATAATTGCACAGTTCATCAACATCACTGTTGGCTTAGGCAGCGAATAAAATCAAGCAAGAGGTGGACTTTACTATTTTACCACTTCCTTCCCATTTTGATGGCAGTAAATGTGATCAGAACGGTGGGATAATACAGACAGGAGGTTGGAAGCGCTTTCAGACACAACTCATTAGACGATCCAGTGGCACAGCAACACCAAAAGCCCCACATCTGCTTGAATCTGTTCCCTGTTAATCATTTTGTTTTTGTTTTTTAAACTTTGTTTATTGGGTTTTGCAGACGTATACAATTGTATCAAAACATTTACAAAGAGTTAAGTATACATTTTTCTTTTAGAAAAACAAAAAAAGAAAGTGGGGTTAGGGTTAGGGGTTAGGGTTGCATACCTGAACAACTTATATAAAACTAGAACAGCCACAATGAAAATAAATAATTAAATGGAAAAGAATAGACAAAACAAAACAAAAACAAAACAAACAAAACAGTCAGGTAATAGTAAACTGCAATTGACGTAGCAACCGACATCCCAGGTCAGAGCAGCGGCATATAACCCTCATCACAACAGAAATAACATTTCTATCTCAGCTGCTTCAGTCGTGTCAGTCTGGGGTGAGTGGAAGATCTGTCCTCTTAACGAATTGAAGGAATGGGCCCCATAATTTCCCAAATTTAATGGAGCAGCCAGTTAAAGTCTAATTTTCTCCAACTTAAGAAAATAAAGGGTTTCTCTAATCCAACGGGCATGACAGGGCGGTATCGTTGATTTCCAATTAATTACAATTAATCTTCTGGCTAGCAAGGTAACAAAAGCAAGTACATCCTTTTTGGACTTAGTGAGGAAGGGGACAACCCCAAATAGTGCACTGAGTATTTGGTTTTATTTTTTCCCCAACTACCTCTGACAGGGTATTAAAAATTTCAGTCCAATAATTATATAGAGATGGACAATGCCAGAACATGTGTATAAGGTTTGCAGGAGATTACTGACACCTGTCACAAGTTGGAATTACACCATCATAAATCTTAGCCAGTCGAGCCTTAGTGTAATAGGTATGGTGTACAACTTTACACTTAATAAGACTGTGTCTTGCACAAATAGAAGATTTATGTACCCGTCTCAAAATCTCCGTCCAGACTTCCTCTGATATCGCCACCCCCAGGTCCTCCTCCCAGAGTGACTTTATTAAGCCTAGGGGCTCTGAATGTAAAAGATTAATTTGATTATAGATATACAAGATGGAGCCTTTTTTTAAGAATAGGGATTGGTGTCAGGAAACCATCCAAAGCTGAGTCAGAGGGTAAATTAGGAAGGCTAGGAAATGTCATGAACAAAACTGCAGACTTGTAAATATCTAAAGAAATGTTGCTTAGGAAGTGAGAATTTATCTGAAAGTTGCTGAAAAGAAGCAAAGACATTATCGATATACAGGTCTTTAAAGTTATGAATACCAAAATTCTTCCACCTTAAGAAAACACTGTCTGAGGGAAAGAGGAAAAGCATGGTTAGCTGCTAATGGTGCATAAATAGAATGTCTGTAGGCGAAGTGGCGCTTAAACTGGACCCAGATCCTAAGTGAGGTCTTAACAATAACATTCTTGGTGTAGGGAAAAGTGCAGGAGTGGATAGGGGAGTGCACTAAGGCTTTCAAGGTCACTGGTTTTGCTGAATTTGCCTCCATACCTGTTAATCATATTTGATCACCTGGTTTCGTTCTTAGGTGTCCTCCACAGGTGCCCGAGGCTCTTTGACAGCAATGCATCTGTCTGATGGGCCCATTACAACAGTTTGACCAATCATGAATAACACTGCCACAACCACTCAAAGTACCTGAACTTGAACTACTACCTGAAAAGGCACATGTCCCTGCTAATAACCAACACATCGGTCTCAAAAATATCATCTCAGACTTGTCTGTAGACACACAGGGGTTTGTCAGCACAGTTTGTCCTCCACTGTTTTCTGAATGTGACGTGGCAGAAAGCCATTACAAAGTAAAACTTTATAAAATTATTTGGAGTCTTTTCTTGTATTCCCCAACAGCACCTGGGTCAAGGCGTGGTGCAGTACTCCATAGATATTAACTTCACTTTAAGCATCATGCCTCAGAGAGACTCCTACTACCACCACACATTCATCACAGCACGAGTATTCAATGCATGTAAGTGCCTCTCCTCTTCATTGGGCTGCAGTAACCACGTGTGACTGAAGCCCATCAGTTTTAGAAATGCATATGTTCTCCTTCAAAGTCCCTCCAGAGATCACGGCCCAATGTTCAGACGGAGGAATCACCTTCAGCGTGGTCAGAACGCCTCGAGGCGAGAGTCTCTGGGAGGTCGGCATTGACCATGAGCCCCTAACATCACATCTTGCGACTCAACGAGGGTACCGCTTCCACACCAACAAACTCAGAACCACTCTGGAAGTCCCTGTGTTCTCAGTTGGATACAACTATGAAGTAAGTCCACGATGCATGGGGGTCACCTCAACAGGTTTTTACCAGTTCACTGCTGAGTTTCCACTGAGCCAAGGGAGACATTTTGATTGTATCTTCAACATCCTCAGTTGCAAACTTTACATAGATCTGCAGGTGTTTCAGCAGTCTTATTCTAACCACAACCATAGCGCCATTCTCTTTCAGTGTGTTAGACATTTTACACATTAATCACAATATAAACTGAACAACCAAAATATGTTTAGACCACTGGAAGAAAAATTATTTATTCTGAGTTGTTTTTTTCAGGGCATAAACCTGTCGAACTTTTATGGAACATTTAAACTTCTTCTGAGAAACTCCAAAACTCTTGAAGTTCAGACGTCCACCTCCAAACGCTGCCTTTTCAAAACACAGGACATGATCGGTAACCAGCCCCAATTCTCATTTTTCAGTTTGTACATTCTCAGTTTCTTTTCTTGCCTCCTCATCTCGTGTCATCTCTTTGTGGTGTCAGTCTGTTCTGCAGACGGGAGCATGACAGTGGTGTCGACTCTGACCTCCACTTGGCCTATGGTACAGCCTGAAAGAACCACTCTGCTGGATCAAACCTGTGGACCCAATCAGACAGACGGATCGAGAGTCCTCTTTGCGTTCAAGCTGGACTCCTGTGGGACCAGAGCCATGGTATGAATCAGAAATACTGAATACAAAAAGTAAATGTAAAGTTTTCTAATGCAGGATGCTGAACAGGCTGGGGAATCATACGTGGTTTATGAGAACGAGATCGTCCATCACAGACAGATGATCGCAGACGGACCAAACTTCATCTCCAGAGAATCTCAGTTCAAGTAAGGAAAACTCCTTACTTGAATGGACACTTATAACCTGATTCTCTGTTAGAGGACTCAGGACCTGAGATAAAGACTACTGACGACAATGGGTCTGATTCTTGAACAGGTTGACGGTGAGGTGCTTCTATCCACTTAGTGGAGTCAACAGACTGTCTGTGGACAGGATCTTCAGATCAGAGAGTCCTGGATTTGGTTCAATCAAAGTCTTCGAGAACATTGAAGGTAACAGTTGGAATTAATAAATATGCAAATTCAGTTCGGTTTGAATGACAAATTTTAAAATGTTTCTTCTCCAGCAGATTCAGCAAATAAACTCCCTGCCCAAGACTGTTCGCATCAGGTTTCTGGAAATGCTGTAAACACCCCGACTAACCAGGTCCACCAAGCCCTGGCAGCAGGGGGAGTCCTGCCTCACTCTGGTGTCAGGCCTCAGCCCAAACCTGGACCCAGTCATTTCATCACAGTGCCAGCAGGACACAACAATCTGTTGTACTCCTCCCATAACCTACAGCCTTCCCGAAACTTTAATCTCTCTCCTCCTCTTCCTGAAGGTTCAACCATTGGTGTCAACCAAGTCCATTTGCAGGCACATCCTGGTCACTTCGTGTCCCAGACACAGGACCAATATATATTTGGATCTTCAACTGGTGACCATCTCCCCAACAATCCTCCCAGATATGACAAATTATCAGACAACAGCGTCCAGTTGTCAAACCCCGACACGACAAGCTTCAACACTGTAGAAGTGAGAGGACAGCCTGAAGACAACCCAGCATTGGGGTCAAGATCTTACAGCAGGATTCCTGATCATCCAGTTTTTGGACAGTTGCAGATTGACTCTGGAAGCTCAAGTCAGATACCGACACTTCAGACTCCAGACAGTTTAGGTCATAGTGTTTGGCATTCTGGCCTGACATGGGACCAGCCCACTGTTGGCCAAAATGATATAATTGCACCAAATTGGGACCTACAGAGTCTTAAAGCTGACCTTTCTTCTGGCATGCAAGAACAAACCCAGCAACACGAAGCTAATCTGGATTTGAGTCTTTATGGGTCCTCCAGTGGCAGCATAGAAATGGAGATACCTGGGCACCAGTTTAAAAGTCAATATGATCCTACTCAATCCTCTCAGCCTCACCCAGTCCTTCATCTACCAGCTCAGTACAGCCCAGATCTTTCTGGCAGCAGTGAACTACTACCTGAAAAGGCACATGTCCCTGCTAATAACCAATACATCGGTCTCAAAAATATCATCTCAGACTTGTCTGTAGACACACAGGGGTTTGTCAGCACTGAACCAACATCTACTGCATCCAGTCGAGTTGAACAAAACCTGCAGAGACACGGGTCTGTTGAAAGGAGGAACACGGAGACTGTTCAGTCCAGAGTGCAGACCATCCGAGTAAAACCACAGAGCCAATTTGTTTTTTCTGGACATCAGCTCAACCAGGAACATTTTGTTCAACAAGCAAACTCTCAGATATCTAATGTCTCCCAATATGCCATTGGTCCAACGGCTGTCGGCAATGATGGCAATCACTGGCTATTCCAAAAACCACCTGAACACAGAGGTTCAAACGTAAGACAGGAATATGCGTCTGACAGAACTGGTTTCTCAACACTGAAGCAGGAACAAGGTGCTAAGAGTGAACACCAGCAGAAACTGGTCCAATCAGTGACTGAGACAGGAAACCAAGGAGGACAGGAAACAGAATCTAGCCAGAGAAATGGCCTTCAACCAATAGGTAGGGATGAGAATCGGTAACCGATCCGATCCAGATTATTGTTTTGCTTCTTGCCTCTACTACAGTTGCAAATTAGAATGTAGATTTGAGATGTTTTTAGCCTAGCTTAGCACAAAGACCGCAGGGACAGCTAACCTAGCCTAGCTTCATCGAGAGCGGTACCTTTCCACAACTCCAGGGCCAGAGATACACTGTCTTAAAAGCACTGGTGAAGCACTGTGTCAAAACTACAAACTGTTTTTCTAATTGTCCCCCATCAGGAAGGTCTCTCGTTCGAGTCAGACCTGTTCCTGGTCTCCAAGGAAGACTCAAAACCTGTGACAAACTCAAACTGCAGAATCTCCAGAACCCCACAACTCAGTCTGAAACCAGAGGAGGAACCAGCAGGATGTCCTTCGCGCCACAGAGCATCCTCAGAGACCGTCAGCTGAACAATCCCAACTGTGATGAGGACCACAAGCCCACTGCAGGGGGACCTGGGTTTCCTGGATGCCACACAGGTCCTAATGGTGCTGATGGTCCAAATTCAGACCTGAACATCCACACCTCATCAGACTGCAGCGGCCATTATGGAGCCAGTGTTCACCAAGGCATCATGAGAGGTACTCAGAACAGATTGTTACACCTTACACTCCACAAACCAATCAGAAATAAGATGCAGGGACGCCTGCCAGGTATCCTGCCTTTGGCATGATGGATAACCTGCACATTAATGCTCCATTAATGCTGAACCATATATCCAGGTTTTGGACCAACATATGTTGCCAAGACAACATGATGTCAGAGCATGACCCAGTTTGTTTATGTGGGACAGCTTTTTAGAAACAGGTCACCTGTTACTGGGCGGGTAAATAAGAGCTGAGCTCTGATTGATTGGCTCACACAGGATTCACTAGATGTTGATCAATAATTTAACCGTTATCTAAATATGAGTCTCAGAAGCTGAAACATGAACATGTCTTTGCCCTCAGGTCTATCAGCAGATGAAGAAACAACCAATCAGCAGATGAAGAAACAACCAATCAGCAGATGAAGAAACAAACAACAAACACTCTGATTCAATAAAGTCTGTTTTCATTCAGCTGTCTGACGCTCTGTTCCGGCTCTCACCATCAACAGACCAGTGGACCACAGACACAAACCACTGATACAGATTAATCAATAGAAAATAATGTATCTCAGTGTTGCATTGTCAAGCTCAGTGTCGGTCCCTTGTGGATCAGCACTCAGTAAGTGTAAGTGACAGATTTTGGACAGGGCTTATTTTCTAATGTGTTCTGAAAGACTTGATGAGCGTTTAGTGTTTGAAATAAAGTTTAGCCCAGGTCACATGACGCTGGTGTCTCACCGTCAGCCGATACAAACTGTCCCACAGCAGATGACACTCCTCCACTCCCCTCCACAAACTGGACCTCAGAGACGATGATGTTGTCCTCCAGAACCGAGCCACAGCTGGTACACACTGCGCTTCCCCGGGCCTGATCTACGTCTATGTCCGACCCCCCACAGGTCCGGCACACCCGGGAGCTCATGGTGGAGGTAAGAGGGGCGGAGCTGTGAAGACATGAAAGCTGTGAGGTCAGGGTGCTAACACAAGTTAGCATTTAGCTAACACACTATCAGTCAGACTTTAACTGTACAAAACTTTTCATAGCAACAGAATGTAACACAATGTGCTTCACACAACAACCACCATTATACTCCATTATAAACCCCCTCTAACCCCTGTTATGAGTTTATAAGAGAAGCGGTCTGTCAGTATTCATTAAGAACAGCTTCAGGTCAATGATCACTCAGGTGTTAACACACTTTTAAACTCTGAGGACCAAGAATTCAATACAGAGTACTATACAATACTACAATAAATGAACCTGCTGGCTTGAGACACACAACAGTGTACAGCTGTTGACATGAAGCACGACAGTGACTCAGCCTGATCCACTCACTGGCAGAACAGGGTCACGCTGAGTCTAGTCCACAACAACAGAGACCAGCAGAGTCTAGCAGAGTCCAGCAGAGACCAGCTGAGTCTAGTCCACAACAACAGAGTCCAGTTTGGCGGTTATAAACCGGATGTAGCGGTTTGTGTGTTCGTCTTTGTTTCCATGGTTTTAGGATCAATTTATTGTAACAGTTATAATGAATGATAACTCACATTGATCCCTGATTGATCTTTAATTAATCATCAAAAATCGATCCAACGCTTCGATGTTTTGGACCGTTTGTTTTCGTCCTGTGGCGCAGTTTAGTGACGTCACTGGTCCGGAGCACGCGCGGGGTGGGGGTGTTGATGGCTGGCGGGAAAATGTGAATGAAGATGAAATGAAAGTTTATTAATGAACCTGGAGTTTAATAATTTATTCATGTTCCGAATAATGAAGTGCCTTTACATTCAAACCCGGACCCGTCTCCGCACAGACACCCCCCCACACACACACACACATCACATAAATGGTTCCGTCCAGCGCCGCCTGATGACGTTTCTCATTCCGGCGGGTGTTTTTCAGTGCGGAGCTGCCCGAGCCGAGCAGAGCCAAGCAGAGCAGAGCCAAGCAGAGCAGAGTCGAGCCGAACAGACGATCTTTTCTGACTCTGTTACCCGCCCTGAGTGAAGCTGTGCTGGGAGCAGCATGACCACAGCGGGGAGATGGACTGGAAACACCTGGAGATGAGCCCGAAGATCAGAGCCGGCGTGAGGAGAGGTGAGAGACGGGTTGAGGAGAGATGAGAGCCTGGGTGAGGAGAGGTGAGAGCCCGCATGAGGAGAGGGGAGAGCCGGGGTGAGGAGAGGTGAGACGGGGCATGAGGAGAGGGGAGAGCCGGCATGAGGAGAGGGGAGAGGCGGGGTGAGGAGAGGTGAACCCGTCCTCATGGAGGTTCTGCTTCAGTAGAACCATCAGCTGGTCGGACAGAGTTTATCTGCAGTTTGGTGTGAGCACCCTCCTCTGCTCCTCTCTGATGTCTGTCCGGGTACCACTGTTACCATGATAACCAGCTTCCGGTCCACTGCTACCATGAACACAATGGTAACCAGTCAAACTATGTGGTAACCATGGTTACCGTGTTGTCTTCCCTCCAGCTAAACTGAGGTCCGTCAGCGACGTGCTGTGTGTTTCTGGACCAGACCTGCAGAGACTGACCCGTCTGTCCCGGTCAGACGTCCAGCAGCTGCTCACCGCTGCCGCCACTGCCTGCAGACGTCACCCTCCAGTTCCAGGTCAGGCCAGTAACAGTGCATTCTGATTGGACATCATGTAGTGATGTCACAGCACATATTAACCTGTCCGTCTGTGTGTGTACAGCCCTTCAGCTCCTGCGTGGAGAGTGCCACAGATTAGAGTCCGGCCTCAGACTCAGTGTTGGTTGCCCCGTACTGGACAAGTTGCTGAGAGGCGGTCTGCCTGTGGGGGGCGTCACTGAGCTGTCTGGAGAGAGCGGAGCAGGAAAGACTCAGCTGGCCCTGCAGCTCTGTCTGTCTGTGCAGTACCCACCACAGTACGGAGGACTGAACTCAGGTACACACAGGTAAACTTCAGGTAGACTCATGTGGACTGCTTTCAGGTGTGTACCTGTGCAGACATGATGCTGCGTTCACTGAGCTGTGTCTCTGTAGGAGCGGTGTATATCTGCACTGAGGACTCGTTTCCCATCAGACGTCTGCAGCAGCTGATCAGAGAACAGTCTGGGCTGCGCTCTGACATCCCCTCGTCCCTGATCAGCGGACTGCGGTTCAGTGACCACATTTACATCGAGCATGCTGCAGACCTGGTGAGTCCGCCTTGCTGACCACTGACACCGTCTGACGGACTGACAGCTGCTCTGTTTACCTGCAGGACTCCCTCCAGGTGTGTTTGTCCCGCCGGGTCCCCCTCTTGCTGGCTCGGGGTCTGGTCCGGCTCCTGGTGGTCGACTCGGTGGCGGCTCTGTTCAGGTGTGAGTTCCAGGCTGCTGATTGGTTGGAGAGGACCAAACAGCTGCTCAGCTTCTCCTCCATACTGCACCACCTGAGCCTGGAGTTCACCACACCTGTCCTCTGCATAAACCAGGTAACACACACACACACACACATACACACACACTGTTGGGATTCAGGGACCAGACAGGAGCAGGTGGTCTGTTGTTGTTACTGTTGTTCTTCTTCTTTTTGTTATTGTTTCTCTTGTCATTGTTGTTGTTGTTGTTGTTGTTGTTGTTGTTGTTGTTGTTGTTGTTGTTGTTTATCATCTGTGAATCATGACAGTCATCCTTCTTGAAACAAACCAAACTTCATGGCGGAAAATGTGATTCTTTAAAGTTTGTCTTCATTGATTTGAATTGAAAGCATGACACTGAACACACTGAAACTTCTTGACATGAGAACTATACAAAATTATTCTAACGAACAATTGATTAAACACAGGAATGTGTGTCCTGTGTTTCAGGTGACGGACGTGTTCGACAGCTCAGGCGACAGTTTGGGGTAAAAACACTGAACTCACAATGTCATCAAATTTACTTGAACACCAGACTGTGAACTCTTTCCTGCATTTAAGAAACGTATGACAGACTTGCAACGGACATACAGACTCGATGGACAGACAGACTCATGACAGACTCATGACAGACGGACTTGATGGACAGACAGACTCGTGACAGATAGACTCGATGGACAGACAGACTTGTAACAGACAGACTCGTGACAGAATATACTTTTGGAAAACTATAGGAACCACAAGGAACCCAGCATCCTGAGAGCGCATTGTTTTAGAGGGGTAGTAAGGTACTATGAGCTCTTTTAGATATGACGGTGCCTGACCATGAAGAGCTTTGTAAGTAAGAAGAATTTTAAATTCTATTCTAGATTTAACAGGTAGCCAGTGCAAGGAAGCCAAAATGGGAGAGATGTGATCTCTGATCTTGGTTCCTGTCAGAACAAGAACTTCAGTTTTGTCTGAATTTAATATCAGAAAATTGTAGGTCATCCAACTTTTTATATCCTTAAGGCATGCTTGGAGTTTAGTTAACTGATTGGTTTCATCAGGCTTGATCAACAAATATAATTGGGTGTCGTCAGCATAACAATGAAAATTAATGGTGTGATTCCTAATAATGTTCCCTAAAGGAAGCATCTATAAACTGAATAGAAGTGGTCCTAGTACAGAACCTTGTGGGACTCCATGACAAACTTTGGTATGCATGGAGGATTCATCATTGACGTGAACAAACTGAGATCGACCTAAGAAATACGACTTAAACCAGCTTAGGGCGGTTCCTTTGATGCCAGTTTGATGTTCCAGTCTCTGTAAAAGAATTTAATGGTCAGTGGTGTCAAATGCAGCACTAAGATCTAACAGGACAAGTACAGAGATGAGTCCTTTGTCTGATGCCATTAGGAGGTAATTTGTAACATACAGACGGACTCGATGGACAGATGTTCAGGAGGTTTAATGTGAAGAAACAGATTTATCTCTTTGTTCCTTCAGCCCTTTGTCCTCTAACGTGTCACCGGCTCTGGGGTTGGCCTGGGCCAATCAGGTGATGGTTCGACTGATGATGCGGCGCCTTCACATGACGGTTGCCCGTGGCGACCAGTGCAGCGGCCTCCGCAGGCTGGAGGTGATGTTCGCTCCTCATCTGGCCCGAGACGGACGAGACGTCGCTGTGTGGAGGGAGGGCGTCCGAGGAGTCTCTGACATGCAGACGGACACGCAGACGGACATGTAAACGGACACGCAGACGGACGCAGACAAAAGTCTTTTAAAAAAAAAAAAAAAGAATGTAAAATTGGATGTAACATGTTTATAATAAAAAGTTTAAATAAAGCAATGATGTCACTGTTTGAAGTTTTCTACACACTGTGCGTACCCGAGGACACGTGGACCACGGCACGCGGACACGTGGACAGGAGTTAAAGGACAGCTGTAAGCTCATTGGCTGAGCTCTGTTCTTGTATATTGTCTAATCTAAAATAAAATTACATCATCGATCACCAGAAGTCTGCAGCAAATGGTTCTTAACTGGTTCTTAATTGCTGCTGACGTCAGACTGAAGCTGATGTTTGATCCATTTCCTGTCACTGACAAACAGTTCACTCTGTGGAGTCTTAATGTGAAAAGAAGTGACCGGAAGTGGTGTTCACACTGTGGACTCTTATTTTGAAAAGAAGTGACCGGAAGTGATGATGTTGTTTCCTGCGGTGATCGGAGGGTGATGGTGATGCGCAGCTCGTGAAGCATCAGAACAGAAAGGAGTGAGATCATAACGAGGTCAGTCTGTCTGTTTCTGTTTGTTGCGTCATCATCATCTGTTCACAGATACGTTATCAAGAGCTTACATAATCGATACGGAGCCATCAGATCAAAGGGCCGGTGGGGCTGATCGATGGTGAGATCCGGACCGATCTCATCCGCGTTGATCCGGGACAGCTGATCGTCCAAATAACAACAAAAACACGTGACGTGAGATAACGGTGTGTGACGCCAGGGCGTGGCCCTGCGGACTGGTTTTGTTAGCTGTTATGATGAGGTAATGACTTAGCGATGACGTCAGTTCGTCCCGTGTACAGGACGTGTAAACTGACATGACGTCATCCTGAGTGCAGTCCAAGTGTGTGACGAGATTTTAGTTTTTGGAGTTTTTTTCAGCCGTTACCATAGTAACCACCCATTTTCCTACTTCCTGTTTGGGTCAGCGTGTGACCTGAATTTTTAACATGTTTGACGTAGCTAACTAGTGTTCAGGAAGTGTTGACACACTGAGTCATTCAGTTATTCTGAATAACGACCTCAGTGTGATACATTGTGAACAATAATCGTAATTCTTGTTTTCCGTGACTTCAGCTCTCGGCGCCATGACTCCCTCCGTCCCTCTTTCATTGGTCGGCCTCCTCCTCCTGCTCAGTCTGGTCTCCTCTGACACCATTGACCCCTCCTTGGAGGACCTGACCAATAGAAACGCAGACTTTGCCACCCGGCTGTACCGAGCGGTCTCTAGTCGGACTGATGACAACGTCTTCCTGTCTACTTTCACACTGTCCACGGCACTGGCTGCACTGCTGAGTGCCACCGGCGGGCCGACCCAGGACCAGCTGCTGCTTGGACTCAGCCTGACTGGACTGGACCCTGAGACCCTCCCAGGTGGGTCAGGAGTCAGCAAAGGACTCCAGTCTTTGTTTAAACATTGAGGTTACAGTTTGTCTCTGCTGTTCTCAGATCTGTTCCAGAACCTGACCACCATCTTGCAGGGGAACCCCGCCCTGAACCTGAAGCAGGGTGTGGGCGTCTTCCCGCCCCAGAGCTTCCAGGTGTCGTCATCTTACCTGGACCTGCTTCAGACCAAGTTTGGGGGGAACGCTCAGAGCCTGGCCTACACGGCGCCGCAAGAGGCCATTGACACCATCAACCGCTGGGCCCAGGACCGGACTGGAGACAAGGTCCAGGAGCTGGTGACCCACCTGGACCCCCAGACACAGCTGCTGCTCGCCACTGCCACCTACTACCAGAGTATGTACCAACTACTAGAGTATGTACCTACTACAAGAGTATGTACCTACTACTAGAGTATGTACCAACTATCAGAGCATGTACCAGCTACCAGAGTATATACTAACTACTAGAGTATTTACCAACTACCAGTGTATATACCAACAACTAGAGTATGTACCAACTACTAGAGTATGTAACTACTACTAGAGTATGTAACTACTACCAGAGTATATACCAACTACCAGAGTATGTACCTACTTCCAGAGTATGTACCTACTTCCAGAGTATGTACCTACTTCCAGAGTATGTACCTACTGCCAGAGGGTGGAGTTAACTACCAGGGGGCTGGGCTAACTGTCAGAAGGCAGAGTTAACTGCCACAAGGTGCAGCCAATCGTCAGGGTTTGTGTCTGTTATAAATAAAGTTTTCTTTGTTTCAGCTCACTTCAGTCCTTCCTTCAACTCGTCCTCCACTCAGGACGAGCGTTTCTATGTGGACAAGTATCACGTCGTCATGGTTCCCATGATGTTCCGGGCTGATAAGTACTTCCTGGCGTACGACCGCTTAGTGAAGGTGGGCGTGTTGAAGCTGCCGATGGCGGACGGGGCGGCCATGTTGGTTCTTTTGCCTGATGAAGATGTGGACGTCACAGCTGTTGAAGAGGAAGTAACTGCAGAGAAGATCAAGGCGTGGATCAGGCAGCTGAAGAAGACGTGAGACTCTCCTTTTTGTTTCCTCACCTACCTCCTTATCTCCTGCATTACATCCATCATTCTTCCCACCGTTCACTCCTTTCCTTCTTTGTGTCTGTATATATATATATATATATATATATATATATATATATATATATATATATATATATATATATATATATATATATATATATACACACACATATACTGTATATCTACACTTCCTCCACAGCTACTTCTATTTAAAACAGATTCTTTTTGTTTTCTCTTGGAAACAGGAGGTTGGAGGTGCAGCTTCCTCGCTTCCTGTTGGAACAGTCCTACTCTCTGCGTGACATTCTGCAGACCCTTGACATCACCCAGGTGTTTCAGGACGATGCTGATATCATCAACATGGGCGGAGCTAAAGTACCTAAACTCACACAGGTGAGATCTTATTTATAATTGAAGATCTATAATTAAAGATATGATTATAGATGACGATTGTGCTGCGTGCTGACCAAAGTATTGATGAAATGGCATCATCTTCTTCATCAGACCTTAGACCTAGACCTGCCCCCCGTTTACTTTGATGTATTATTACACTTTTATTGTGAAATACATTTCGTGTTTGTTGTTTCGTCTTTAGGTTTATCATAAATCCGTCATGTCTGTTGACGAAACCAGTGATGACACCACAGGAGGTGGAGTCAACGTGTTCTCCAGCCTTCCTCCTCGACTGACCGTCAACAGACCCTTCATCTTCATCATCTACCACCAGACAACCGGCAGCGTGCTGTCTATAGGCCGCGTCATCGACCCCACCAAGAAATAAAACCAAGTCCTGCCCCCAAGTTACTGTTGCTATGTGCCATCGTCAGGTTGTGAAGTTCTAATCCCACCAGAACCTCAGTGACATGAATCTGGTTCTACTGTAAAACAATAACATTACTACACCATTACTACACTAATACACAGCAACACCACTACTACAGCAGTACTACAACACAGCAACATTACTACACTACAACACCACTACTACAACATTACTACTACACTACAGCAACACAAGAATACTATTACAACACTGTGTTATATTCATTTTTGTGTTTTTCAGGCTGCTTTGTTTAGTATGTTTAGTACTTGTTTAGAACGTTAGCATATTAGCCCCGTCACTGTTCATGTATGTAATTCTAACTTTAAACATATGTACCGTTGAAAACATGTATGTAAAATATTAAACATTAAAATTAATCTGATGTAAACAGTAAACACTTGATTAAGTCATCAAACATCATAGTGACATCACATATTTTAACTAATCAACACACAGAACATTATATTATACAGTATATATCATCCTGTGAGTCGCCATTTATCCAACCAATCACACATCAGCAGGTGATACCAGTAACCAATAAGAACACAGCAACAGTTTGTACATGTGGATTTTACTGAACCAAACAGGTTACAGGATGAGATCATTAAAATACACAGTGCTCAAAAGTCAGATTCTGACTGTTGCATTCTGGGTAATGTTCTAAAGCGTTCATCCTTTAACTCGTGACACAGCTGCTTGAATGGAAACTGCTCCTGAATGCTGATGGCCTAGTGGAGGTATGACATCATCATCTTCAGTCTCGTCCTGATTGGATGCTGAAAGAGTTGGACTTCCTGTTTCTGTAGAAGAAAACAGCAGTGCCCGGGTAAAACCATGTCATGAGTTAAAACTGTCTAAAACCAGCTTTAAACAAAATAAAACCAGGCTTAAATAAGGGTAAACATTGGATTCAACAATTATTGACAACTAAAACAGGGTAAAAATAGACATAACGTCATGGCTAAACAATAACAAACAAATAAAATTAATTAAACACAGAGTTAAGACGGGTTTAAACCAGGGCCAAGCTAAGATAAACCAGGAGAAAGGCCAGGTTAACACTGGGTTAAAGCTGAATTAAACAGTTTTAGGACTCTGTAAAGGTTATAGCAGGTTTAAACCAGAAAACGATAACGGGAGTAAACTGGGATAACCCAGACTTTAGATACGGTTAAGGACCAAAGTCAACCCTGTCCCTAACCAAAGGTTCTTCAAGCAGCAATAAATTAGACCAGGTTAAAGCTGGGGTTAAATGAGATTTAAAGTTGGATCAAACAAAAGAAATCTCAGACTAAAATGGATTTAAAACCAGATGAGTGTTAAACAGGCCAAAACAAGAATGAAGTCTGGGATAAACAATGAGGATTAAGATGGGGATTAACCAAGCCAAAACATGGTTAATAAACTGGAACCACAAAAGACAAAAACATCAAGCCTACATCTGCTCTTCTAAAAGGATCCAGAGTTTTGTCAACCCCTCTTTGAATTACTGTAGTGTTGGGATTCAGGGGGTCCCCTTTTATTGGTTTAATAAGCTCAGAGGAGAGCCTTGTTTAAAGGCCACTCCTGGATCTGGTCTGTAAAAACCACATGGGATCATTAATTTGTAAGGTTCTACCACCAGAACATTTTAGGTAGTACTCACATTGACAACTTTCTGGATTGGCTGTCCTTCACCCCACAGCCCCGGTCCATTGTTTTACTGCGCTGTTCCATGGTACTGGTCCTATGGTCTCTCTGGTCCATAGTACTGGTCCTATGGTCTCTCTGGTCTATAGTATTGGTTCTGTGGTCTCTCTGGTCAATCGTAGTCGTTCTATGGTCCAAGGTACTGGTCCTATGGTCTCTCTGGTCAATTGTAGTCGTTCTGTGGTCTCTCTGGTCAATTATAGTCGTTCTATGGTCCAAGGTACTGGTTCTGTGGTCCATTGAACTGGTTCTCTGCTCCAGTGTAATGGTTCTATGATCTCTCTGGTCTAGGGTGCTGGTCCTGTGGTCCATAGAACTGCTTCTGTGGTCCAATGTGCTGGCCCTGTCCAGGAGGCTGGTGGTGTTACTGCGGATCAGGACTGGCATGGAGGAGCTGGACTGGGATGCCATAGTAAAGTGTGCAGTCCTCAAAGAGTCATCTAAAAAACACAAGTGATGTATAAATAAAGATCTAACCCACCCCACCTCATCCTGCAGTCCTTCAGACTACTTCCCATCAAATATGCAGGCGTGTGAGGAGGCGGTACCTTTGCTCAGTAATACGGAGGACTTCTTCGGCCCAGACGGACTGTTTAGCTCTTTCACTTTCCTGAAACACAGAACCGGAAAAAGGTCATAAGAACACCCAAGCCTTGTTTTTGTCCACGTTTAAACATCCCAGAGTGATGTGACCCATGTCATGTGACCTGCAGTGTCACATCATGTGATGTATGTAACGTAACAGTTACTTTAACCCAAACCGACCAAACTGCAACCACAGTTTGGTCGGTTTCACAACGCTAACCACGTCTGGCAGCCCAGTGCGTCTCATTAATATGTGAGTGTGTTGGTATTTGACGACCTGGGATGAGAACGGGTTGATTACCCAGAGACCAGGACTACAGCTGAGGACTGGAACAGAGATCATCTCATTCAGATTGGTTATATCGGTCTATGATCTGAAGACAACCCTGAAGTACATGAAGTTGTTTTAAAGTGGTTCTTACAGAGGTCTGTCTGAGTTGGCAGATTTGGATGTCGTTGGCTGACTGCTGAGGGACCGACTCCTTGACAGTTTAGCCTTCCTCATCTCTTTACCTGTAAGATAAAGAAACATTACCACCATCCTCATCATCATCCTCATTGCTGTGAATCTGGAAATGTAAGTTTTTGTTCACGCAGCAAAAACACATCGTCACCTTGCTGATTTGAAGTAGCTGGTTGAACTTTGATTAAACAGTTATGGAGCAACATGATCATTCATGTGGAGGCTGTTATTATTGGTTATGAATGTCTGTTATAATCTGTTATAATCTGTGTTCACAGATAGTACATGTTCTGTCTCACCAGAGGACGACAGGGCGGCTCCAGAGGAGGACACAGACATAGATTTAGTGGCAGACAGACTGGTTTTGCTGTCTCTTCCTGTCAAACAAAGCAGGACCTTTGATTAATGAACATGTTTATTTTCCTTCCGGTGGATTCAAACAGTCTCTCGTCTGTGAATCATAAAAACATAAAAAAATTTTTAAAAACTCACGCTTTCGCTCTGTATGTTTTTCAGAGTTCAGTTTCCCATCGGTCTGTTGGCGCTCCAGCTGTTCCTGACAACAGAAAAGACGTTATTGCAACAAAAACAAAGTGATTCAGACTGAAAACAACCCATCCATTTCAGACTCACCATCTCCAGCAACAGAGTCTCCTCCTTCTCCTTTTTCTGGTCCAGTAAATCCCTCTCCTGCCTCTTGTGAAACTGTAACACACAATAAACCTGATGGAGTGAAACCAAACCCTCCACTGTGATCTATCTGACAGTTCTTCATGAAAACGAGCTGCTTACAGGTTCAGTGAGGTCCAGTTTGTCCAATTCCAACACTGTCTGAAAAACATCATGGACACAGTTAATCCATCATTGATTATTAATCTCACAGACCTACTGAGTCTACTGATCGTGGATCTGGACTGGTCTCACATATGAACAGGTTACCTTGCGGATTGTGGCCACCACATCCTTGTCTTTCTCTCTGCAGAGCAGTTTCTGGACGCAAAAGTCGAGTTGCTGCAGCAGCTGTTTGTCCGCCGGCAGGCGCAGCGACGACCGCAGTCTGGGCAACAACTGACACAGCTTGTACCTGACAGATAGGTCAACAAACAAGACAGATGTGTTACATGTGATGTCAGAGAGACAGATGTTACATGTCTCTCTGGACAGAACATTTAGATGTACCTGACATTGGCCACCGGGTCGTGGACCAGTTCTAGCGCCGGGATCAGGAAGTGTTTGTTGAAGTACTTTCTAGAGAAAATCTCAGTGGCCATTTCACAAACATCGAGGAACCTCAGACGGTTCCAATAGCTCCGCCCCTGAGCCAAATCTGAAGAGGAGAACCAAACAAGAACCGTCAGTGCTGTCTGACTGGCAGATCTAAGGATCAGAAGCACAAGATTCTGACCTTGCATCAGTTCAAATGTTACACTCAGAGCTGACTGAAGAACCACAGGATTCTGACCTTGGATCAGTCGCTCCATCATCTCCTGACGTTGCTCCTGTTTGCGGTTGTAACGCAGGAATGTGCAGAACGTCCGAGCCGCCTCCTTTTGAACCGGCAACACTTTCTACAACAACAACCAGAGGGGAGATTATGTGTGCTCACCTGGTCGACCTATTGTGACATTTGGTGTTGTGTGTTCTTGGCCTGACATTGGTGGTGAGGATGATGAAGATGCGAGGGGAGAAGTTCTGGTGCAGCAGTTCTCCAGGCAGGAGTCTGGCCAGGCAGCTGTAACGCTGCAGCAGCTTCTCATGCAACCGCCAACGCAGAGAACTTCCAACCTTCTGCTCCGCCAACAGCAGAACTGACAACAGCTCTGGGAACTGATGAGGAACCGCAGGAGAATCCATAAGAACCACAGGAGAACCCAGAAGAGACAGGAGAACCAAGATTAATTCAGTTGTATTTATGACATAAGTTATCTCATGTGTAAACTGACTCTTCATCACATGATTTAAAAAGATCTCAGAGGAACTGAAGGATACTCAGATTTAGTGGTGGGGGTTTGTTTCCCACCTTGTTGTCCAGCATCAGGTTCTGTCCTCTGTTAAGAACGGCCTCCAAAGTCTCTTCCAGGTGATTCATGAGAGCATCCAACACCTCAACAACAACAAAAGCTTCAGCATGTGAAACTAGACTAAATGAATCATTCCTTCAAATATCACAACAAGAAACAAACCAAAAGGATAAAATGTCAGAAAACCACAAGAAAACATTAAAACAACGTCTACACTGTAATGCACCCTGAATGGTTGAGCAGTGTTGGCGGTGGGTGTGGTCTCTCACCTCCAGAGCGTCATCCTGCAGCAGAGCGAGGAGCTCTTTGTGGACCAGCTGGACGTTTGAACCGAGCAGCTTCACCACCTGACAGGAAGGGGCAGGACCATTCATGTGACATCACAGGAAATGTTTTTGAACAACAAGTACCTGAGCACACGTCTGTTTGGTCTTCTATGACTATGGTCTTTTATGGTCTTCTCCTCTAGCACCATCCTCTGGACAAACCTGACATTTCGCTGATGAGGCTGACAAAAGATAAACTTTGTGGATGTAATCTGGATGTAATCTGACCTGGTGGAAACTGGCTGCAGCACTTCGTCGAACGCTGACCTCAGGATCACAACAAAGACTGTAGAAGGACGGGTAGAGCTCTGACAAGAAATGAGCCGGGTCAGAAAACACCACCATGGCCTGGAGAAAGAGGGAGAGGAGGAAGTGACATCACACATGTGGAGGA
The DNA here is from genome assembly GCA_036365135.1 of Miichthys miiuy. Classification (NCBI taxonomy): domain Eukaryota; kingdom Metazoa; phylum Chordata; class Actinopteri; family Sciaenidae; genus Miichthys; species Miichthys miiuy. The sequence continues at coordinate 2,300,073 of CM071621.1, read as the reverse complement.
TTTAAGACTGGATTCTGGAGCTTTGCTGTGTGGTTCAGTGTCTACCGGCAGGTTGTAGCAGCAGTTGCAGCGGATCAGTGTTGACTCATTGTTGCCATCAGTCGGATTCCCTTCGTTCTGCAGACCAGCAACACAAAGAACTTTAAATCTCTGCAGCAACCGGGCCTTCTGCTCCTCTGACAGAGAGCCTGAAACACAACAACCAATCATCAGACACAAACAATGATCCAGGATCACTGCGCCAAGACCTTCAGATTCTTTTCATCTCAAACGAGATCTGACAGGAAGAATCCTGCTAGAGTCCAACCCCCTAACACATACCCCCAAAGTAAAGAGAGGTCTGGAGATCTGTGACCCTGATGACAGACTGATCCTGGAGATCTGTGACCCGATTGACAGACTGATCCTGGAGGTCTGTGACCCTGATGACAGAACCCGTGCATCAGAGTGGGAACGCCGGTGGAGAGACATCCCCTGCTCAACACGTTCCAGTCTACTTTGTGAGACCCTGTCAGCTCTCAGGATCACAGGTTTACAGAAACCTCTCCACCATGATAAGTTTTCTAGCTCTTCAGGAAATCTTTAAATCTAAATTGAATTCAGTCTCACTTGGATCTGCCTTCTCACACTCACCACCTCAGATTAAAGATTTGACTGTTTTTTTAATCCCCAACACTGCTGTTGAATCTCACCTGCCAGTCCGCCACAGAGCTTCCCAAACTGGAATGACAAAGATGCCATGACAGCTTCATCCACCTGCGATGACACTTCGCACACTGACATTACCAGAGGAACCACAACATGGAGTCTGTCATCTGAGGAAGGAGAGGAGGGGGTTTATAGAGATTTGGACTACAGAGGACTGATACAGGTGTCCAGAGGTTAAGAAGGAACTATGAGCTTTGTGTCAGGCTTTTTGTGTTGCTCTGACTCTGAGGAAACCTTAAACCATGTTACTGACCACAGATCTGCCTGATGACTCACCACTGTCCATCATCTCCATCAGGTTGATGATGGTGTCGAAGGCAGCGAGGCGGACGCTGCTCTCCTCGTCTTCGGCAAGCTCCACCAGTTCAGGAAGCAGCTCAGTCCGGGTGTCGTCCATCCTAAGGGAGCAACAGAAAACATTGTTTCACTCATTATGCCAGGATTTTTGGTTTGTGTTTGGTTCAATTCGGTGTTTGTTGGTGTTTACCCAGTTGCTCTGGCGATGCTCTCCAGCTGACGGCACATACAGGCTCGAATCTCAAACTCCACGTCCTGACATAAAGAGCGAACCAGTGGCAGCAGTTCCTTCTTCATTCTAGCAAGAAAAACTTGTGTTAGTGTCACGCCTGGGGCATTGACCACAAAGCAGGATATGGTATAAATTAAGGATTAACTCTTGGGTCCTGACATTGGGGTACATCACCATGGTAACCGATTCCTACTGAGCAATCAGTTTTCTTTGAAAATGACATCATCATTTGGCCAATCCTGTGAAGCGGTGCGCAGATTATGAAGCGTCTCTGTCCTTTGTGTTTATAGATCTAGATTGTGGTCTGCCGGATTGATCTGATCACCAAAGACTTGTTATCTGTCCATTTTTTAGTTTAATGTAACAGACAAATATAACTATCATCAGAAGTTCTAATGATGATGCAGTGAATAAAAACAGATAAACTGGGTTCTTTAGACTCTAATATTAAATTCATATTCTTCATTATTATTTATAATATTAAAATTGAGAACTCCTGTTTATGCGAATCCTGGGTTTAGTGACAAATTGATGACCAGCATCATGTGACTGCTTAGCGAGATCATAGTTGTTAGAGTAAAGCCTGATAATGAGAACATCCTGCATTTGTGGAACTGGTTTCTTAGTCCAGATCCCAGGTCAGTCTGTTTATCTGCAGGTCTGTGTGCAGTGTATGTACGGTGAATACAGTGTGTACGGTGTGTGTACAGTGAATACAGTGTGTACTGTGTGTACAGAGTGTACAGTGAATACAGTGTGTACAGTGAATACAGTGTGTGCAGTGTGTGCAGTGTATGTACAGTGAATACTGTGTATACAGTATATACAGTGTGTACGGTGTGTTCAGTGTGTGTACAGTGAATACAGTGAATACAGTGTGTACAGTGTGTTCAGTGTGTGTACAGTGTGTTTGGTGTGTGTACAGTGAATACAGTGTGTACAGTGTATACAGTGTGTACTGTGTGTGCAGTGTATGTACAGTGAATACAGTGTGTATGATGAATACAGTGTGTGCACTGTGTGTGCACTGTGTGTGTAGTGTGTGTATACTGTGTGTGCAGTCTGTGTGCGGAGAATTGTGTACAGTGTGTGTACAGAGTGTGTACATGCTGTGTTGCAGCTCACATGTGAGAATCAAACTTGCAAGCGACTTTTCCTAAAATACGACAGCTGGCCAGACGAGCCTGTAGAGAGTGAGACAGCTGAGACTGATATAGGAGAGGGTTGAGCACCTGCAGAGAAACAACAAGTGGACAGACAGACAGGTACAAAGACAGACAAGTACATAAACACACAAATAGATTGAGTCAGCTGGGTTTTAAACACCAGAAGCCCTGAACAGGTAGACATGAGAGAGAGACAGCTAAGAGCTACAGAGCAGACCTCCCAAAGTCAGACAGGTACAGAAAGAGGCCGACAGACAGACAGGTAGTGATGAGCAGAATGAGGAGGAATCAAGATGTGGAAAGAATGCAGGTAGACAGGTGAATCGCAAAAAAAAAATACAGAAACAGATAAACAGACAGGTATAAAGGTATAGAGTGACAGAGAAAAATGAAGATGCAGAGAGACAGCTAATGACAGACAGTTTGAGAGAGAGAGAGACAGACAGAAAATCAAGAAGTGTAGAAGTAAAATCATGCACATCTTATTTCTGTTTGATGGCAGACTTTACAGTACTTAACAGTTCTTTACTTTACAGTACTTAACAGTATTTTTATTTTACAGTACTTAACAGTATTTTACTTCACAGTACTCTACAGTACTTCAAACTGTCCTCATCCTGATCAATAATCAGTGACAGCTGGTTTTAAAACAGTCTTAGAGGGAATGTTGATCAGTATCATGGTACCTCCTGTTTGATGGTCTCCTTGGGAAGAGCATTGATGGCCAACAGTAGAGTCTCCAACCAGGCATTGCTCACCACTGTCAAGCAAGCAGAGCAACATCAATGTCAACATTGCTGTCAAAATCAATGTCAACATCACTGTCAACATCAACGTTGAATCTGTGAAGATGTGGAGGGGTTCACCACTCTGTGAACAACAATTTAAGAATAATGTTTGTCAACGTAATATGACAAAGAATCTGTGGATTAATATCATTCAAAGATTCAGCCATTCAGAAGAAAGCTCTGTAATAAGGGACAAGGCTGAAAACCAATCATGTGTGTTGGTGATCTTCCGGCCCTGCAGACAGCAGTGCATCAAACACAGACAGGATTCTGTCGTGGACATCACTGCATGAGCTGAGGAACACTTCCAACAACCATCCCACTTACTTCATCTCTGACTCAACTAATGACAGCTCAGACTCCACCATGACTCCACCAAGATTCCACTACCACTATACCATGACTCCACCAAGACTCCACCATGACTCCACCATGCATAGAGAAACACAGCCATCTGTGGGCCCAAGCTCATTTAAGATGGACTGAGCCCATTTAAGGTGGATGAGACAAAACAGAAGACTGTCCTGTGGTCTGAAGTCCACATTTGAAATTATGTTTTAAATGTATCTAGTTTCAGGTGGTTGCAGAAGTGTTACCTGTGTTTTAGTGGTTCAGGTGTGTTACCTGTGTCTCGGTGGTTCAGGTGCAGCAGGACAGTCTTCAGGATGGAAAAGGTGTGGGTGTGGATCAGAATGATGTCATCCTGCAGGATGGTTAAAAACGACGCTGCTGCCGCCAGCTGGATTTCTGCTCCGGCTCCATTGAGAACCTCCTGAGTTAGACAGACAGGACAGGTTACCTGAATGACACACCTGTTATTTCCCAGAGTGATAGTACTGAAATGGTCTGATAGTCTGTGTACTTACCCGGACCTTTGGTACGACCCGACGAAACGTCTCCGCTGGATTCTGGCGGACAAGGCTTGGCAGGTTACTGATGACACTTGCTCTCTGCACCTCCTGACCCACACTGTCAACACGAACATACAGAGGCAGATTTGCATAATAAATACTTCAAGTATTTACTGATCAGAAACAAGGACCTAAAACCCGACCATGCGGAACTTCAGGACCGAACCAACAGTCTAACGATGTAAAACTGCGTTCAGGTCCAGATACCTCCTGTATGTCCTGCTGTTGTTTGGATCATACTTTTAGTTTGTTTTCAGTTCACAGGAGTCCCGGATGTCTGAAGGTTTGAGTCCAGGATGTCTGGAGGTTTGAGTCCAGGATGTCTGAAGGTTTGAGTCCAGGATGTCTGGAGGTTTGAGTCCAGACATCAAACGAGGTCAGTGAACTAGTTTAGAGCCTGTGGGATCTGACTGCAGGATGATTACCTTCAATGTTTAATTGGCTTCACAGTTTACTAGGTCACTGGGAACAACCAAGTTTTTTCTGGACCCAAAATAACAAACTGAGTCCCTCGCCTGAGCAGGTAGACAGCTCTTACCTGAGCAGGTAGACAGCTCTCTCGATGTCGTTGAGGTCTTCATCCACAGTCAGCTGATCGATCTCCTCTGCTGTCTGACAGGAAACAACAAACATGTTCAGAGGAGAGGATGCAGAGGTGTGTCATTTAAATGTAATCTTTAGATGAACCATGTAATCCATGGCATTTTCCATAGCATGTATCCCATGATAATTTCCTGTAGAAAAACTGCATGATCTTAATGATCTGGAGTAATTAACCCCATGACGTTTGTCATGTTATAGTATAAGCTTCCTATATAGAGGCAATGAGAAGCATATTCTTTGTTCATTCCTGTCGCATGTCAGGATGAATCTGAGCTACAGAAAAACCATCATTACACATGTGATGTGTCATTCAGTGTTTGCTCTGTGGCCTTGTTAGCTGTTAGCACACACCTATTACTGCACTCAGTTCAAACATGAAGAGCTGCTCACGTCAGCAGAACATGTGGACTTTACATGTACCTGTGTGTGTTTATCTGTACATGTGTCACTCAATAAATATATATATATATATATATATATATATATATATATATATATATATATATATATATATATATATATATATATATACATACATACATAACCCTAAACTGTGCTGCAGAAAATTTCATCAGTTAGCAGCCTCATAAATCAACAATAAACAGCAGCTCAGATCAGAGCCACAGAAATGCTTCACAGAGTTCAAGCAGCAGACACGTCAACATCAAGTGTTCAGAGGAGACTGTCAATCACACCTTCATGGTCTGAATGACTGCAAACAAACCATGACTGAGGGAGACCAACAAACACATGAATGGACATTAGACCAGAGGAAATCTGGACTTTGGTCTGATGAGTCCAAATCTGAGAGTTCTGGTTCAGACCGCCATGTCTTTGTGAACGGATGGTGGTTGCATGTGTGGTTTCAGGTGGCTGACCTCCAGGCTCTGTGTAAACCCATCCGGGTGACAACCCCATGAGTGTGCAAACCATTATTCAGACGTTAGTGCAATGTTTAAACCTCATTATTCAAACGTTAGTTCAACATTTAAACCTCATCATTTAATGTTACTTCAATCTTTAAACCTCATTGTTCAACGTTAGTTCAATGTTTAAACTTAATCATTCAGATGTTAGTTCAATGGTTAAACTTCATCATTCAACGTTAGTTCAACGTTTAAACCTCATTATTCAAATGTTAGTTCAATGTTTAAACCTCATTCAGATGTTAGTTCAACATTTAAACCTCATTATTTAAATGTTAGTTCAATGTTTAAACCTCTTCATTAAACGTTAGTTCAATGTTTAAACCTCATCATTCAGTGTTAGTTCAGCATTTAATGCTCATTATTCAACATTAGTTCAATGTTAAAACCTCATTATTCAATGTAAGTTCAACATTTAAAGCTCATTATTTAATGTTAGTTCAATGTTTAAACCTCATCATTCAACGTTAGTTCAATGTTTAAACCTCATTATTCAGACGTTAGTTCAACATTTCAACCTCATTATTCAAACGTAAGTTCAATGTTTAAACGTCATCATTCAACATTAGTTCAATATTTAAACTTAGTCATTCAGACGTTAGTTCAATGTTTAAACCTCATTATTCAAACGTTAGTTCAATGTTTAAACCTCATTCAGACATTAGTTCAACATTTAAACCTCATTATTCAAACATTGGTTCAAAGTTTAAACCTCATCATTCAGCATTAGTTCAATGTTTAAACCTCATCATTCAGATGTTAGTTCAACGTTTAAACCTCATTATTTAAACGTTAGTTCAACATTTAAACCTCATTTTTCAATGTTAGTTCAATGTTTAAACCTCTTCATTAAACGTTTGTTCAACGTTTAAACCTCATCAATCAATGTTAGTTCAGCATTTAAACCTCATTATTTAACATTAGTTCAATGTTTAAACCCCATTATTCAATGTAAGTTCAACATTTAAACCTCATCATTTAATGTTAGTTCAATGTTTAAACCTCATTATTCAACGTTAGTTCAATGTTTAAACCTCATTCAGACGTTATTTCAATGTTTAAACCTCATTATTCAACGTTAGTTCAATGTTTAAACCTCATTATTCAGATGTTAGTTCAACATTTAAACCTCATTATTCAGACGTTAGTTCAACATTTAAACCTCATTATACAAATGTTAGTTCAACGTTTAAAGCTCATTATTCAAACATTAGTTCAACATTTAAACCTCATTATTCAATGTTAGTTCAACATTTAAACCTCTTCATTCAACATTAGTTCAACGTTTAAACGTCATCATTTAATGTTAGTTCAATATTTAAACCTAATTATTCAGATGTTAGTTCAACATTTAAACCTCATTATTCAACATTAGTTCAACGTTTAAACTTCATTATTCAGATGTTAGTTCAACGTTTAAACCTCATTATTCAGACGTTAGTTCATAGTTTGATGTCTTCAGTGTTTGACACCACGTTGCCATAGAAATACTCCGTCCATACTTCATTTTAGTGCTGTGTCAAACTTAACCTAACCAGTTATCTGTTAACCCGTCTGTCTGTCTGCCTGCCTGCCTGCCTGCCTGTGTCTGTCTTTTAACCCGTTTGTCTGTTGACTTGTCTGTCTCTCTGCACACGCACACACACAGACACAAACTGCGTCACGCTGCGCACATAGTGGGTTTCCCTTCAGCTTCCTGTGTGGAGGCTGTTGCTCTTCCTCCCACTGAATCACACATCACCCTCCTCACCCTCACATGTCTCACGCAGCTTCACCTGTCTGCCTGCTAAACACACCTTGAGACTCCTGCGGATCGGCCTCTCGATGAAGGCGAGCTCCTGCAGCTCCTCCAGTGGTCCGAACAGCAGGCTGGACTGGTTCATTCTGCTTGAGAACATCTGCTCACTGGAAATGTCCCAGCCTGGTTCTGGAGCTTATTGGGAGAACAAGATTTCAGTGCCGACCATCCCTGATGAGGAGGCGAGAGAGGAGGGGGAGTACTGTCACCAACCGTTTCCAAGGAGATCCCTGCTCGGTCTGTGCGGGGCGGAGGGAACGTCACGCCGGCCTCCGTTCACAATCCGAGTAATGGAACAAATCCTCGGTCATCTGCTGAAGAATCAACGAGTCAGAGATCCAAAGAAACACAGCTGACACAAACTGCGTCCATTCTTCAGTTCGGCGCACATTTAGCGCTTCGAGCTGCGCTTATTTTAGTAACATCTGCACCTTTCTGAGCATCATCTGTTGAACAGCCGCTCGATGTTCTCTAATCTGAATGAGCTCTCTCCTACGCGGATGGCACGTTAGGCCAGAGTCCGTTTAAAAAAACAGGTTTTAACGGTTAAAGCTGAAAATGATCATCCACCAAACACTTTTCATTCCAGCCGATCTTCAAGACGTCACACCGCGAATAATTGGGAGCTTATGGATGCTTCGTCCTGTGCGGATCTACTTAAATAAAAGACATTTGACGTACCGGCTCGGTGTCTCCTGCAGCGTTCCGCCCGCACACCAACAAACAAATCAAAGCCGGTCCGGTTCACCTGCTCTGTGCGGCAGGAACGTCACGCACAGCTGCGTTAAAATGAAGCGCTATGATGCGTCCCCACACTCCGTGACATGTTACACACTGATCGACCCGCTCGGTTCGGCAGACACAGTTTTTCAATAAGATGTCGATGTTTCTGAAGCTAGGTCTGTGTGGTCGCTCCCACACGGAGGGCGGTACCAAACGGTGGCAAACAGTCCAGAACTTCAGAGTTCGCGTGTATGAACAGCCTCTCGGTACCACAGCATCCTAAAAAACGTCCCACAGGTCTCATGTAACCAGGACGGTTCGTGATCGGTCCAAATGTGAAAAATCTGAATTAAGATTTGTGACAGTGAAGTAAGTTTGAAGCTGATGATGTTCATTATTTCACTAACCTGCTGCTGAAGCGACCCTGACCACAGATTGGTTGATAAGCGCGGCTCACTGGACCGGAACCGGGCTGAAACCGGACCAGAACCAGCAGGCTAGCTGGAAGCTAACGTCTGCACTGCAGCAGCCAAACCAGTTTCCATGGAAACGCCTGGATGTAGGCCTTAGTGACCAAACTCATTCAAAAAGTCCAGCTCAGAGAACCAACCAGTGATTCTGAGGTCTGCATCGGTCATCAATGACCAGACCTCACTGACTGCTTTACAGCCCAACTTCATCACTGTAATCACTGACTGCTGTACAGCACAACTTTATATCTGTAATCACTGACTGCTGTACAGCACAACTTTATAACAAAGTCAATCCTCTGATCTCAACCCAATCAAGCATTTCAGTTGCTGAAGACAAAACTTAAGGTAGAATGCCTGGCAAAGTATCACAAAGCCAGCAATCCAGCATTTTGTGATTTCCATGGGCTCTATACTTTAAGCAACCATTGTCTACAAAGGATTCTCGACAAAGTATTAAAAATAAACATTTTATTTATGCATATGCTAATTTGTCTAATTTGGGCCCCTGAAATAAAGGGACTGTGTATAAAAATGGCTGCAATTTGTAAATGTTTCATTCAATTTTTTGGTTTAAACCAATTAAATTTAAATGTACCCATTTAATTAAAGCTGAAATTTTGCACTTCAATTGCATCTTGGTTATTTAATTTCTAATCCATTATGGAGACATGCAGAGCCAAAATTATGAAAATTCTATCACTGTCCAAATGTTTTTGGACCTAACTGTGCTACTCTAGATCACCCTGGCCTCAGGATTGTGGCTACCCCACTACTGTGAACATTGCACATTTGTGTAATATATATACATACATATATATATATATATATATATAGTTATATTTAAAATTTTTAATTGTTTATATTTAGATAACCAACGACACCAGAACAAATTCCTTGTATGTGTAAAATCATACTTGGCACTAAAGCTGATTCTGATTCTGATTCTGTGGTCCTGCGCGACATCCACTACATATATTAGACTGTAAATTAATAAATTAAAAATTAAATTAGTCAAGGAAGAAAACTGATGAAGAAAATATTGCAATATGCAGTTTTACTTTTAAGTCTGTTAGATGATTAATCTTTGTTTTCTTTTTTGTTAACATAAAGCTGCTTCCATATAAATATGTTCATCAGCTGACAAACTGTTTTTGAAAGTCTTCTGTCATATGTGAGTATATTTTATTTATTAGGTCGTAGTGTGCGTGCGCACACACACACATGTTATATCTGTTTCTGCCTGATCTAATCTCCTAAAACAGATCCACCATCAGATAAAATCTACTGCAGCTGCTTCCTGATAGCTGGACAAGGTAGGTCTGTTTCTTTGTGGTTGAGTCACATTGAAACAGATTTTTCTGATTTCCACAGGGAGGTCTGATATAACTGGAATCGCTCTGGGGATAATGATAAACATATAAGGTACCTCATCCCGCCCTACTCTTTATCTCATATGTCAAATATTCAAAAATTTCCTGTTTCACCTGTGGCTAAGGAGGCAGCACAGGGCATCACAGCTATGATTCAATCTGTGTCCCACCAGTTCCCTAAAAGGTTTGTAGGCTGTTATGTTAAGTTATGTTATGGTATGTTGTGTTATAATATGTTATGTTATATTATAGGTTATGTTTTTTTTATATGTTATGCTGTTATTTCATATGTAATGTTATGTTATTTTTTGTCATATGTTAAGTTATGCTATTTCATGTTATGTTACATTATGTTTCCCATATTCTATGTTATGTGTTTTATAGGTTATGTTCTCCATTCATTCATTATCTGTAACCACTTTTCCTCATCAGGGTCATGGTGGCCTATTCCAGCTGACTGTGTGTGAGTGGCAGGGGACACCCTGGATAAGTCGCCAGCTTATCGCAGGGTACGTAGAGACATTCACACTCACACCTATGGGCATATCTCAGTGATCCTGGGAGCTGAGTAGTCCAGGAGCAATAGCCCCTGGTAGGGTCTCCTAAGGCAAATTGGTCCCAGTGGAGGGATCAGACAAAATGCGATTCACAAGGACCCTTTTGAAGAGGAACAAACTGAGTTGCAGGACCTCACCTGGAATAGGGCGATCGGGGCCCCCTCCTGGAGCCAGACAAGGAAGGGGAGCTTGTCTGCAGGTGTCTGATGGCCAGGCCTTAGTTCACAGGGAGAGGAATAGGGGTCAGGTGCGTTGCCAGCTGAGCGTTAGGTGTTATGGAATTTTCTATCCTTAAGTATAAACCAGGTCATGTGTGGGCCTTGAGGTCCTCTGCAGTAGTAGTTGTTTGGCTTTGATTGGGAACAGCAGGTGCCAGTCTATCTTAACACTGTGGTGGCCAGGGTCAAAGAGGCCTATTGTTGCCTTCCTAGACATAATAGAAAGCTTGCTGTTGATGTTCCAATCTGCGTAAACAGACAACAGTGTCTCCAGACTAGAATATGTTGACAGTAACACTAACATAGGTAAATACATTCTTGTTGACTAGTTCTGGGCGTATAGTATTTGTTGTGTTATCTGCAGGGGTTTAAAGTCTGACCACCAGCATGAGTTCGGCAGAATGTTAGACTCAGGCACTTCTGATGAACTTTGAGAGTGTCTCTAATTCTCCTTGGCGTCAATAAATATTACAGCATAAGACATCAGAGGCTCCTGAACACTTTCTTCCCTCCTGACCACACCATTGACCTTTGACTTCAGCAATTTCTCCACAACAGTAGGCAAAGGAAGGGACCTGGGTGTCCTCTCTCCCGACATCACAGACTGGTCCTTAGGACGTGAAATGTCACCTCATTGGTGGGTGAAGGAATCAGAGCCTTTGCAGGAGATGGAGGGTTGATTTAATTCAGTTAAATTTTTATTTATATACCGCCGTATCATAACAAAAGTTATCTCATTACACTTTTCATACAGAGCAGGTCTAGACCGTACTCTTTATAATATTATTTACAGAGACCCAACACTTCCACCATGAGCAAGCACTTGGCGCTGGTGGCGAGACACAGATGCACATCAGCAGCAAATCATTAACTCACTATAAACTGTAATGGAGATATGGTAACAATAATGACAGTGATAATATATGTAGTGGATGCCATACAGGACCAAAGCAGCAGCCATGATCTATGAGAAGCTGCTGGACGAGAGAGCACAGAAACTCCAGGGAAGAAGTTTAGTTAGTAAAATGCATTAACATGCTGTCACGGCCTCCGCCGTTTCACCCCGGCATATGTTTATGTGTAGTGTTTTCCCTTATGTAAACCCAGGTGTGCGGTTACTGGTAATAGATTGGATCCCAGCTGAGAAGGTGTGGTCCCGATAACGCCGGATCCCAGAAGCCAAGGGGCTTGGGATTGGCGGCGACATCCCCAGCATCCTCTCCCGGCTGGCCAATCCGCTGGGCCCAATTGCCCTGGCCCGGGCATTTAAACGGCAGCCGCCAGAGCATCGAGGTGGCTGGTTTTGTATTGTGTGCTGTGAGCTCGCCTTGTCTGATGATACTCGTTTGTTCGTATCTGAAAACTGTGGAGGTTGGTGTGTTAAATTACTGGGACTGGCCAGGGTTTAGTTTAGTTTATGGTTTACTGATTACACGTGAGAACATTTCTGTTAGATTCATTAGTTCAGGGGTGCTGTTTTCAATGTGTATTTTGTTATTTAGTACTAGATCTAGCTAGTGAGGTTTTTCTTTCTCGTTTTGGTTTTTCAACTTAGAATAGTATAGGCTCTGTTTAGAGTTCTCTTTCTGTTATATTTATTTGTTCGTTTAACAGCACTCACTCGCCCTTTGTTCCCTTTTGCCTCACCTCCTTTTGTTAAAACAATTTGAACTTTTATTTAATAAAACTCCTTTGTTTATTAACCTTAACATCTCGTCTATCAAAAAGGAAAGTCTACTCTTAAAAAGTGTTGACTGTGTCTGCCTCCCAAACCCAAAATGGGAGTTTGTTCCACAGAAGAGGAGCTTGATAGCTGAAAGCTCTGGCTCCCAATCTACTTTTGGAAACTATAGGAACCACAAGGAACCCAGCATCCTGAGAGCGCAGTGTTCTAGAGGGGTAGTAAGGTACTATGAGCTCTTTTAGATATGATGGTGCCTGACCATGAAGAGCTTTGTATGTAAGGAGAAGAATTTTAAATTCTATTCTAGATTTAACAGGTAGCCAGTGCAAGGAAGCCAAAATGGGAGAGATGTGATCTCTGATCTTAGTTCCTGTCAGAACACGTGCAGCAGCATTCTGAATTAGCTGCAAAGTCCTCAGAGACTTATTGGAGCAGCCTGATAACAATGAGTTACAATAGTCCAGCCTAGAAGTAACAAATACGTGGACTAGTTTTTCTGCATCCACTTGAGATACATTGCGTCTGATTTTGGCGATGTTACGTGAGTGGAAGAATGCAGTCCTCGAAATTTGTTTTACGTGGACGTTAAAGGACAAATCCTGGGCATTTTAAAAAGAGGTTTAATTACACCTACTTTAAAGGACTGTGGTACATATAATGATAAAAAAGACAGATTAATCATATCCAATAAAGAAGGGCTAACTAGAGGTAAAACATTCTTGAGCAGCCTGGTTGGGATGGGGTCTAAGAGACAGGTTGATGGCTTAGATGAAGAAATTATTAAAGTTATTTGATGTCAATGGGAGAAAAACAATCTAAATATATATCAGGTTTTACAGCTATTTTCAAACTTGCTGTGTAAGAATGCAGATCAGTGTCTGTTGAGGGCAAGAGGTGATGAATTTGTGCCATCAGGAGAGATCAGTGAAATACTCTGGAATGCTTGTAAGAAAATATACCACGCTAACCTCCTTTGTTTAATTATTTTCTTTTTCAGAGGTGCAATAGAGTCGAGAATTCTTTGTAATGAGCCTGTAGTACTATCAACAAGATGATCTATTTGTGAGGGGCTAAAGGAAGCAGATAAGTCCTCTGCTACATTGAGACATGGCATTGAATTCAATACTGAAGGAATCACTTCCTTAAATTTGGCTACAGCACTATCAGATAAACATCTGCTGTAGGAGTTTCTGCCAAAAGGCTTATAGTCCAGTAATATGAACTCTAGGTTATTTAAAAATTGTCAGATAGAAGAGGATTCTGTGGAAAGACCATTAGATGATCAGTTTCAATGCCGTATGAAAGAACAAGATCAAGAGTGTGGTTCAGACAATGAGTCAGTTTATTTACACTCTGACAGAAACCAAGTGAATTGGTTACCAGCTAGATAGTGTATAGTTGGGCTCACTTCCACATCAGCACTGGTTCCCGAACAAAAATCCTGGAGAGGGGGTGCACTCTCTCCTTTTTCAGGGTTGCCCAGGGCAAGAGGTGCTGGACGGTTGTGGGGATACTCACAAGTCCCTGACTGAGCGTTGCAGTGTTGGAGTTTCCCTGGAGAACAAGAGGGTCACCTCCATGCAACTGCAAGTCGCTGGGGGGAAGGTACTGGCTGCTGTTTGTGCTTATGCACCAAACAGCAGGTCCGATTACCCAGCCTTATTGGAGTCTCCTGGAGGGGAGTGACTGGGAGGAACAGTCTGCCTGGTCTGAACCCAAGCGGTGCTTTGTTATTGGACTTCTGTGCTAGTCATGGACTGGCCATAATGCATAAGGGTGTTTATAAGTGTACTCGCTACCAGAGCACCCTAGGGCGCAGGTCAGTGATCAGCTTTGTGGTCGTGTCATCAGATCTGCGCCCTTATATCTTGGGACACTCAGATGCATAGTAAGGGGGAACTGGAAACATCTGGCTGTGAGGTCTTCAACTCCGGAAGAAATTTTCCTGCATCCTGGGGGAGGTTGGGAACATGGAATCCAAGTGGGCCATGTTCAAAATTTCCATTGTTGCTGCAGCTGCTAGAGTTGTGATCAGAAGGTCACCGGTGCCAGTCATGGTGGCAACCTAAGAACCCGCTGATGGACACCAGTGCTGAAGGAGGCTGTCAAGCTGAAGAAGGACTTGGTTGGTTAAAGGGTCTCCGGAGCAGCAGACAGGTACTGGGTGTCTAGAAGGGCTGTGGATTCAGTAGTCGCAGAGACAAAAACCCAGGTGTGGGAGGAGTTTGGCGAGGCCATGGAGAAGAACCTTCAATTGGCCTCAAGGAAGTCCTGGCAAACCATTCCAACCAATCCAACGACTCAGGAAGGGGAAGCAGGGTTTGGTTGTGTGTAGCAGGGGTGGAGAACTGTTGATTCGGACTGGGGATATTGTTGCTACTGAGCCCAACCAACATATCCTCTGTGGAGGAGGCAGAGCCTGAAGACTTTCAAGAGATACTTTATTAATCCCTCAACGGGGAAATTCTTTTTTTCACTCAGTTTATTTTACATGCATTTTAACCCCAAACACACATACAAGGGCTCATAGACATGCACACATACAAGGGCTCATAGACATGCACACATACAAGGGCTTATAGACATGCAATGTGGAGAGAGATGGTGGAGTGATGGGCAGCCCCCCTGAGAAGCACCCTGTGAGCAATTGGGGGGTTCAGTGCCTTGCTCACCTCAGCAGTGCCCAGGAGGTGAACTGGCACCTCTCCAGCTACCAGTCCACCTTCCATATTTTTGGTCCATGCTGGATTTGGAACGGCCACCCTCCAGTTCCAAAGCCAAGTCTCTATGGACTGAGCTACTGCCGCCCCTTGGGGGACTTGGGGGAAACCTTGCCCATATCTCTGGCAGAGCTCACCAAGGTAGTTGAGGTGCTGAGGGTGTACTGTGGTAGTTTGACCATCCAGTTTACATGTGCTTTGTGGACTTGGAAAAGGCTTACGACTGTACCCCTGGGTACTCCTGTAGGGGGTACTGAGGGAGTATGGGGTACTGGGGCCGTTGTTACGAGCCATCCGGTCCTTGTACAACCAAAGTGAGAGTTGTGTCTGTGTACTCAGCACAAAGTCAAATATGTTCTCAGTGGATGTTGGACCCCTTGTCACTTGATCCTGTTTGTGATTTTCATGGACCAGATCTCAAGGTGCAGCCAGGGTGAGGAGGGTGTCCGGTTTGGAAACCTCAATATTATATCAGTATATTAGTATACATTATATACATCTCTACTGCTTGTAGATGATGTGGCTCTGTTGGTTTCTTTGAACCGTGACCTTTAGCACTAACTGGGGCAATTCACAGCGGAGTGTGAAGCAGCTAGGATGAGGGTCAGCACCTCTAAGTCTAAGGCCATGGTTCCCTGCTGTAAATTGGTGGAGTGCTCCCTCTGTTTTGGGAGTGAGTTACTTCCCCAAGCAAAGGAGTTCAAGTATGTTGGGGTCTTGTTCCTGAGTGATGGGAAAATTGAGCATGAGATGGACCGGCGGTTTGGTGCGGCATCTGCAGTAATGTGGATGTTGTACTGGACCATTGTGAGGAAGAGGATGCTGAGCCAGAATGGGCCAGCCAATTTTCATCCAGTCCAGTCCATCTATATTCCAACCTTGAGATGAGATAGCGGATACAAGTGGCCGAAATGAGCTTCCTCCGCCAGGTGGCTGGGCTCAGCCTTAGAGATAAGGTCAGAAGCTCAGGGGTGTTTGGAGTAGAGTTGCTGCTCCTTCACGTCAAAAGGAGTCAGCTGAGGTGGTTCAGGCATCTGATTAGGATGCCCCCTGGGCACCTCCCTTTGGAGGTGTTCCAGGCACATCCAACTGGGAGGAGACTCCAGGGCAGACCCAGAATCCACTGGAAGGACTATATAGCCCATCTATCCTGGGATCCTCCAAGAGGAACTAGAATGCGTTGCTAGGGAGAAGGATGTCTGGAGTGCCCTGCTAAACCTGCTGCCACCACAACCTGACCCTAGATAAGCAGAAGAGAATAGATGGATGGATGGTTGGATGGATGGATGTTAAACGTTATGTTATTTTATAGGTTATGTTATGTTATAGGTTATGTCATATCTTATGTTATGTAATAAGTTGTATCATAGATTATGTTATATGTTTTGTTATAGGTTATATTATATTATATATATTTATGTCATTTTTTTAAGTTATATTATAGGTTATGTTATTGGTTTTTGGTTGTTTTATGGTGGAGGGACCAATAAAAACAGAGTTAACAAGGATTGAAGCACAAGACATCTATTTATAGTTGAGTTTTATGAGTCAATTTTAAAGAAGGCATATAAATGTGAGTGACCTAAATCAATGTTTGTTTTGTCTATTTTGTTTGTTCAGTTTAGTGTAGAAACTTCCAAATTCAAACCACAGAAATGTGTTTGTGATGTATCATCTGCAGATCATCAGATCTGAGAGTGTTTGAATGTTCTGGCTTCAGGACATAGAAAAACACACCACTGACCTCCTGGTTTCCAGTCACCATTACTGATGCCACATATAGCTGACCCCACAGGCACTGATCTCACATTTAACTGGCCCACATTTTGTAGCATGTTCAGCCAACTTTAACAAGGTCGAATTACTGCTGCTGTTGACGCACAGTCAATTTAATGTGAAACATGCACAGACCAGAAACACTTTATCAAATCTACCAGACAGCAGGGGTGATGACAAACAACAAGGGTTTGGGCAATCAAGAGGGGCGAGGCCAGATATCAGGGGTGAAGGCAAACAAGAGGGGTGAGACCGAACAACAGGGTCAAGGCCAAACATCAGGGGTGAGATTAAACAACAAGAGTGAGACCATGTAACAGGAGTTAAGCCAGATGCCAGAGGCAAGGGCAGACATCAGGGGCAAACCACAGGAGTAAGGGTAAACAACAGGACAGGGCCAGACAACAAGGGTAAGAGCATTTTTTAAAAGGAATGAGATTTTTCATCCATCCATCAGACAGACCCCCAGATTTAAATGAGTGAACCAACAGTAAAGGGTATATCTGCAGGTTCTGGAAAGTTTTAAAAGTCAGGAGTTAGACCATTGGGCCTCTGGGCCTTGTTTTTTGTAGATCATTAAAAACCTCTGTGATTCCTCACCAGGCCTGTTAAGCAGCTCTTTCTGCTTGTCTATGGGTGGATAGAGGTATTCATTGATAGAATTAAAGAATCAGTATGACTCAGGATTGTATAGGTGCCCATAAGATTTAGGAAATTACTTATTAATACCCTGTCCTATATGACTACAGCCAATCTTTGCTCTAACTAGATTTGTCAGCTTCCTATGATGAGCAAACAATGGATATGATACTCTGAAGACAGGGCAGGTATTCAGCTGCTGTAGTGGCCTCAGGTTGAAGTCTCAGGTCTGCTGAAGGACTGAGGTTGAACTCTTCCTGGAGCCTGACACAGTAAAGCTAGAGACAGCATCCTCAGAGGTTTCATGAATGTACAGACTAACTTATTTTGGTGATCTGACCAACCAAACTGACCAAGCAGCCTCATCTGTACTTTAAATCAGAAATGGTTTTTTTTATAACTTTCATTTCATTTGGTCAGTCCATCTGTTGTAATACCAAAGTAATTATTGACATCTAAAGAAGGCTTCCAAACAAGCCAACAGTTTATGGCCTTATAACAGCTGGCACCCTTGATGTACCAGTTTGACCTTTGACCTGTGTCTGTCCTGACTCATCATGATTCACTGAGCAGATGCACTTTAAACCTTCAGACAGCTCTGCTGCTGTGTGCTGGTCCAGGAAACATTTCTGTGTTGACCCAAACATAACCAACAAAGACCAAGAGACACCACTGTTTGCAGGTGAGCTGACATAATCGAGCCTGCTGATTTAATAAAGTTTTTATTTGACAATGACACTTTATGCAGATCAGCTCTGACCTCAATCGTTTCACTGCAGCTAAAAATACACAAAAGAACACAGAGGTTATTCAAGTTCAACTGGGTTAGAACCTGTTTATCAGCTACTAGTTTAGTCAGCAAGCTACTTACATCAGCTAGTTAATGACTGCTTCAGTTCAGTGTGTAATAAGGGGCTGACAAAACAATAACCTCAAACCACCAACAACAACAGAAACAACTACTAGAACAGCAAAAAAAACCCCACAAGAATAGCAACAACACAATCAGCAACCACAGTAAGAATAACAGCAACAAAAATAACCACAGCCAAACAACAACTGCAACAAAACAATAAAAACAACATAATAACACAGACACATATTTCAGGTTTTCACATACAAAGAATTTGCCTTTGAATACATTTAGATTATAAGAGAAAAATTAAGAAAAAAAACAAACACATTTTTTGATAGATCACAGATTCACCTGAATGAAACCTGGGATTAACACTGACAGATTACAGATTCACCTGTACAGATTAAGGATGACAAAGATAACACAGATCTTCATAGGAATGGTAACATTGAGTCCAGATCAGAGTTCAGCTGCTCAACAAACTCAAACTGCAGGTTCTTAAAATAGACCTCAAGGAAGACCCGCCTCCAACCCCCAACCTGGTCCACACAGTGTCCTATAGCTTTCATTACAGACAGACAGCACAACAGACAGACAGACAGACAGACAGATAAAAATGACTTGTATTAATTAAGAGAAATCATTGGATTTATACAGACACAAAAAGTGAGTACTTCTCATTGTTTACTGTTACTACTTATTTAAAGTTTTATCTCAGATGATTTAAAGTCAGTACTGCTCATAACACCTAATTACAGCTCATTACTATCTTTTCTAAATGTATTCAGTGTTGCACATTGATTTATAATATATCTTTATATAATCATCAATCATACTGAGCATTTGGACAACCTGATGACAAAGTTTCTTTAGTTTAGTCACCAGTGATCATAGTAAGACTGACCTTTTTTTCTGTTCTGTTGTTGACTGTTTGTTTCAGACAGCGAACATTATCATTGTAGGACCACATTGGCTCCACCATGGCATCAGCCAGCATCTCTCAGTCTAGATCGACAGCTTCAAGTCTTTTCTTTGAAGAATATTCTCTCTGCAGTAACCTGAGTGATGACGAGCTACTGCAGCTCACCATTGAGCGCAGTCTGACTGACACACACTGCAATCCCGCCAATGTGAACATTGCTGCTGCTTCCACACCTCCTGACCTGCGTCATGACGAGAACCTGAACGCTACAGCCAGAAACCCCAACCAACCCGGATACAGCTCTCATGACCCACCTGCAAATGACTATTCTCATAATCCACCTGAAAACTCAAACTCCCATAATCCATTTCCAACCACAGTGCACTACAGTTCTCCAAACCCTCCGAATGAAAGGCCTCCTGATCCGTAAGTTTGTCTTGAATATTGTTAGCTGATGATACTCAAGTTTTTACTGGTTGTCATTGAGATGTGAAATAAATAAATAAATATTACTTATTTAAAACATAAACTAAATTTAAACTAAACAAAAACAAAATCTAAACTTAACTTAACTCAACTAGGACTGGTTTTAGTTCCAGTTTAACTTACAGTGTGCGGGCTAAGGTCTTGAGATAGATGAACTGTCCATTCTGTTCTCTGATTGACTTTTGTCTTGGTGGTCTTGTGGCAGGAAGACGTTTGATGGGACAGTCAGTCACTTCATGATGGGTTCTGGGAAGAGGATGATGGCATATCGCAGAGTTGATGGCAGTCTGGTCCACATCTTTCCAGAACCTGAAGAGTGAGTCAAGTGCTGTTCTGTTGAGGCCAAAGTAAATTTTACAATAATGACATTGCAGCTAATATGTGATATATTTTGTGGGAACCACAAAGATAGAGCAGAAAGACATGGAAACAATTTGAAAACATAAAGAAGAAACTACAGTGAAGGTCTCAATCAGAGGTTAGTTCTTCTGGGCCAATAAAAAACATTTAACACATAACATAACAGTCTTACTGACTACCACACTAATTTAATTGAGTTATGAATAATATTAACTCAACACTCAAGAAGGATTGTTCATACACAGTATTATCATACATGTATTATTAACATAAAAATTAAATAACGAAATTAATAAAATTTATTTTACTTTTTATTGTCATTACTAATATATTGTGACACCCCTGATATGGAAGCATGTTTCATATATGTATCATGTATGCCAGTTATTAAGGGGATAATCCACGAGGAGTGTCATTATTTGGGTGAACTGGCCCTAAATTGTAACTTTGTCAAGCTAAAGATAAATAAGTACTTTAATTAATGTAAAATCATCATCAATTAATACTGTAGAGCAGAAATAAAGCACCCATCAGCTGGGAGGAATAATTTAAAACATAAACTGTGTCAGAGCCTTGTACCAACAGGTAAGACAGGTGGCTGATGGGTCATTTTTATGCAGGGAGGAGGAGCCTCTGTTCAAAGCAATCCTTGATGGTGATGCAAGAAGAGTTAAAGCTTTGGTGATGCATCCAGGAACAAACCTGATGCTGCCAAGTAAACCGGGCTGGCTTGCCATTCACCAGGCGGCATGGTATGGCAAGGACATCTGTCTGAGACTCCTGCTATCAGGTAGATACACAAACACTAAGACATCTGAGACACCAGTGACATCAAAGTCCAAGGTCCACTGTCTGTGTTTTTGTGCTCAGCTCAGCCAGGGATGATCAACAAGCGAACAGAACGTGGGGAGTCAGCACTGCTGCTTGCCGTCACCCGAGACTACCTGCAATGTGTCGAGGTACTGCTGGAGAATGGGTCAGATGCCGAACTCCCAAACTACGATAGAGAGACTCCACTCTACAAAGGTAAAACTGACAGGAAGTGATGCCAGAGTCACAGTGCACCTGATGTCATACAGTGAGTTTACTAAAGAAGTTAGATTGTTAAACGCTGGACACAAACCAAGGAGGTGGTTATGGAGGTGATTATTTTATTGCAAAATAGGAAATCAGAGGTTGCAAATTCTGTTGTTTTGGTGTTTATCAGATTTTTCGTAGGATTTTGCCTTCATTGGAGAGTTTCTTGTCAGCAGAGTACAAAACAGAGTACCAATCCTGATCCTGACATATTTCCCAGTTGCAAAACCCCCAAAACTGAATCTCAGGATAGCCTATGTACTCCTGTCACCTAAACTCTCCACCAGAACAAACTTTTTGACTCCCACCAGTCTGGTCTCAAAGCAGAGAGATCCTACCTCTAACTCCCCTTAGGAGAGGAACTTCACACTGCAAACCACCAGATCCTCCCCTACCCCTCCAAGAACTGTGAGTGTCTGGCAGGCTCTCCACTGTCCCTGTTCACATCCTGCTTCAAGGACCGCACTTACAGGGTGACTTGGAGAGGTTCTGTCTCTGAACCTTGTAGCCCCACTTCTGGGGTCCTTCAGGGTTCTGTTCTGGATCCCCTCTGTACACCAAGTCACTCTGCTTTGTTATACACCCAACTAATTGAAATAATTCTGTCTTTTTCCCGGTCTGAAACTCAGGTGGCAGCACGAATCTCTGTGTGTCTAGCTGACCTCTCAGTGATGTCAACACCCGAAGCTCAACTTCAACAAGTCCAAGCTGCACTTCCTTCTGGGGAATCATCTCCCTTCCATGACCTCTTCGTCAACATTGAGAACTCTGTGGTGTCCCCATCTAAGACTGAATAAACCCTGGTGTGACTCTAGATCAGGCGGGGTGGGTTTCGGTCCAGGCTCTTGTCATTTCACACATAGACTACAACTTTCTCCTGGTATGCTGCATGTTTCATCTGATCTCTGCACCTCATCCAGAATGCAGCCCAAGCCTATCTACAATGTTGCCAATGGCTCAGAGCCATCCTACATCCAGGACATGGTCCAAAGATTAAGTTGCCCTCATGAATCTACATCATCCTAGCAGAATTTGTAAAATATTGGCCATTTTTTGGAAAAAAAAAAAAAAAACTGATCATGGAGAAACCTTGTTATGGGAATTTTTAAGAAAAACCCTTGAATAAGGAAGACTGGATTCAAAGTATACAAGTTTAAGTTGAATTTATTATTCTTGTACAAGAAGGAGCGTTTAACAGTGCAACACAAAAGGGGTTACAGAGAAAAGGGTCCCTGAGGAGCTCTAACAGTTGGTTGTTATACATTTTTTTTTTAAATGGGCTGTTTTGGACACCTCCCACCTGATACAGATAATATAATAACATCCTTTTTTGGTTTTCTGCTCAGTAATGAGCATTATGTTTTATATCCAAACGGTACTCCCCTAGCCTGTCTCTCCTGTCCTTGTACTACTGATTTATAATTATCTCTCCCTGCCAGCCTCAGTAAATCACATGCCAAATAAGGGAAGTATGTGAGACGTGCAAAAGACAGGATACACACACACTATCTATATGAGTTAAAACATCAGCACCCCAGTATAATCCTAATTTTTATAACAAACCTTTTTCCCTCCCCCACCCCCTTCTTTTTGGGGTTAGTAGTCAGATGAAGCAATTTCTTATCATATAGTGTCCTTTTTAAATCATCATAACAAGTGAAATCATTCAATCAACATTTTACATACCCTGATCAACACTTTAGATACCCTGTGTCAGGAACCAGACTAGGACACAGGACTCAGGCGCAGAGATGGTGTGAAAAACAGCAGGCTTTATTAAGTGGCAGCAAGGTTCACCTCTTACAAAGTGAAAAAACAAAAAGGGCTATGAAACCTCCTAATCCTATGAAAACTACGGCTCTAAGGAGAGCAAATAAACCAGCTATGAAAGTTATCAAAATAATAATCGCTCCCGTCGGAGGAAATACAACTCAAACTATCTATGACTACGAAATCTCTGACTCAAACAAAAGACGCTCCAGCCGGAGGATAACCTAATCTAATAAAGGAAATGCTAAACTAAAAATCACTCCTGAAACTGGAGGCACACTAATCTGAGAACGAGAAACCAAAATCACTCCTGAGGAGGAAAAACAAAAGGCTGAACTGAAAATCTAGAACTCGAAATCTCTAAGCTAAACTATGAAAAATACAAAGCAAAATCACTCTTAAGAGGAACAGCACTAAGGCGAAAACAGGCTTGAAGACAATTTCTTTGGCTGTGGACATGGGACAAGGGCTGTAGTGGACGCACGAAACGAAACACACTGGCAACAAGACAAAGGGAGACGCAGACTATATGAACACATGGAGGTAACGGGGAACAGGTGGACACAATCGGGAATCAGGGAAGACAATCAGACCGGTGACACATGAGGAAGGCCAAGTGACCTGAAACGAGAGGAGAGTTACCTTTCAGAAAAAAACAGGAAATGACAAGACATGGAGACAGAACAAAAAAACCAGCTTGACTTCACCGCGGTGTGACACCCTGATAAATACGTTACCATTTGTCCTGACAATATATACACATATTGTGTATATATTATTATACTTTAATGGCTATTAAAGGTACATTTCTACACCTTTGAATTAGTGTCTGTATGTATATAAATGATCAAAATTTCTCAGCTGCAATAACTTTTCTGGATTCTGAACAAAAGAACTGTCAAACCTGCAAGAAAAGGTAGTTGAACATTATAAATCAGGACAAGAAAATAAGATTTGAATCAATCAATAGTGTTTAAACTCTGATAAAGAAGCGGGAAATTAGGTTCTGTAGATACCAAGGCCGACCAGGACGACCAACAAAGACAACTAGCAGGAAAATTTGGACAGGATGCAAACAAAACCCCGCAAGCTATATCCAGACCTCTCTGCAGAAAAGTGTTGTGGCTGTGTGAAGGTGAACAATAAGGAGGTACTCAACAAAAACAAGCTGCACAGTTGATTTTCCAGAAAAAAGATGGTTCTGTCTGAATGGCCAAACAGCATTGACACAAGCCTCAAAGTCATTTGGAGTGATGAAACTAAAATGGAACTTTATGATCACAAAAAGTCAGCCAACCATCCCTCCTGTGAAGCATTGAGGTGGATCTCTGATATTTTTGGGGTTTGTGAGCTCCAGCAGCTCTAATGGCAAATTCAAATATTGGAGGACTGTATTTATGGCTGAAGGCTGGGCATGGGACACCCTGGGACTTTCTAATATGACAATGATCCAAAAGACAAAACTGAGTTGAACCTTCAGTAGCTCCAGCAGAAAAAACTATAGGTTCTGAAGTGTCCATCACAGTCTCCGGACCTCAGCATCATTAAGCCACATCTCAAAGGTCCACTTCACACAAGACAACCAAAGAATTTACAGGACCTGGAGGCTTTTTGTCAAAAAGAATGGGAATCTTTAAGGGCCTCATCTACAACCATCACAAAAGACTGAAAGTCATCATTGATGCTAACCTACTGATGCCACCTACTGCTCAAAATCTAGACTGTTGGCTGTTCTGGACACACACTCCAGAACAGGAGCCTGAACAGGGCACCTGATCAGACCTGTTAGACTAGACATTCTCTAAAATCACGCACTCTCAGATTAGGTTTAGGCTTATATTTAACATTTTAAATTTTGTTTCAGGTGGCACAGTGGTGCAGTGGTTAGCA
Source organism: Miichthys miiuy (assembly GCA_036365135.1). Classification (NCBI taxonomy): domain Eukaryota; kingdom Metazoa; phylum Chordata; class Actinopteri; family Sciaenidae; genus Miichthys; species Miichthys miiuy. The sequence continues at coordinate 2,275,123 of CM071621.1, read as the reverse complement.
CTGTTGCCTCACAGAAGGAAGGTTCCTGGTTTGAACCTCAGCTGGTTCTCTCTGTGTGGACTTTGCATATTCTCCTCGTGTCTGCGTGGGTTCTCTCTGGGTACTCCGGCTTCCTCCCACAGTCCAAACACATGAAAATGGACAGGTTAATTGGTGACTCTAAATTGTCCATATACTGTAGGTGTGAATGGTTGTTTGTCTCTATGTGCCCTGTAGATGGATGGGTGGATAGACATTTTGTTTATTTAGGTGATGCATTTATCCAGAGTAACTGCTGATTTCACCGTTTGCCTGGACTAAGTTTGAGTCTACATATGTATATAACTTTAACAGACACCTGAGAAACCAATCAGATAGCTGGATTCTCCGTGGTTAGGGTATACCTGTTTCTGTATTTCCTGTAGTTTTTGGTTTGTGTTTTGGGTGACCCATGACTCTTTTTTACTTCTTCTGCAGCCTGTGAGAGGAACAGCCCTAGATTGGTGGCAGTCTTGTTGAACCACGGTGTAGCAGTGAACACTCATTGTATTCAGGGTTGGACCCCCCTGCAGGAAGCTGTGTGTCAAAACAATGTGGAGATCTGTGAGATGCTGGTGAAGGCTGGAGCTAAACACAACCTCACCAACATATACGGCATCTCACCGCTGTTTACTGCAGCTCAGGCCGGGCAGCTGGCCACACTGCGCTTCCTCGTGAAACACGGTACATGAACAAGACAGTTTATCTTCTCAGATTGCTGCTAACTATTAACTGCTAACTGCTACTGCTACCTGTTAACTACTACTGCTAACTACTGTTTCTCTGCAGGTGCAGACATTAACAGTCAGGCTGCTGACGGAGCCACTGCTCTCTATGAAGCTGCTAAAAATGGACATGAAGAAATCGTTGAGCTCCTCATCTCTCAAAAAGCAGATGCCAACAAACCAGGAAAAACTGGGTTATTACCACTTCATATTGCTGCCCAAAGAGGAAATTACACGTAGGCACACTGACTATTAGCTACCTGATTTTAATTCCAATTAGCTACAGGTCAAGGGTTGTTCTGGTCTAATTCTTTCCTCTTTTCAGAATTGTCTCCATGTTGATCACAGTCACCAGTAAGGTCAGAGTCTGGCGGACTGGCATCAGTCCACTCCACCTTGCAGCTGAGCGTAATCGTAATGATGTCCTAGAGGTTCTGATTGAGGCGGGTTTCGACGTTAATGCTCAGCTGTCTAAAGAACGATCAAATCTGTACGAGGACTGCCGCAGCACAGTCCTCTACTTTGCTGTCATTAACAGCAACATTGATGCAGTGTGCATGCTGCTGGAGGCTGGTGCCAACCCAAACCTGGATGTGTTTAAGCCGCTGATGGTGGCAGCAAGGATGGGCTGCATCCAAATCATCACCCTACTGGTGGAGCATGGGGCTGACATCAACGCTAACATCCCCACACACCCCACTACCTTCCCTGCTGTCTACATATTCTCCATGAAATACCTGCCCATGTTCAAGTACCTGCTGGACAACGGAGGCCATGCCCTCTCCTGCTTTGACTGTGTCTATGGCAGTCAACCTCATCCACCAATCAAAACCAACCGATCAGAGAGGGTGACCTTCAAGTCCTGCCAGAGGCACAGGAAACGACAGGTGTTCAGGTGAACTGAGTCTGTTTTAAATGTTTCAATACACAACAGAGTCATTGAAGGAAAAAGAACCAAACCGAACCAAAAAGGTCCAAAAAAGAACCCAAAAGGTCCAAAAAGAACCTAAAAGAACCAAAGTGGTCGAAAAAGAACCAAAAATAACCAAAAAAGTCAAAACATTTTAAACAGTTTAAGTTAAACAGCTATTCCAAGTCCCATGTAAAAGAAAAGTTTGTTTGTGTAATTGATTGACAGCTTTGTAATTGATTGACAGTTCTGTGAGATGATCTCTATCCCGAGTATCTGTCGTTGGGCTGGACCGATCATTGACGTTCTATTGGACTATGTTGGCCATGTGACTCTGTGCTCCAGACTGATGGAACACCTGAACAGTTACCCAGACTGGAGTGTGATCAAAGACAAAGCAGGTGAGTCAATAACTGATTAATCAGGTGGTCGGGTCAGTAAACATGGTCACTGTTAGTTTGTAGTTTATGGTCATGTTAATAGTTTGTCTCATAGTTTATGGTCTTGTTACTGGATTGTCTCGTAGTTTATGGTCATGTTACTCAACTCAACTCAACTTTATTTATAAAGCCCTTTAAAGACAGCCGCGGGTGACACAAAGTGCTGTACATGAAATAGAACATGAAATATAATACATAAAACATAAGAACAATATAAAAACAATAATAAGCGATAAACAATATTAAAATAATAGTCTCATGCTGGGTTAAAAGCCAAGGAATAAAAATGGGTCTTAAGACGCGTTTTAAAAATGGACAGTGAAGGGGCTTGTCTAATGTGTAGAGGGAGGTCATTCCATAATTTAATTTAATTTGTTACTGGTTTGTCTTGTAGTTTATGGTTATGTTACTGGTTTGTCTCGTAGTTTATGGTCATGTTACTGGTTTGTCTTGTAGTTTATGGTCATGTTACTGGTTTGTCTTGTAGTTTATGGTTATGTTACTGGTTTGTCTGGTTTTCTTCCAGCTCCCCCGCGTCCCCTTCTGCACCTTTGCAGGTTGCAGATTTTGCAGATGGTTGGACGTCGACATCTGAAGAAGTTACCACTGCCTGGAGGTTTGATCCGCTTCCTGATACATGACGAGGGACTTGTGGATGAGTGCTGAAGGCAAACTAATATTTGTTTTGTTCATACACTTCTACCAGTGTAACCCATTTAACTTTTTCAAGCCTCTCTTGAAAGTATGGAGCTCCTCCAAAACATTATTAATAATATCTCATTTTCATTGTCGCTGGAAGTGACTTCCATTATCATTCATATTTTAAAAAATGGCAATCAAACCAAAGAGCATAGCAACCACCTATTATTGAACGACTGCCAGGAACCTTCAACTCATTTCAGCTCATAATTCACCTCCATCTTTGAAATATCAGATGAGTGTTCAGTGTTTTCAATTTTCTTTGGCTGGAAGGAAACATGAGGAGTTCAGTTAACTAACCGATTTTAATCTACACTGTGTGTCTTGTATTCTAGTTTATTATTGAAATATTTATTGTTGATATTTGTGTTGCACACACACATTACACACAGATGGCTTATCACAGAGGGATTCACAAAATGATTTATAAAGGACTCAACATAAAATTACACACAATATTTATTGTTGTATATAAATTTATCTAGAAATATATAAAATAAATAAAAAAAATATTTTATATATATTTTTTATTTTATATATGTTTACTTACATTTCTTTATATTTTCTATCTTATGATTCTAGTTTTGAATAAACATAGAACAACAAATATATTTAAACAAATTTTCAGTTTTCATCAAAAATATATTTGGATGTTGATAATTCATTAAGTGTTGAATCTATATTTTATCTGTAGCCAATCAGGTGTCTCCTTCCTTTTCAGCCAATCACATGAGTGTGTATTTTATGGGTGTTATAGTTTAGACTGAGTTATAAGTCAGGTTTTGTTGCATGATTTTTTTGTATGTTTGTTTGTTTAAATGATGAAGAAAATTTCCTGTAGTGATGCATCATTACTGTCATTAATGAAATTCACATTAAAATAGAAGATGTTTAAAGTTCTTCTAGCTGAGTTCATGTGTTGTAGTTTGTTTATGTATTTCAGGTCTGATCACGTCGTCTCTGTGTGAACTGATTTTCTCAAACAGGAAGCGATTAACTCTGTAATCCAGCAGAATAAACTAAACAAATGGAGACATTTCCTGCTCAAACACAAACACACAAACTGAAGCTTTATTTTATCTTCAAACACACAAACACTTCCTGTTTGTACAAACTTCAGGACAACTTTGCTTTGTATCAGAGAGAAAAAGAAAGATGACATCCAACATCCAGAACAGGCTGATCTTATTTTGAAATGACAGCTATGTTCTACAGATGTTTAAATATTTATGCTGTCAGAATAAAACAAGAAGCTTTTAAAAATGTTCAGACTTTTATTTTGTAAAATCTATAGATTTCAACATAAAATTATTGAACTGATTGATTGTTTGATTTAGTTTAATATTTATTATTACATGTTCCACATTTTGATGAGGAGGATGATGAAGATGATGTTCAGGTCTTCGGACTCTGTTTTGACCTCTGGTGGTACTCTGGCAGGTGATGAAGGATCCAAGCAGCTGGAGTCAACATGGCCACCGCAAACACGGACACGATGAAGAAGCTTTCCTAAAGACAACAAACAACCAATCAGAGGCATTGGAAATATCACATGACATCATCAGGATAAACAATAAAAACAGACTTTAAGACTTTTTAAATCTGTAGTCTCTATTCGAGATTTCAGTCTGCTTTTAGTATTTAATCTAGTCTTTCACATTTCACATCAACACAATAAAATAACTAGAACTATAATTAAAGGTATATAACTTCAGGAATAACTAAATATGTATAAGTATAACTTAACTTGAATCCTGAAACTCTCAGACACTCACAGCAGCTCTGTTAGTTAATCAGTTTGGTTATTCATCAAAAGATTACTTTATTTACAAATTCATTAATTGGTTACTTCATTAGTGAGTTAATTCCATTCACTGATTAATGTTTCATTATCAGAGACTCACCACCGCTCCAATCTTGTTCCGGGGAGGTTTGCTGTAGATCATCTTCTTTGAATCCTTCAGGATTTCTTTTGGACGAGTCAGCGTCGACACAGAAACGTTTCCCATCATCCTCAGGACAGCGCTTACCATCGTCACAGCAGCCAACACCTGCTCACTGAGCAGCACCTGTTGGACTTTGATTGGCTCCTTTGTTGTTTATTGTTGATGGTGCAGATGATGATGTGTTCGCTTTGAGCTGCTCGGTCAGACTGAATGTGGAGTGAGAATGGCGAGGAGGAGGAAGGAGAGGAGGGGGAAGAGGAGGAGGAAGTGTTAATGTGATGGAGGTCCATGAGGTCTTTGATGTGACGGAGGTCCATGCAGTGTTTGATGTGCAGAAACAGACCTACTGGTTAAAATCTGCTCAGACTCACAAACACAGAGCAGACAGTTTGTGAGTCATCAGGATCATAAAGGAACTAAGTACATTTATTTTATACTTTTACTCGACTACAGTTCATGAAATACTTAAAGCTTTGTTCCAACAACTACAACAACCAGACTGCACTGAAATAAAACCTGGATCAACTAAATGAGAAGAGTTCATCACCTCTTGCCCTCAACAGGCACTGATCTAACACAGAAAGTTTGGGAACAGCTGTAGAACCTGATAAATATTATGTTTACAGTTTGTTCATGTCAATGATAAATCCTCCATGCATACCAAAGTTTGTCACAGAGTTCCACAAGGTTCTGTACTAGGACCACTTCTATTCAGTTTATAAATACTTCCTTTAGGGAACATTATTAGGAAAACTCTCTCTCTCTCTCTCTCTCTCACCATCTGTAAACATACATGTCTCATTAATGCATGTTACTAACTAAACTTCTTCCCCGGAGTTTCTGTGCTCTCTCGTCCAGCAGGTTCTCATGGATCGTGGCTGCTGCTGTGGTCCTGCATGACGTCCACTACATATATTATTACTGTCATTATTGTTACCATATCTCCATTACAGTTTATAGTTAGTTAATGACTTGCTGCTGCTGTGCATCTGTGTCTCTCTATCTCTGTCACAGGTTCCACTGCTACTGTAATCATTTTATCATTCATTGTAATTCATTGTCATTTCATCATTCATTGTAATTGTACAATATGTTTGTGTTGATTTGTTCTGTACATGTGACATCTATTGCACGTATGTCCGTCCTGGGAGAGGGATCCCTCCTCTGTGGCTCTTCCTGAGGTTTCTTCCACCTTTTTTCCCTGTTAAAAGGGTTTTTTGTGTGCAAGTTTCTCCTCACTCGAACCGAGGGTCTAAGGACAGAGGGTGTCACTCCCTGTACAGATTGTAAAGCCCTCCAAGGAAAATGTACTTTGTGACTTTGGGCTATACAAATAAAATCTGATTTGATGATTTGATTTGAATCACTCCATTAATTTTCATTGTTATGCCGATAACACCCAATTATATTTATCGATCAAGCCCGATGAAACCAATCAGTTAACTAAACTCCAAGCATGCCTTAAGGATATAAAAAGTGATGAGCTGCAACTTTCTGATGTTAAACTCTTCTTGTTCTTGTAATTGGACTCTCAAGCTATCAAGCTTATCTCCTGTGGAACCAGCTCCAGTTCTGGTGGCAGTTTGGTTTTACTTCAAGTTAACCTGTAGAGGTTTATTGACTTGATGATCAGACTCCATATTGATTCAGTTTTATTAGTTTTCATTAAAAAGGAAACAGACATGAACGTGGTGACCTCAAACAGACGATGCTAAAAACATAAAAACTTTAAAATGTCCAGAAAATCCACAAAACTGACTCAGTGACAGGAAACATGAAGAGAAAAGATGCAGGATGACCTTCAGAGGTCAGAAAAGGTCAAAGGGTTATTTCAAGATTAGCAGAGGTTAAAGATCATCAGGTACTGTAGAAGCGTCCAGCATCGACTCGCCGTCTTTTCCGACTCTGCTGCTGTTCGAAGAACTGGCGGATGTCTTCAGGAGTCACAACCTATCAGAGCACAGACAGTCACATGACATCAGAAGTCAAACATCAACAGGTCAAAGGTCAACAGGTGGAAGGTCATGTGCTCACTTTTCCTTCTGCTGCGAATCTCTGCAGGAAGTCCTTCAGTTCAGTTTTCATGTCGTTGTATCCTGAAACAAAGACAAGAAAATAAAGATGCAGTTCTTTTTAATGTTTTCATTTGTTCCTGTAAGAAATGTGACAAGAAATTCATCCTGACACAATTGAACAAAGAAAACTTGACAAACAATATGACAATAAAAAACATCTGACGACTACAATTTCAAGTTATCTGCTGTAACTGTACGAGGACGACAGGATGAGCTGATCAATCAGTTTTACTGAAAGGAAAACCTTCTCAGTTCAAAGCCAAGCCAGGAGGCCATGAGGCCATGAGGCCATGAGGCCAGAAGGCCGGGGGACCATGAGGCCATGAGGCCATGAGACCATGAGAAAGGACAGACTGGCACCAGACAGACTCTCCTGAAGAAAACATTAAACAAAAGCACAGTCATCAGGTACACACACTAAACAAACCTATCATCAGGCCAGGGGGCCATGAGGCCAGGAGGCCATGGGGGCTGGGGACCAGGGGGCCATGAGGCCATGAGGCCGGGAGGGGGGCCCATGAGGCCGAGAGGGGGGCCATGAGGCCATGAGGCCATGCAGCTATGCCAGGAGGTCAGGGGGCCATGAGGCCAGGGAGCCAGGGGGCCAGGGGGCCAGGGGCGGCTGTCTGCAGACATCTTACAAGAATAGGAAGTAAATGGCCAGTAAATGGAAGAAGATTATGGTGTTAATAAGCATCCTTTACTGACCCATAACAAGGATCGAATATCTTATCCCACCTGGACAGACAGATTTGTGTCCGTTTAACTAGACATGGTTAAAGTTTGGTGCATCATGTGATCGACTGCAGTTTGACGATGTGTGGTGGAGGCAGCATTTGTCTTCAGGTGGATGTACAGAAGGTAGACAGTAAACAGACGGTGTGTGCAGCACTAATGGTTTCATGATTACCGTGAATGATTTCAAGTTGCTGCACTCGGTTCAGGTTGTCGAGCGCTGACATCAGAGGATCATTTCCTTGTTGCGTCTGTTCGTTGTTCTTTCCTTTGTTTTCGTAGGCGAGGACAGTGTCTGACTCGTCCAACAGAAAGGACAGACTGGCACCAGACAGACTCTCCTGAAGAAAACATTAAACACAAGCACAGTCATCAGGTGCACTCACTAAACAAAACCATCATCACTGACATCATCACTGCTCAGATGAATTTTACCTGGCAGGTGCTGCAGGAGCAGAGTTTGGAGCGCCATGCTGAGGGCCAGAACACAGCTCCTGATTGGACCCTTTTCTGACCAATCGCCTGTAGCTGCTTCAGTTTGCAGCTTGGCTCCGCCTCCTCATGGCTCCGCTTACAGCTCGGCTGGATGACATCATCACACTGACAGATGATTGGTTAGTGAGAAGCTGCAAACTGAACATGATAGTCCACTATTGGCTCATCATGTGATCACTGTTCAGGTGACTCCTGAGATAAATCAGTTAGCTAAACTTCAAACTGCTTTAAGAAAATATATATAAATATATGATAAATGTATAATAAATATATAAAAATATATAAAAACTGATAGGCTGCAACTTTCTGATGTTTCAGACAGAATTGAAGTTCTTGTCGTTGGACCCAAACACGTCAGAAACTCTTTAGATGGATCACCATGGCCTGAATGTGATGTAATGATACCTGCTGTTACCATGGTAACCACATCAAGTCCTAATCCTCTCACCTTGTCTTCTTTGTTAGGAAGGTTTGTGTTTGAGTCATCTGCTCCTGGTTCCTCCTTCACCTCTACGGTTGCACCTGGAACTGAACAGGATACTTGTGTGGATTTCCTACTGAAACTTGGCGTATGCCAAAACCTAGAAACTGTTGTACGCACAAAAAAAATTCAGATGTATCAAAGTGTGCGTACACATGGATCCAAGCACGTTTCTTTTGTACATCCCAATCAACGTGGAATTGAGTATACATGCAACTCCTCCCTGTCCACGCCCCCATTTAAATATGCAAATCTATTTAAATAGGCCCTGGGCCTGAGATTCACCTCTTTGTCCGATCAGATAACGCAATGAACAAAGGTAAGAAAAGGAATTTCACAGAGTCTGAGCTAGAGATTCTAGTGAATAAAGTGGAGATTCTGTTTGGTACCCTGTCAACAGGGATAAATATGACAAAAAAAAAAGACGTGAGTGGGAGCGTGTGTGAGGCTGTAAATGCCGTGGGATCCGAGCAGCGCACACACAGAGAGGTGTGGCGCCATGGCTGACATTTCCAACTTTACGCCCGCTTTTACTGACAAGAATACTGAACACAGGGAGACAATCAGGGGCTTGTTAGAAAGCTCTGCAGCTCTAATTTCACCAGCAGAAAATAAAGAAAACCAAAAACATGATATTTGAATGCGCACATGCCCAAATGTGCATTGCCCTGGTTTACATACAAATAAACTATTTACTCATGACTGGAACATCAAATTGGCATCAATAAGCTGGCAGTTTGTTCACATCAATGATGAATTCTCCATGCATACCATCCTTCACTAGGAACACACTATCAATTTTCATTGCTATGCTGTGACACCCAATTATATTTATCGATCAAGCCTGATGAAACAAATCAATTAACTAAACTCCAAGCATGCCTCCTACAATTTTCTAATGTTAAATTCAGACAAAACTGAAGTTCTTGTAATTTCTGACAGAGGACTGCATTCTTCCACTTCAAAATCAGACATTGTATCTCAAGTGGATGCAGCTAGTCATTTGTTACTTCTAGCTGGACTATTGTAACTCTTTGCTATCAGGTTGCTAATAAGTCTCTTAGGACTTTGCAGTTAATTCAGAATGCTGATGTTCTGACAGGAACCAAGATCAGAGATCACATGGCTTCGCATTGGCTACCTATCAAATCTAGAATAGAATTTAAAATTCTTCTCCTTACTGCTCTTCATGGTCAGGGGCTCATAGTACCTTACTACCCTCTAGAACACTGCTCAGGATGCTATAGTCACTGCTATTAGACTTAAGACTTTCCTTTTGATAAAGCTCTGGCTCAGGTCATCCGTTATGCTGCCATAGGACTAGACTGCAGTGGACATACATGTCTTATTAATGCATGCTACTAACCGAAAGTAGCAGGTTCTCGTGAATCGTGGCTGCTGCTGTGATCCTTGTCATTATTGCTACCATATACTGTGGTCATTTTATCATTCATTGCAATTCATTGTCATTTGTAATTGTACAATATGTTACTTGTTCTGTACATGTGACATCTATTGCAACCTCAGACCTGTTACACTGAACCCTAAGGACAGAGTGTCACTCCTGTACAGATCCCTCTGTATTTTGTGACTTTGGGCTATACAAATAACCACCTCGCTGCCAGCCTGTTCCCAACCAAGCTGTTAGTCATAATGAATGAGGCATGCGTTGAACAAGGCCACCTTGCCACGATGTCAGTTAGCTGCATTTGCGCATCACATATGATTTGAACATTGATGGAATGAAAATGTTTCCTATTAACATAAACAAATTCATCCTGTGATGGCGCTTTTATAGCAATGTGTGTGCAGTCAATAGCTCCGATTACATTAGAGAAACCGGCTCTTGCTGCAAATTGAGCTTTAATGTTCAACAGCATTGTATGGGAATCTGATGTACCTGGATGACATTCGGATGATTCGCACACAGCTGGCATGGCTCGGCTCAGGGTTGACTGGCACACTCCTGACCGATCGGCCAGCTCCCGCTGGAATGCCCCTGTTGCCAGGAACCCCAGCGTGGCCAGCACCTGTGTGGACACAGACAACCCCTGGCTGCTCGCCGTGTTGCGCTCTGCGCACAACTCCAGTAACACTGGCCTTGGTAACCGAAATCGGCTTATGAGCCAATTATCATCGTTTGCAAGTAAATCCTCGCGTTCCCTAAATACTCGCTCATGTCGGATTGCACCATTTGCAAGGTCCTCTAACAACGCTAACGCTGCCATTGTTAATACCATTTTCTTCATTACATCGTGCATGCTTTTATATCCACCTATATAATTGCAAACACGAGGGTGTGTTAATTGTTCATAAGTGTGTCTCTGATGTGCACATCACTCTGATGATTACTTGTTTTCACATTATTAACAGTTTCCCAGCATCACCTCTAAGTGTCGCCAAAGGAACAATAGCTGTAGTAACGTGTGTACGCCAGCCATGAAGTTGGCGTGGGGCACCGCACATTCCCACGATCATTTCACGTTTGATACATCTGAACGTGAGCCTGGAAAAGGACATACGCCACGTTTTTGTTCGTATGCAACCTTTGTACATGAGGCCCCAGGACACCTGTTGTCTGTTATTAGGCTGTGATTGGTCCAAATTATGATGATCACACCTGAACACAAACACAGATGGAGTGTGTGTGTGTCTATAGAGCCTGTCCTGAATGACACGTGTGTCAATGTCTCAGTTATCTGTACGTATGAAAGGAGTACTATCAATAAAAGTGGTAATCCTCCTTTACCTGCTTGGTTACTGTTGGTAACAGGAGTATTTACCTGCCAGGTGAGCAGCATAGGTCCAGAGGAAAGGGTTTTTGTTCATACAGGTTTCACAGATCATCTCCTGAAGCTCCACACAGTCAGGAACCACACAGCCCAGGTGCTGTAAACAAACACCGTAAAGTTACAATATAGTTACACTGACAGTAGAACTGTCAGGTGTACTGTTGCTACCTGCGTCTTGGACTTACCCTGCCATGCAGCCAGTCCTCACACACCACACACTGAATCATCTCATCCTCTACCTGGACACAAAGACATATTTAATCATGGAACTAGCACACATGTGGTGGACAGGTGAGGGTCAGGTGAAGGTTTGGTGTGTCTCACCTGGTCGTCTGGGTCTGGGTAAGGCCGGCTGCAGGTACAGTAAACTCCAAAGAAGTTATGACTGTATTTGTTCAGAGTGTTGACCTCGTCCTTCTCCTGAAACACACACACACACACACACACACACACACACACACACACAGAAACATGTTGAACAGACGAGCTCCCCCTTTCCTCGTTTAGCTGTTCTATCGTGGAGCACCTGAGGTTCAGATCCCGCCCTTACCTCCTCCTGAGGGAGTTCACATTGGTTTAAGTCCACCACACACTGACCAAACCCTGGACGAGCTGTATGACCACCTGAGCCGAGACCTCACAGCCAGAGGTTGTTTTTAAGACCAACCGAAGTTAAATTATGACGACAGCTACATCAGCTGTCCTGTGTGTCCTTATCATGTTTACACTCCTTTACACGATGCATGTTAAGCCCCTCACTGCCCCCTTCAGATCACCTGGTGACACCTGAGCGAAGATGATGGGCACAGCCTCATGACCACTATAACGTATCCCACTGTCTCCTTTCTGAGTGTGTGTTGTCAGTTTGTCAGTGAATAACGTCTGCAGTGTGTCGATGCTGTTTAATCCTTACTATTTATTCTATTTCTACATCCATCTGAATTCTATTGTGGACTGACAGTCACCTCGACACACCACGTCAACAGAACGACGAGTGTCTGGACTAGAAACACATACAGGTCAGGTTAACGTGTGTGTGTGATAATCTACACAGCATCAGACTGTGTGTATGTTTGTGGGTTAACACACAACATCAGTACTGGTCATTGAACTCACGGGGTAAAGTTTGCACTGCAGCTCGGAGAACTTCCTGTTTCCACAGTCACAGCGGAAGTTCCTGCAGAAACCAGAGAAGAAGAGAGAATAAAAGAATAAATCAGATTATTACTTTGAGGATTTTAATCTGATTATTTGAAGTTTAAATTTCATAAAGTTGATGATTCACATGAACATATAAAATGTTTAAAGCATGTTTGACCTCTTGGTGTAAAGTTCGAACAGGTCATGACCTTCATGACATTTGTATGAACAAGCCAAACACACTCCGGCTGCCTCGCCTCCCTTTGGTGTGCAGGTGTTACAGGCGTACAGAGCCTGGCGCTTCACATAGCCCTGCAATACACACACACACACACACACACACGCAGACACACACACACACACACATACATACGTGTTATGAACAACAGTGCTGTGGGATCTGGCCAGAGTTAGCTCTGCTGCAGATAAATTCATCACAGATCAACAATGAACAGCAGACAGAGTTCAACATGAAGTGTCCAGACTGTGTGAATCACCTTCATGGTCTGAATGACTGATGGAGACCAACACACACTTGAATGGACATTAGACCAGAGGACATCTGGACTTTGGTCTGATAGTCCAAATCTGAGAGTTTTGGTTCAGACCGCCATGTCTTTGTAAACAGATGGTATCTGCTGTGTGGTTCCCACCCTGAAGCATGAAGGTGTGATGGTGCTTGATGACATTTGAAGATTAGTTTCATACTAACCTGAGGATACGAGCAGTGATCAGAGTCACTTCCTGCCAACACAGCTGAAGCTTCTTCCTCCAACTCTTCATCTTCCTCCAGAACATCAACCAGAGAGACGGTCTGCTCCTCCGACATCCTCAGCCTCCAAAAACCTGCAACAACCAGACAGACAACGTTAACAACCAGACAGACAACAACTAGACAACAACCAGACAGACAACATCAACAACCAGACAGATAACGTTAACAACCAGACAGACAACAACCAGACAGATAACGTTAACAACCAGACAGACAACAACCAGACAGATAACGTTAACAACCAGACAGACAACAACCAGACAACAACCAGACAGACAACGTCAACATCCAGACAGACAATAACCAAACAGACAATGTTAACAACCAGACAACAACCAGACAGACAACATCAACAACCAGATAGACAACAAACAGACAGACAACATCAACAACCAGACAGACAACGTCAACAAACAGACAGACAATGTCAACAACCAGACAGACAACATTAACAACCAGAAAGACAACGTCAACAACCAGACAGACAACATTAACAACCAGAAAGACAACGTCAACAAACAGACAGACAATGTCAACAACCAGACAGACAACATTAACAACCAGACAGACAACGTCAACAAACAGACAGACAACGTCAACAAACAGACAGACAACATTAACAACCAGACAGACAACGTCAACAGACAGACAGACAACGTCAACTACCAGACAGACAACATTAACAACCAGAAAGACAACGTCAACAACCAGACAGACAACATTAACAACCAGAAAGACAACGTCAACAAACAGACAGACAATGTCAACAACCAGACAGACAACATTAACAACCAGAAAGACAATGTCAACAAACAGACAGACAACGTCAACAAACAGACAGACAACATTAACAACCAGAAAGACAACGTCAACAAACAGACAACGTCAACTACCAGACAGACAACATTAACAATCAGACAGACAACGTCAACAAACATTAATAAACAGATGGACAACATCAACAAACAAAACGATATAACAACATATAATAATTAGACAAACATTCTAAGGACAAAAAGCTTGACTCTACTGGCTGACTGACTGACTGCTGTCTCATATTGTCTTGAAGTTTAGTGGTTATTAGGCAGAGGTTAACGTGACGATGTCACAAACCGTGCCATCAGACTGTTACCTCCTCCAATGAACGACGCCTGGCTCTACCACCCGTACGCTCAGGACAATCCAAACCTTACTCGTCTGCTGTTCCCCGTTGGTGGAACGTCCTACCAGTTCCTACCAGATCAGGGGCGTCCCTCTCTACCTTCACAAACCTCCTGAAGACCTCCAGCTCTTCAGAATGGACCTCCTCTACAACACTACCAACAACTGGACATGACACATCTGTCCCCTCTACAACTATGATAGATCTGTCCCTCTACAGCTGGACATGACACATCTGTCCCCTCTACAACTATGATAGATCTGTCCCTCTACAGCTGGACATGACACATCTGTCCCCTCTACAGCTGGACATGACACATCTGTCCCCTCTACAACTATGATAGATCTGTCCCTCTACAGCTGGACATGATACATCTGTCCCCTCTACAGCTGGACATGATACATCTGTCCCCTCTATAACTGTCACAGGACTTATTGATGACATTTCCTTTGACTGTTTGTTTGTCAGTTTTAATAAAATGTAATTTCAAATGTCTTCGATCGGCTGACAGCTTCATCAATAGTCTGATCAGCTGGTCCGTTAGCTTCATGTAGCATGGGTTAGCTTATGCAGTAAACATGGTCGTACTAATGCTAACACTAACTAACAACGTAACGTGAATAAAAACAAACTTACCGAATCAAAGAAGAACCGAACAGGACCTTGAACCGGACCTTGAACCGGAGCTTGGAGCAGGCTGTGTCCGCCTATAGACAGCCCGGGACCGGATCAATAATCAGCTCCAGCTGACCAGCGGAGCTTTGTTAGCACACCGCTAGCTGCTGCTAGCGCCAATGACGACTTCCGGTTTATTTCCGCAGATTGTATTTGGCGGCATTCCGGGGTCAAAGGTCAGCCTGTTTAAACCGGAAATAAAAATAATAAAACTAAATTTTAAAAAAAATCCGTTTATTGTGACGTCATCAAATAAACTTCAATAACGTGATTAAGAAAATTCACTTTACCGAGCTCTGTGGTGCATTCACGTGTCGCCTTGTGTGAGTGGATCACAGTGAGTCATGTGACGTCAGTTAATCCTGTAATCGGCTGCTGACCTACAGGTGGATCCGCCTCAGGTAGGCTCGCTGCTTCGCTGCTGACAGCACGTGGCTACAGCTAACGGTAATAATAAGAAGAAATGTTTAAAGTCTTCTAAAGCTGTTTATTCCTGGGAGTTTAAAATTTACAGAGGGTCCCTGAAGGCAGCAGACGCTGCGTGCTGACGTCAAGCTGTGGTAAAGATGGCGGCCGTGTGTGCTCAGCTGAAGTTCAGAGACGGACTGCGTCAGAAAATCTGCGTCAACGTGGAAAACAACCTGAGTTCTGTGATTAACGCGATCCACGAGCTGAACCTGAACGTGTCATCAATCCTCAACGAGCTGGTGGAGCGGGAAAAAACCCGCGGAGTCTGCGCAGAAGGTGAGCTGACTGCTGCTGACGCTGCAGGCAAACACAGACTGTTACCTGTTTCCTGTCTGAGTTTATAAATCAGTGTGTGTTGTCTTCAGTCTCTCAGTGAGACATTTTCTCCATAAAATATGATCCAGTTTCACCAAAATCAGTGAAATAGTTGGTGGTGTGTGACTTAGTGCCGTAAAGCGTTACGTACTTCTCCCGACCCGGAGCCCAAAGTTACATAGTGTGAGAACAGACGTACGAATGACAGAGACACCGTTCACCTGATCACAGGTCAGTGTAGATCAACAGGAGGTAGCAGTTTATGATGGACAGGTGCATCAGTGTCAACAGGTTTTCTGATTCACCTGTGTTTTACCTGCAGAGGAGGAAGAGGAGGATGAGGAGGGCAGTGAAGAAGATGAACAACCAGAGGATCCTCCAAAATATGAATCACAACCTCCAGCTAAAAGATCCAAAACCTGAAACATGTCCAACACCAGAGGACACGTCAAACACCTGAGACAGGATGACATCACTGTTTTACCTGTTTCAAGTGCAAATGATGTCAGGTGATCAGTCAGTCTAACTGTTATTAACAAAGTTGAATAATTTGTCAAGTTTTTTACAATAAAAATGATTCCTAAAAAAAAAAACTACTCGTTTTTTATATTATTGTTACAATAATGTTGTCATGGTAACCAGCATGTGTCATGTGACATCTCTGGAGCCTGACAGTCTGTGCTCAGGGCAGTGTAGAGCCTGACAGTCTGTGCTCAGGGCAGTGTAGTTCCTGACAGTCTGTGCTCAGGGCAGAGTAGAACCTGACAGTCTGTGCTCAGGGCAGAGTTTGGACATTGACAGCCTGTGCTCAGGACAGTGTAGATCCTGACAGTCTGTGCTCAGGGCAGTGTTCATTAGCCTGACAGTGTGCTCAGGGCAGTGTTCATCCTGACAGTCTGTGCTCAGGGCAGAGTTGGGCACCTGACAGACCGGGCTGAGGGCAGAGTTTGGAACCTGACAGTCCTTCCTCAGGGCAGAGTTGAACCCATAGTGTGTGAAACTGGTTTAAAAAGGCACACAGGAAATGACATCACAAACAGTTTTACAGCTTTGTGCCCCCCCCTGCCCCGCCCCTATGTGTCGATGAGTGGCGGGCCTCTCTGATTGGCCTGTTTGTTGGCAGTGTGCCGGCGGCGACTGCAGAGCAGGGCAAGGCAGACAGGAAGGACACAGTAACCGAGCGCTCTGGGGTCGGCTCTTGTACATGAGAACAGGAAGAGGAAGAGCTGCAGGTACGGCAGCAGGAAGACCAACGCCCACATCCAGACAGGAAGTGGTGGCAGGCGAGCACCGATGCTCTGAGACCAGCTGATCACGAGTGGCGGCACCGAGGGGCTGGCCTTGCCTCTCTTCACATGCTCCGAACTGAAGCTGTGAACCTCAAAGACGTAATACACGGCAATGACGCTGAGCATCAGGTAGAGAGCCACGCCCATCCAACCCATCCGCTGACGGAAATTCATCATCCTCCATACTGTGAAGACAAACGATACGTGATCAATACCTGATCAATACATCATCAATACTGTGAAGACAATCAATACATCATCAATACATCAGCAATACCTGATCAATACCTGATCAACACATCAATACATCCTCCATACTGTGAAGACAAATGATACATGATCAATACCTGATCAATACATCATCAATACTGTGAAGACAATCAATACATCAGCAATACCTGAT
The DNA here is from genome assembly GCA_036365135.1 of Miichthys miiuy. Taxonomy (NCBI): domain Eukaryota; kingdom Metazoa; phylum Chordata; class Actinopteri; family Sciaenidae; genus Miichthys; species Miichthys miiuy. Next base: position 2,257,580 of record CM071621.1, on the reverse strand, counting down.
CAACACATTATCAATACATCCTCCATACTGTGAAGACAAAATTAATAATCAGTACATGATCAATACATCATCAATACTGTGAAGACAATCAATACATGATCAATACATGATCAATACATCGTCAATACTTGAGAAAGCTGTAGCCAATCAGCTGTGTGACTTTCTCCATAAGAACAGTTTATTTGAGGATTTTCAGTCAGGATTTAGAGTGCATCATAGCACAGAGACCGCATTAGTCAAAGTGACAAATGACCTCCTAATGGCATCAGACAAAGGACTCATCTCTGTACTTGTCCTGTTAGATCTTAGTGCTGCATTTGACACCATTGACCATCAAATTCTTTTACAGAGACTGGAACATCAAACTGGCATCAAAGGAACCGCCCTAAGCTGGTTTAAGTCTATTTTTTAGATCGATCTCAGTTTGTTCACGTCAATGATGAATCCTCCATGCATACCAAAGTTTGTCATGGAGTCCCACAAGGTTCTGTACTAGGACCACTTCTATTCAGTTTATATATGCTTCCTTTAGGGAACATTATTAGGAATCACTCCATTAATTTTCATTGTTATGCTGACGACACCCAATTATATTTATCGATCAAGCCTGATGAAACCAATCAGTTAACTAAACTCCAAGCATGCCTTAAGGATATAAAAAGTTGGATGACCTACAATTTTCTGATGTTAAATTCAGACAAAACTGAAGTTCTTGTAATTGGACCCAAACACCTCAGAAACTCTTTCTCTAGAGACTTAGTTACTTTAGACGGGATCACCCTGGCCTCAAGCTCCACCGTAAAGAATCTTGGAGTTGTTTTTGATCAGGATTTGTCCTTTAACGTCCACATAAAACAAATTTTGAGGACTGCATTCTTCCACTTACGTAACATCGCCAAAATCAGACGCATCGTGTCTCAGATGCAGAAAAACTAGTCCACGCATTTGTTACTTCTAGGCTGGACTATTGTAACTCTTTGTTATCAGGCTGCTCAATAAGTCTCTGAGGACTTTGCAGCTAATTCAGAATGCTGCTGCACGTGTTCTGACAGGAACCAAGATCAGAGATCACATCTCTCCCATTCTGGCTTTCTTGCACTGGCTACCTGTTAAATCTAGAATAGAATTTAAAATTCTTCTCCTTACTTACAAAGCTCTTCATGGTCAGGCACCGTCATATCTAAAAGAGCTCATAGTACCTTACTACCCCTCTAGAACACTGCGCTCTCAGGATGCTGGGTTCCTTGTGGTTCCTATAGTTTCCAAAAGTAGATTGGGAGCCAGAGCTTTCAGCTATCAGGCTCCTCTTCTGTGGAACAAACTCCCATTTTGGGTTCTGGAGGCAGACACGGTCAACACGTTTAAGAGTAGACTTAAGACTTTCCTTTTTGATAGAGCTTATAGTTAGTGCTGGCTCAGGTCCCTTAGTTATGCTGCCATAGGACTAGACTGCCGGGGGACTCACTCTCACTCTCTCTCTCTCTGACTGCGTCTGTCTGTGTCTGTCTCTTCCAGGGTTATGCTTAGTCAGGCACGGTATTGGTTGAAGATGCAGTCACATCTCCCTTAATGAAAACTCTCTCTCTCACACACACACCATCTGTAAACATACATGTCGCATTAATGCATGTTACTAACTAAACTTCTTCCCTGAAGTCTCTGTGCTCTCTCGTCCAGCAGGTTCTCATGGATCGTGGCTGCTGCTGTGGTCCTGCATGACGTCCACTACACATATTATTACTGTCATTATTGCTGCCATATCTCCATTACAGTTTATAGTTAGTTAATGATTTGCTGCTGCTGTGCATCTGTGTCTCTCTATCTCTATCACAGATTCCACTGCTACTGTGGTCATTTTATCATTCATTGTAATTCATTGTCATTTTATCATTCATTGTAATTGTACAATATGTTTGTGTTGATTTGTTCTGTACACGTGACATCTATTGCACGTCTGTCCGTCCTGGGAGAGGGATCCCTCCTCTGTGGCTCTTCCTGAGGTTTCTTCCACCTTTTTTCCCTGTTAAAAGGGTTTTTTGTGGGCAACTCGAACCGAGGGTCTAAGGACAGAGGGTGTCACTCCCTGTACAGATTGTAAAGCCTTCAGAGGAAAATGTACTTTGTGACTTTGGGCTGTACAAATAAAATTTGATTTGATTTGATTTTGATTTGATACCTGATCAATACATCATCAACACATGATCAATACTGTGAATACAAACAATACATGATCAATACATCGTCAATCAATATCTGATCAATACATGATCAATACATGATCAATCAATACCTGATCAATACATTCTCCATACTGCGAAGACAATCAATACATGATCAGTACATGATCAATATATGATCAATACATGATCAGTACTGTGAGGACAATCACACCTGACTCAATGTAAACATCACAAAGGTAGCAGTTTAATATATTTATATTATTGTTGTTTGTTTGTTAAAGCAGATTTAAAATGTTTTATTTTAGTTATCTTATTTAAAATGTTTTTGTTTTAATTATCTCTTATTTAAAATGTTTTATTTTAATTATCTGTTATTTTTATTTGAGGGCACCACAAACAAATTACAGACACCAGATTAGCAGCAGCGTCCATCAACGAGATATCATATAGATAGCTAGATAGATAGATGGGTAGATGATGGTGACAATACTCATGATATGATGGTAATGTTATTGTTAATAACAATAATAATAATAATAATAATAATAATAATAATAATAATAACATATATAATAATAGTAGCAGTAAATATTATTATTTACTGTCTAAGGACAGAGGGTGTCACTCCCTGTACAGATTGTAAAGCCCTCCGAGGCAAATGTACTTTGTGACTTTGGGCTATACAAATAAAATTTGATTTGATTTGATTTGATTAATACATACTATACTATACTATACTATACTATACTATACTATATATACTGTACTATTATTATAAATGATAACAATATATAATAATAATACAGTATATAATGATAATGGCAGCACCAGAATATAATAATAATAATAATAATAATAATAATAATATATACATAGAAATGTGTCTTAGCCTGTGCAAGGTGTGCATACATAGTGTATATATATATATATATATATATATATATATATATATATATATATATATATATATATATATTGATATACATACTATAAATAATATACTATGAATATGAAAATAGAATATCGTATAAATATGATATATAATATCAATACAGTTTATATTTACACATATCACATATGATATGAAGTATATGTTCCAGTATTTGGAGTGTTGTACAGGGTACACAGTGCAAAAGGTGACAGGTAGATTTAGTCCAGTTATGTGATAGTCAGAAGTCTGTCTGTACTTCATTAACGACTTTACCTGTTAATTAAATCTGTTAATTAAACTTTAATATCTTGAAACTGACTTGAGCGGCAGATTTTCTCTCTTCCCTTCAAAATAATCTGAATAATCTGAGTTCAGACTGATGTTAACCTGAATAATCTGAGTTTAATTCACATGACTGTTTCTGTCTCCACGTTTATGTGTCACAATCAGCAGCATGTTTGCATATTAGCAGCCTGTTAGCATCCGTTAGCAGCCTATTGGCAATCTATAGGTAGTCTATTAGCTCTCTGTTAGCAGCTTGTTACGAACCTATTAGCATCCCGTTAGCAGTCTGTTAACAGCTTGTTATGAACGTATTAGCATCCTGTTAGCAGTCTGTTAGCCTGTTATCTCTCACCTTCTTTCGCGCTGATCCTTTCAAATTAAAAGTCTTCAGCAGACTGTTTGATCCGCTCCGGGAGCTCTGTCTCTTTCTGCTTGGTCACCTGACACACATGGATGACGTCATGTCATAGGCGCCATCTGCTGTTCACAGTGTTTATGTTTACACACACACACACTGATCACTGTGTTTGGACATTTAACAGATAGAAACTGATTTTTACAGACTGAAACAAACGTAAACATGAATAATGACGTCATGTTTACATATTAGCAACACACACAAACACACAGAGCATCACTGACAGTCTGTGTGATGTTACACATTTATGCAGCACTGGACGTGGCCATGTTTGTAGTCCTGCTGCTTCTTCCTCCTCCAGAATGATCTAAATATGGTCATAGGATCATCAGCTGACCTGAGGCGGGCCTATTGACGTTTGTGAGCACACCCACCTGTCAGTCAAAGCGTCCACGCTCTTAATCCTGCATAACTTTAAGCCTTAATATAACCTGAACAGGTGAGTTGTATATAAATTCACCCTCAGTACAGTTGTCATGAACGGGGAAATTAGCTACAGAGACCAAAACTGTTTTTTGTACCAGGCTGTAAACATGTTTATTTCTGCTGTGAAGTTGGACATTTGAACATGGGGACTTATGGAGACTGACTCACTTCTGCAGCCAGCCTCAAGTGGACGTTAGAGGAACTGCAGTTTATAGTACTTCTGTGTTGACTTCACATCACAGACATGAAGGTTGCAGCTTGATCGTGACGAATCTCACCTGCACAGACTTCCCTGGAAGGTGTGTCACTAATTAGGATCCACCTCACACAACAGGTGACCTGAAACTATTACATCATCATTCAATGAAACCTTATCAGAACTAGACAGTCTGTGAGCCTGACCCTGTTACTCCGTGTACACACCCGGTTCTGTTACTCTTCAGACCTGATGATGTCATAACCTTCAGATTTGATTGGACAGTTAAAAACACTTTATACAGACATTAAACACCTCTCCAGGTGATCCCTCTCCCCTCACACAGGCACTCTCAGGTTCAGATTATTTTATTGGCCGCTAACATGTTTCATAGTTACAAAGATTGGTTAACAGGTGATTCTGGAGGAAGCAGTAGTGTTCAGGTGTGCCCACCCCCCTCACCTGGCTCACCTGGCTCCATCTGCAGGTTCGGGGGGGGGGGTTCAACAGGAAAAATCAAAGATTCTTTTTGTCCTACAACGACGTGACGATGTGCAACATAAAGACTTAAATTCATTCAGTGTTTTCTTATCAGACAGGAAGTTAGCCACAGTTAGCTTAGCCGCTAACAGGAAGTTATTTAATAAAGGAGAAGAAGGGGAGGCGATTGGTCCCACAGAGCCAATCAGACTAAAGGTCAAAGGTCAAACACACAGCAGCCATCAGCAGGGGCGGGGTTAAAACCAGGGTGCAGGGCTTCCCAGCAGGTAAAATCCAACAAATATAAAAGCAGCAGGAAGCTCAGACACACCCCGCCACAATAAAATCATCAAGTAAAATTTAAACTCTCAGTCTGAAGCCTGATTGGTTCATTTAGCCCCTTCCCCTCAGGTGTCCAGGGGGCAGGGCCTCACGGCTCCATGTCCAGGCCGTCCAAGGTGAGCTGGCTGCGGTGTGGCGAGTTCGGACTGGGCGGGCTGCTCGGGTTGGAGCTGTTAGACGGGGTCGAGTGTTTGGTGGAGTCCGAGTCCGGCTGAGAGAGAGACAGGTCATAGAGACAGGTCATAGAGACAGGTCCAGAGAGAGACAGACAGGTCATAGAGACAGGTCATAGAGACAGGTCCAGAGAGAGACAGACAGATCAGAGAGACAGGTACAGATAGAGAGAGAGGTCAGAGAGAGACAGACAGAGAGACAGACACAGCTCAGAGAAACAGGTACAGAGGAAGAGCGGTCAGAGAGACAGGTACACAGAGAGAGGTACAGAGAGAGAGAGAGAGAGAGACAGAGAGAGACAGGTCACAGAGAGAGAGACAGAGAGAGAGAGAGAGAGAGAGAGAGAGAGAGAGAGAGAGACAGGTACGAGAGACAGGTCACACAGAGAGAGAGAGAGAGAGAGAGAGAGAGAGAGAGAGAGAGAGAGAGAGAGAGAGAGAGAGAGAGAGAGAGAGAGAGAGAGGTCAGTGAGACAGGTAGGTACAGACAGACAGGTCAGAGTGACAGTGACAGGCAGACAGGTACCTCTCGGTCCAGGTCCTGGTCTGGGTCAGAGATGCTACGTGACGAGGCTCCGCCCCCAAAATCTGAACCAGTAAAAACACAGATGACATCACAGCAGTGTGTACAGGTGTGTGTGTGTGTATGTACAGGTGTGTGTACCTGATCAGTCCCTCCAGTTTTTCGCGATTTTGCGATCACGTGGATTACCATGTAATCAGCAATATGCCGCATATTTTCGCAAGGCCACATATTTCCTACTATGTCGCACAATTATTGCAAAATAACCAAACATGCCGCCCTTCCCACGACACATATGTTTTCCACCATAGATCAAATGAACGGCTCTGCCATAGACGTGTCTTCCACACCACTAACAAGTCCCACCTGCCGTCATTTATATCGGCAAAGTCCTCGACCAACGCCGAAAGTCAACTATACAGTATGTACAGATTATATCATTGATCGTTGGAATCACTTGTGCATTGTGCATATGGGTGACTGCTAACCATTTTGATTGTTTGTTTTGGTTAATTATCTGGCCTCACTCAGTACTGGGGTAAATGTGTTTTTACACTCCAGTACTAATGTTCAGATTCTTACAGAAAATAAAAAGGAAACAGTGTTTCTCAATCTGTCTGCCTTGTTTTTGTCTTATTAAGCCTGTTTAGACTTTTTGATGCGGTTTAAAAGTAAAGAAAACTACAAAAAAGGGGCGCAAAATTCTTGGCAGCCGTCATTTTGATCGCAAAAATCACAAAAAAAAAAAAAATCGTGAAATCCTGGTGGGACTGCCTGATGCTGTGCGCGTGATGTATGTACAGGTGTGTGTGTACCTGATGCTGTGCGTGTGATGTGTGTTTTCCTCTGTTGTCGGGAGATACTGGACAGTGGGCGGGGCTTATCTTTAGCTGAGTCATCCTGAGAGGAAGGCATCACACTCTGCACGCACAAACACACAGACACAGCGTGTTAATTGCGTGTCTTCAGCACTGCCAGTGGTCGCTTTAAAAAGAGCACAACTACAACTCCCAGAAACCATCTGTGAGTGAGTGAAAGGACAGGAGTGGATTGGAAGGACAGGAAGTGGATTGGAAGGACAGGAAGTGGCGTGAAAGGACAGGAAGTGAATCTGCAGGTCTGTGTACCTGAGTTGGACAGGAGAGGATTGTGGGAGTGTGGGGGAGGAGGTGAGGAGCATGAGAGGGGTAGAGAGAAGCTGGCCTACCCTTCCCAGAGAGGAGGTGGAGGGAGAGGAGGAGGAGGAGGAAGGCTGCAGGAGGCTCTGCTGGGAGGAGGAAGAGGAGGCGTCTTTCTGCAAGAAGGCACCGGCCGACGCCGAAGTCATGTGATACACGTGCTCAAAGTTGGAGGGGGGAGAGATGAGGGTGTGACGGGAGGAGGAGGAGGAGGGGAGGGAGACGGGGAGGGGAGAGGAGGTGATATCACCAACCTAAACACCAGAGAGGGAGGAGGGGAGGAGGAGGAGGAGAGAAGAGAGGAGTCAGTGTGATGAACAGAGCTGTAGGAGGGGGGAGGAGAACATGCTGACAGGAGGAGGGAGACGAAAGGAGAGGAGAGGAAAGGAAAGGAGAGAAGAGGAGGAGTTACCAGAGGGAGGTCCATGAGGACCTGCATCCCGTCTCCTGGTCCCATGTGAGCGACATGGTTGAAGTTTGTCGGATTAGAAATCATCTTTGATCTGAGCTCAGGATCCCTCAGCATCTCCCTGAAACACACACACGCACACACATTATATACACTATAAGTTATATTTTGGTGAGTCGCCTTGGTTTTGCTGAGTCACTGTTTTTTCGGCGAGTCTTGTGCTTCTGCTGAGTCACTGTTATTTTGGTGAGTCGTGTGCTTTTGCTGAGTCACCTCCTCTGTTGGAGTCGTTCCTCTTCAGGAACCTTAAACAGGAACTTCCTCTTGCTGCGAGTTCGAACCATCAACTTCCTGCTGTGGTCCGACGTGTCCGGGATGGTGAGGTCTCCCTCTGAGGTCAGACAGGTAGAGACACACAGACAGGTTAGCTTCATGGTGAAGAATGTTGACACGAGTGTTAGTGTCCAGGTGTGTCAAGGTATGTCCAGGTGTTACCTGATGACGTGTTACTGAAGTAAATCAGACGAGGAGGTTCTGAACTCAGCAGGTTTAAGGTTCCTTCAACATTTAGAGGTCTGATCTGAGGACACAGAGAGATGTGATTGGCTGGTTCTGAACTGTGATTGGCTGGTTCTGAACTGTGATTGGTTACCTTGCGGAGTGAGATAGTCTGGACCCACTCTGTGGTGTGAATATCGAAGACATCGACCCCGTACTCGCTGTAGACCGTCAGGTGAGACGAGTTAGAGCCTGGAGAGAGAGACAGGTGTGAGCTAAAACCTTTGTCACTGAGCAGCTGATTCTGAAGCTTGTTCACACCTATATACCTGTTAGAGTTACACCTGTTAGCCTGTCGGCCATCTGTACCTGTCTGAGCTCAACTGTTCTACTAGAACCTGTACTAATATTTATGACGTACTGCATGCGAGTGGTGTGGCCGGCCACATCAGCTCCTGGGTTCGGGACCGGCGGCCCTGTCCGTTCACATAGATGCCGAGCTGGCTGAAGCAGAGCAGCAGCTCGGTGGATCCCACCTCCAGGGCGTGCAGGGCGTCCAGAGGCTGCTGGGCCAGGAAGGCCAGCGACGGGTCGCCTGGGCTCACCAGACTGATGGGGGACGACTCCCCCTGCAGGGCCAGGAGAGCGAAGCCTGAAGGATAGCCGACACACAGCCGCTCCCTCACCATGCCCAGCCACTGCACCACCCCTGGAGCCTGCACCTCCCACAGTTTCTTATGGTGGGGCTTTGCTCGAGTGATCTCATAGCACTGAACCTGTAGGGGATACAAACAGGACCAGAGGGTTAGAACAGAACCAGAACCACAGCTACAGAGGGGAGCGGTCTTCTGACCTGACGTTTGACAGCAGCCAGCAGACAGGCGGGGCCTCCGGGTCTGAGCGAGCCCGTGGTCAGAGCCTGGCAGCCTTTGGTCTCTGCCAGCTTGATGTCAAAGGTGGACTCTGCACCTTCGAGTGCACCCCAGGCGTGAAGGTGAACGTGACGGTTCCGACCGCAGAGCAGCGCGATGATCTTCTCCTTGGGGATCAAATCGATTTGATAAACCTTCTTACTGTCTGCTGCTCGTACAATCACTGCAGAGAGAGAGAGAGACATGTTAGTCGTCCGTCTGTCTGTCCGTCTGTCCGTCTGTCCGTCTGTCTGTCTCTCTCACCATCTCTGGTAACCTCGACCATGAACAGTCCGTCTTCTGTTCCTAGGACGATCCTCTCCCGATCTGCAGGCAGAAAACATGACAGATGAAGATTCCTCGTATCACAACAACAACAACAACAACAAATCTTCTCTATGCCAGCAGGAAGCTAACAACAAAGTCTATCAAGACCTGCAGAACCCTTCAGAACCATGCAGAACCCTTCTCTCTGTCTTAGTACTCAGTCACTCAGTCTGTCAGTAGTAATTTAACTTAGTGGAAGTTGTAACTCACCGAGCACAGCGGCGGACAGCGTTGTCTTGATGATTGGTAGCGAGGCATCGTAGGCCTCGTGCAGGACGTGGACCTGACGGCTCTTCAGCAGGTTCTTGGTCAGGATGCTCTGCAGACCCTCCAGGATCCTGACCCACTTCCTCTTCTCCACTTCGCTCTCCGCCAGCACCAGCAGTGACACAGAGGAGAGCTGCGAAATCAGCTGTGACGACGTCACCTGAAACAAAAAAACCAACAAGGGTCAAAAAACATGGAGGTCAGAGGTCAGACGTGAGGAGTCTGACTTCCTACCCTGAAGATGCAGGGGATGTCCTTCCTGGTGGCGTGGATCACATCTGACGCCAAGACAGAGCTGACAGAAAACTCCTCATCTCTGTAACACGAACAGAAATACAGTTCCAGGATCAATGAGACAATGCAGAAAACAGATTTCACTGTTTTACTACATGTAAACCTTCTGAAAACTACATGAACCTTCTGAAAACACCCAAAAACTACCTGAACATCCTGAAAACTACATGAACCTTCTGAAAACACCCAAAAAACTACCTGAATCTTCTGAAAACTACAGGAACCTTCTGAAAACACCCAAAAACTACCTGAACATCCTGAAAACTACATGAACCTTCTGAAAACACCCAAAAACTACCTGAACCTTCTGAAAATTACAAGAACTTTCTGAAAACTACCCGAACCTTCTGAAAACTACAAGAACTTTCTGAAAACTACCCGAACCTTCTGAAAACAGCCAAAAACTACATGAACCTTCTGAAAACTACCTGAACCTTCTGAAAACTACATGAACTTTCTGAAAACTACAAGAACTTTCTGAAAACTACCCGAACCTTCTGAAAACAGCCAAAAACTACATGAACCTTCTGAAAACTACCTGAACCTTCTGAAAACTACATGAACTTTCTGAAAACTACCCGAACCTTCTGAAAACTACCCGAACCTCCGGAAAACACCCAAAAACTACCTGAACCTTCTGAAAATTACATGAACCTTCCGAAAACACCCCAAAAAAAACTACCCGAACCTTCTGAAAACTACATGAACCTTCTGAAAACACCCAAAAAACTACCTGAACCTTCTGAAAACTACATGAGCTTTCTGAAAACTACCCAAACCTTCTAAAAACACCCAAAAACTACCTGAACCTTCTGAAAACTACATGAACCTTCTGAAAACTACCCGAGCCTTCTGAAAACTACCTAAACTTCTCTTAAAATACCTGAATCCTGGAAATACCTTCAACAGTCTTCTCACAAAAACCCAGACCTTCTCAAGACTACCCATTTCAAACTATGGGAACCTTCTATCTTCTTAAATCCTGAACCTTTTTGGATGTCCTCAAAGCGCACTAATGTACATCTCACACAGGTGGACAGTTACCTGAGATCCAGCACCAGACTGGCCACCACCCCAGGCTGGGTGGACTTTCCCTCTGGGACGTCATAGAGAAACAGTTTACAATCAGAAACCACAGCAAACGCTCGCTGCCAGCCCTTCTTCACCCCGCTGGGCTTCGGGATCTGACAGAAAGACAGTAAAATGTTAGTCTGAGACTGTGTCTGTACTGCGCCAAGACTGTGTCAGTACTGCGTCACCTACCCTAACGTAGCCCTTGTAGGCAGTGCCAATGCCTCTCTGGACGTCGATGCCTTGCGGCCTCTTGGCCTGCTCTGCTGGGATTGGACAGACCAGGGGGGCGTGGTCTTTACAGGAAACATGGCAGATGAAGGAGCACACTGAGGAGAGTCAGACAGACAGACAGTCAGAGAGACAGACAGTCAGACAGACAGACAGAGTCAGACAGACAGACAGACAGACACTTCAGTACCTTCACAGGCGTAGCCCTGTCGGATCAGTCCCACCATCAGGGAGGTGCAGTGTGTGCACTGAGTTGGGCTGGAGAACGTCTTGATACTCAGCTGGTGAGCTTTGGGCTGATGACAACAAGAACATACAATGTTTATCAAGAAACTTCAATAATCATCTCATCACGACCACCAACTGCAGTAACTTTATAAACCATGTTAATGTCACAGCAGGTAATGTAGACAAGTTATTCTCCAACTGGTTTATGATCCCATTCCCACAGGTAACGTCCCACCTGGGCACACTGGAGCGTACCTTTGGTGTGGTCAGTGCTGGGCTCGGATAGATCGGAGACGGGCTCACCGGGACTGACGTTACTTTAACTTCCTGTTGACACAAAGAGATAAAGGAACAGACAGACAGACAGACAGTGAGACAGACGGTCAGTGAGACAGGCGGTCAGTGAGACAGACAGACAGACAGCGAGACAGATGGTCAGTGAGAGACAATGAGACAAACGGTGAGACAGACAAACGGAGAGACAGACAGTCAGTGACACAGACAAATGGTGAGACAGACGGTCAGTGAGACAGACAGACAGTGAGACAGACAGACAGTGAGACAGATGGTCAGTGAGACAGACAGACAGTGAGACAGACAGACAGTGAGACAGAGAAACGGTGAGACAGACGGTCAGTGAGACAGATGGTCAGTGAGACAGTCAGTGTTTGTGACTCACCTGATGTTCAGAAGGGGGCGTGTTCTCTGGTTTCTGGGGGGTGGAGTCTATGTCTGTGGTCTGCAGGTCAAAGAGAAAGTGACATCAGTGATCAGCTCCTGGTCTGTGGTTCACCTGTCTGTGGTTTACCTGTCTGTGGCTCCACCTCCTCTTTAATAAAGCTAACATGCTAACAGAGGCGTGTTGGCTCATTAATATTTAATGAGGTCATACTGTCTCTCCCTGAAGGGGGTGTGGCTTGATGCTAGACTTTTTATAGGGCTTGTTGTGTGGGCAGGGTCTGGTGAGTCATGTGAACCAATCAAATCACTCTGTCACCTCACACTCACTATGATTAACCGTCATATAGCTAAGCATGAAGCTTAGCAGCTAGCTGCCCCAGAGGATTGTGGGTATGGGTGGCAATATGCAGGGGATTGTGGGTAACCTGGCAGGTGAACTTCTGGAGAATCTTCTTCCCAGAGAACAAGCATCATGTGACCTGTGATTGGTTCAAACTTTGATGAGGTCACAGGTGTCACTTGGTGTCAAGAAATGTTTCCTGCCCTTTGTGACATGTGACAGGTGAGACACACAGGTAACGAACAGGTGAGACAGACGGTAGACAGACAGATAACCAACAGGTGACTCACTCTGAAGGTGAGGTCTGGGGCCAGTGGAGATGTGTTGAAATATTCAAAGATGGAGTCCTGGAAGTCTGGAAGCTTCAGACCTGCAGAGACAGGAGAGTCAGACAGGTACACATGGAGGTGCAGGTATGGGTGGAGGTACAGGTGGAGGTGGAGGTCTCACCTTTGTCGGAGTGCGAGCGATTCTCCTCCATCTCTTTCTTCAGACTCTCCATCTGCTCCTCCATCTCCCGGCTCCTCTCCTCTGACTCCTTCAGTTTACTGCAGACAGACAGGTGAGAGAACACACAGACAGATGAGAGGACACACAGACAGGTGAGAGGAGACACAGACAGGTGAGGACAGACAGGTGAGCTCTGACCTCTCCAGGTTGATGTTGCTGGCCTTGACTCTGCGCAGTTCGTCCTGAACGATCTGTTTGGCTCTGATCTCAGCATCCAGAGCCGACTGCAGCTCCAGACGAGCAGACATGTCCACCTTCTGACTGCGACGCACTTTCCACAGGGGGTCCTGAGGGGAGGACAGGGAGGACAAAGGAGGACGGGTGAGGACAAAGGAGGATGGGGGAAGATAAGGGAGGATGAGGGAGGCAAGAGAGGACAGGCACAGTCAGAGAACACATGACAGAAGTTAGTGTTTATTAACTGAGCCCCACCCACATCAGGCAGCAGGTAACCATGGCAACAGCTGGGACGATCTGAGGTGCCTTCAGGTAGCACCTGCCGGTGGACGGCAGAAGCCTGTGGTGGACCGCACGGACCGCAAGCTGCCTACCAAACATCCAGTCTGAGGATCGCACATGGAATTATGCTGGAACACCTTCAAGAACTATTGGAAGCTCTAAAGAACTCCTGGAATGCCATCAAGTACTGCTAGAAGCCCCCAAAAGATCCCTGAACCTCCCACAAGATCCATGAACTCTCCACAAGATCCCTGAACTCCCACAAGATCCCTGAACTCTCCACAAGATTACTGAACCCCCCCCCACTGAAGACCCCAAGATTGTCATACAACCCTACAAGACCAGTCAAACTGTCTTAACACCTGGATCCTTGTATCACTCTCAGGTATACCTGGAACCTCTAGGTCCCCTAGAGTCCTTTTAAGAACCCTAATGGATTTCTAGACTTCAAAAAGTCCTGGAACTCCTTTAAGACCCCCAACATCTCTGCATCAAGGATCCTTGAAACACCTGGTTCACTCAAGGAAGTGCTTGTAGCCTATTGTTGGTTTATTATGAATGACAGACATGCAAGCCAATAGCCATGCAAGCTTTAGGCCCTGCCCACAAAGCATGAATCTTGATTGGCTGGAAGCAGTGACACACTCACCCTCCTGTCTCCACCAATAGGAGGCCAGGGCTTCTTAGGAGGCGTGGCCACTCCTGATTCAGGCTGGCGGCAGATTGAAAGAGAGATCATCACAGACAGGTCCTACTGACACAGGTACAGACACAAGTACAGAAAGGTACTCCAAATACAGGTACAACCAGGTCCTAATGACACAAGTACAACTGACACAGGCACAGACAGGTACTACAGACACAAGTACAGACAGGTACTACAGACACAGGTACCGACAGGTACTACAGACACAGGTACAGACAGGTACTACAGACACAGGTACAGACAGAATTACATACAGAACAGACTGAAGGACCAACAAAGAAGAGAACTACAAACAGCAGTACAGACAGAACAGACAGTACAGACTATGGTCTGTTCTGACAGAAAGGATCCACAGACAGCTATAGTGTGTCAGTCTGTTGCTGTAATGAACGACACACCTGAATAGGTGAACAACACAGACTGTAATCAGTGGACGGGGCCTCTGTTTACCTCACCTGAACAGAGCTACATACACTTCCGCCTCTTTCACAATAAAAGCCTCAGAGCTGGGCTGAAACTAATGAGTGTTTTCATGACGACTGTCACCGTTCAGATTTAACGTCTTTAGGTTGTTTCATTCAAAACAAAAACTTCAATCACAAACAATCGTCACGTCACAGAATGTCTGACGTCTTTAAATGTTTGACCTCTTTGTGGTGTGTGTTAGTCTGTGTGTAGTGTGTGTTAGTGTGTTTGTAGTAGGGCTGCAACTAATGATTATTTTGCCTGTCGACTAATCTATCGATTATTTTTTCAATTAGTCGATTAGTCAATTATTTATGCTGAATTAGAACAAAAGATGCATCATATTTTATCACAGTGTACCTATCTTACAAATTAATTAATATGCTCCAAATCACAGATTACCATTGACATGAAGTGGAGGTTTACTATTCAATGTAATATCCAATTCATGACATCACTGATTTGTACTTATTTAATATCCTACACATGAATTATTATTGATATTGTCGTTGTTGGGCAGAAACCTCTTATTTTCATAAATGATTGTACTGCCACCCTTCAAGTCTGTGCACACAATTAACAAATGAAAGTATTCAAAATGCATCACCTGATCTGTATATCTGCACTGCACCTGTCTGATGACACAGGAGCACGAGCTCACAACAACCGCAGTACTTCACATTTTGTGTTTTAATAAATCCTGTTTTGGTTGCACACTAATGGATGAATATGTCTTTGTATCCATTTGGGTTTGATTTGCTTGTAGGTTGGTCGGCTAATATAAAGACACGTACATTTATGACCAGATTGGACCGATAAAACTTCTTCTTCTTCTTCATCACCGTGCCGGTCTTCCTGTAGGCCATTTCCTGTAGTGTGTATGCTTGTTGCGGTGTTAATGAGATCTGCTCTGGCTGAAATCTTTGAAAAATATTTTATTTAACACAGCGAATTTTCATAGTTTAATCGTTGCAGCCCTGGTTTGTAGTGTGTGCTAGTGTGTGTGTAGTGTGTGTTAGTACTGTGTGTTAGTGTGTGTTGGTGTCTTTGTAGTGTGTGTTAGTGTGTGTTTGTGTGTTACCAGAGGTCTTGTTCCCAGGCTGGAGCTGCGCAGTGTTTCCAGCTCCTCCGTCATCTTGGTGGCCAGAGCCTGAAGGTAACCTCGAGCGTCCTTCTCATCACTCACCCTAAACACACGGACACACACATTAAATGAAGACCGCCCCGTGCTGGTCCACCACAGAACCACAGGGAACAGGTTGAGGACAGGTGCGGACAGTCAGACACAGGTTGAGAACAGGTGCGGACAGTTGGACGCAGGTTCAGAACAAGTGCGGACAGTCTGACACAGGTTCAGAACAGGTGTGGACACAGGTTCAGAACAGGTGCGGACAGTCAGACACAGGTTCAGAACAGGAGCGGACCCAGGTTCAGAACAGGTGCGGACAGTCGGACCCAGGTTCAGAACAGGTGCGGACAGTCGGACCCAGGTTCAGGACCCAGGTTCAGAACAGGTGCCGACAGTCAGACACAGGTTCAGAACAGGAGCGGACCCAGGTTCAGAACAGGTGCGGACAGTCTGACCCAGGTTCAGAACAGGTGCGGACAGTTGGACTCACCACTGGATAATCTCTGCGATCTGAGCCTCCCAGTGAGCCACACTCTCCTTCTTAGATGACAGGTCCTGAAGGTCGTCCTCCAGCTGACGGTTCTGAGCCGTCAGTTTATCCACAAACGAACACAGCTGAGGGGCCAGCAGACAACAAACCAACTGAGCATGTGCAGTGACAGTACTACAGTACTTCAACAACCAGAATGATCGTAATGTACGCCCTGTGATTGGGTGAGCAGTACTACAATAGTATAGGAAGACCATGAACCTGATGACTCATCCAGGTCGTCAATACTGATCAGGTACAACACTGCATCTGACATTAAGCTTTAACCCCAAAACTCCACCAGACCCTGATCCAGGACCCTGATCCAGGCCCAGCCTGAGGCCTTCAGTACTTTGGTCACCTTGTCTGTTTCAGCTGTCAGTTTGCGGTTTTCTTCTGTCAGCAGGTTTTTCTCTCGTTCATATTTCTCCTTCAGAGCTGCAACAGCTTCATCCATCTCCGTCTGCCTGCAGGGACACGCAAAACAAGACCTGTTCAGGACACACCTGTCCCTCTTGTTTAAGGTGGTTCAGAACTCACCTGTCACTCTTGTTTGAGGTGGTTCAGAACTCACCTGTCCCTTTTGTCCTTGTCCAGCTTGTCCCGGAGCTGCAGCAGCTCCTTGTTGGCAGCGAGCTGGGCCCCCTCGGACTCATGCAGGTCTTTGCGGAGGTTTTTGATCTCGGAGGAGTGGGTGGAGTCTCTTCTCAGCAGCTCCTCCTCATAGAACAGGACCTTCTTATCGAGCTCCGCCTTCAGGCGAGACAGCTCCTGCTGAGACTCTGCCCCCCCGGCAGCTGTTCCTCGACCCTGCTGAGACTGAGATCAGAACCAGAACCACCCCATTTTGTTTACTGCGTGTGTGCTCTTTTATTTCACAAGATTCGACAAATATAATTACCCAATTATATTTAATCGATCAAGCCTGATGAAACCGGTTCAGTTAATCAGTTAGTTAAACTTCAAGCTGCATTAAGGACATAAAAATTGGATGAGCTGCAACTTTCTGATGTTAAACTCAGACAAAACTGAAGTTCTTGTAATTGGACCCAAACACCTCAGAAACTCTCTTCTGGTTCCAGTTCAGGACCAGTGCTGGTTTATTTAATAATAAATAATAATAATAATAATAATAATAATAATAATAATAATAATAACAACTGAAATCATTACATGTTTCTAGCTGACTGGCTCCCCCTGCTGGGGGTTCATGGTTCATAATTTATGGTTCATGGGATCCTCACAGGTCTAAAAACATGTTTGACCTCTGACCTTCAGGCTCTGCAGCTCCGTCTCCAGCTGTTTGGAGTAAACCTCGCTATGCTCTCTCAGCTTCCTCTCCTTCGATGCCTCCGCCTTCGCATCGTCCAGCTGAGCCTCCAGCTGTGAAAAACATACACAATGCTTTTATTCTGAAGGTCTCCCCCTGACTCTGCCTCACTCCACCTTCAGGACTGGCTCACCTCCTTGCGGTTCTTCTCGGTCTTGCGGATCTCCTGTCTCATGGCGTCCATCTTCTGCAGGAGGGCATCCATCTCCTCCTCTTTATCCCGGAGCTGACGGGACAGGCGCTGTTTGGAGGAGCGGAGGTCGGCCATCCTCTCGGACAGGTCTGAGAACTCCTGCAGGGCCAACTTCCTCTGAGAGTGAGCCTCCTTCAGCTCCTTCGTCTGACTCCTCAGACGCTCCAAAGAGTCGGCCAGCTGCTGCTCACGGGGGGGTGGGGGTTGGGCATCATTACTCCTGAGACCAACTACACCTAATCCTAGTACACCTGAACATAACTACACCTGAGTGAGTGAGGTACCTTGTGGACTTCATCTTTCTCCTGTCTGAGGGTCTTCACCTGCCTCTCCAGGGTCTTCAGTTTGGAGGCAGAGCTCTCATAGTCCTGTCTGAGTGTGACCGCCTCCTCCAGCTGGTGCTCCAGCCTATCAGAGTCTAAGACATCAGAGGGTCTTACTCACCTGGAGGGTCCCAACAAAACCACAACCTGACAGTCCTACTATAAACTGTAGTCTTACAACAAACTGTGTTCCTACTGTAAACTGTAGTCCTACTGTAAACTGTAGTCCTACTGCAGTCCTACTGTAAACTGTACTCCTACTCCAGTCCTACTGTAAACTGTACTCCTACTCCAATCCTACTGTAAACTGTAGTCTTACAAACTGTACTCCTACTGTAAACTGTATTCTTACAACAACTGTAGTCCTACTGTAAACTGTAGTCCTACAGTAAACTGTAGTCCTGCTGTAAACATATGACACATGTACAGGTATAGTTTAAACTTCAGCCCTGCTGTAAACTGTAGTCCCGCTGTAAACATATGTACAGGTATTGTTTAAACTGTAGTCCTGCTGTAAACTGTAGTCCTGCTGTAAACACATGACACATGTACAGGTATACTTTAAACTTTAGCCCTGCTGTAAACTGTAGTCCCACTGTAAACTGCAGTCCTACTGTAAACTGCAGTCCCACTGTAAACACATGTACAGGTATGGTTTAATCTTTAGTCCTGCTGTAAACTGTAGTCCCGCTGTACCCTTCACCCAGTACGTTAATTGCCACACCAGAGACAATAAAACTTTGCTTTGATGCATACACCTCATCCCCCCTCCCCCCGCTGGGTCGCTTAGATCACAACCTCGTTCACCTCATCACAGACTACACCCCTGTGGTGATTAAACAACGACCTGTGAAGAGGCCTGTGAAGCAGTGGTCGGAGGAGACCAGTGCTATGTTCAGAGACTGCTTCGAGACAACAGACTGGGAAGCACTCTGCAGTCCCCACGGCAGTGACATCGACAGCATGACCCACTGCATCACAGACTACATTAATTTCTGTGTGGAGAACACTGTGCCTTCCAAGTTGGTACGGTGCTTTCCCAACAACAAACCCTGGGTGACCTCCGAGATTAAGGCCCTGCTGAACGAGAAGAAGAGAGTCTTTGGATCGGGGGACAAAGAGGAGCTGCGCAGAGTCCAGAAGGAACTTCGGCTGAGGATCAGGAAAGGGGACAGCTATAGAGACTTTGTTAGCTGGTGTGAGCTCAACCAGCTTCAGCTCAACACCAGCAAGACGAAGGAGATGATCGTCAACTTCAGGAGGAAAACATCCCACTTCACACCGGTGAACATCCAGGGATCGGACATAGAGGTGGTGGAGAGCTACAAATTCCTGGGTGTTCACCTAAACAATAAACTGGACTGGACTGATAACACCCACGCACTTTACAAGAAGGGCCAGAGTCGCCTCCACCTGCTGAGCAGTCTGAGGTCCTTCAGAGTGTGCAGGGCTCTCCTCAGGACTTTCTATGACTCTGTGATGGCCTCAGCTATCTTTTATGCTGTGGTCTGCTGGAGAGGGGGCAGCACGGACAGGGACAGGAGCAGACTCAACAGAGTTATTAGAAGAGCGAGCTCTGTCCTGGACTGTCCTCTGGACTCCGTAGAGGAAGTGGGTGAGAGGAGGATGTTAGCTAAGCTGACATCCATCATGGACAACACCTCTCACCCCCTACATGACACTGTGGGGTCCCTGAGCAGCTCCTTCAGCAGCAGACTGCTACATCCACGGTGTAAGGAGGAGAGGTTCCGCAGGTCCTTCATCCCTGCTGCTGTCAGACTTTACAACACCTGCACCACCTGATCATGTTGTAGTCTCCTGTTCATGTCTCTACTCACTACTACTACACTACTACATCTTTTTTTATATATTTCTAAGATTTCAAATATCTTTTATATCTTATTTTTTTTCTATTTTATTTCATTTATACCTTGCAGTTATTATTTATATCATGGTCACTTGTAATATTATTTAAATTATGGTCACTACTCTTGCAATAATATTATTATTTGTATCATGGTCACTTTCTTTGCAATATTTCTTACACTATGGTCACTTTACATTACAATACTCTTTTTATATATCATGCCATATTTCTGTCTGTATTTTTGTTTGTTTATTGTGTTGTTTTTTTGCCTTTTCTACTTTTTTCTAATTCTGTAGTGTATGCTACACTTTCCTCTGCTGCTGTAACAAGTAAATTTCCCCGTGGTGGGATGAATAAAGTGTAATATATATATATATATATATATATATATATATATATATATATATATATATATATATATATATATATATATATATATATATCGTAAACTGTAGTCCTGCTGTAAACACATGTACAGGTATGGTTTAAACTTTAGTCCTGCTGTAAACTGTAGTCCTGCTGTAAACTGTAGTCCCGCTGTAAACTGTAGTCCTGCTGTAAACTGTAGTCCCGCTGTAAACTGTAGTCCCGCTGTAAACTGTAGTCCTATAACAACTTTAGTCCTACTGTAAACTGTAGTCCTGCTGTAAACTGTACTCCTACAACAAACTGTACTCCTACTGTAAACTGTAGTCTTATGACACACTGTGGTGCTGTAAACTCTAGTTCTACTGATAACTGTAGTTCTACTGTAGTTACGCTGTAAACTGTAGTCCTACTGTAAACTGTAGTCCCACTGTAAACGGTAGTCCCGCTGTAGTCCTGCTGTAAACTGTAGTCCTGCTGTAAACTGTAATCCTGCTTTAAACACATGTACAGGTATGGTTTAAACTTTAGTCCTGCTGTAAACGGTAGTCCCGCTGTAAACTGTAGTCCTATAACAACTTTAGTCCCACTGTAATCTGTAGTCCTGCTGTAAACAGTACTACTACAACAAACTGTACTCCTACTGTAAACTGTAGTCCTATGACACACTGTGGTGCTGTAAACTCTAGTTCTACTGCTAACTGTAGTTCTACTGTAGCGCTGTAAACCGTAGTCCTACTGTAAACTGTAGTCCTACTGTAAACTGTAGTCCCGCTGTAAACTGTAGTCCCACTGTAGTCCTGCTGTAAACTGTAGTCCCACTGTAAACTGTAGTCCTACTGTAAACTGTAGTCCCACTGTAGTCCTACTGTAAACTGTAGTCCCGCTGTAAACATATGTACAGGTATGGTTTAAGCTGTAGTCCTGCTGTAAACTGTAGTCCAGCTGCAAACAGTAGTGCTACTGTAAACTGTAGTCCTGCTGTAAACTGTAGTCCCGCTGTAAACACATGTACAGGTATGGTCTAAACTTTAGTCCTGTTGTAAACTGTAGTGCTGCTGTAAACTGTAGTGCTGCTGTAAACTGCAGTCCTGCTGTAAACTGCAGTCCTGCTGTAAACACATGTACAGGTATGGTTTAAACTTTAGTCCTGCTATAAACTGTAGTCCTGCTGTAAACTGTAGTCCCGCTGTAAACTGGAGTGCTACTGTAAACACATGTACAGGTTGTAGTCCTGCTGTAAACCATAGTCCAGCTGTAAATTGTAGTCCTGCTGTAAACCATAGTCCTGCTGTAAACTGTAGTCCCGCTGTAAACACATGTATAGGTATGGTTTAATCTGTAGTCTTGCTGTAAACTGTAGTCCTGCTGTAAACACATGTACAGGTATGGTTTAAACTTTAGTCCTGCTGTAAACCATAGTCCAGCTGTAAACTGTAGTCTTGCTGTAAACCATAGTCCTGCTGTAAACTGTAGTCCCGCTGTAAACACATGTATAGGTATGGTTTAAACTTTAGTCCTGCTGTAAACTGTAGTCCTGCTGTAAACCATAGTCCAGCTGTAAACTGTAGTCTTGCTGTAAACCATAGTCCTGCTGTAAACTGTAGTCCCGCTGTAAACACATGTATAGGTATGGTTTAAACTTTAGTCCTGCTGTAAACTGTAGTCCTGCTGTAAACCATAGTCCTGCTGTAAACTGTAGTCCCGCTGTAAACACATGTACAGGTATGGTTTAAACTTTAGTCCTGCTGTAAACCATAGTCCAGCTGTAAACTGTAGTCTTGCTGTAAACCATAGTCCTGCTGTAAACTGTAGTCCCGCTGTAAACACATGTATAGGTATGGTTTAAACTTTAGTCCTGCTGTAAACTGTAGTCCTGCTGTAAACCATAGTCCTGCTGTAAACTGTAGTCCCGCTGTAAACACATGTACAGGTATGGTTTAAACTGTAGTCCCGCTGTAAACACATGTACAGGTATGGTTTAAACTGTCATTTCTTGTCCCACTCTGACCTGCCAGCTTCTTCTTCAGCCGTTCGATCTCCTCATTCAGCTTCTTGATCTCTTTGTCCCGGGTCAGAGTTCCTCCTCGAGCCGGAGCCTGCAGGGCCTGGGTCGACTCTACGGACACAGAGGTCAGAGGTCAGGAGTTCTGGGTATCTTTAGTCTATATACCAAAGAAGAAGATACAAAAGAAGAAGAACACTGTGGAAGTGAAGTATAAGAGTCCAGAGCTCTGTCCTTCATCCAGTAAATATTTGAACTGGGTCTCACCCTGGAGTTTTCGATTCAGCTCCTGTTTCTCCTGCTCCAGTCGGCGAATCCTCCTCTCAAACACCTCCACCTCCTGCCCTCCTCCTCCCCCCTCCTCCTCCCGGAGACCATGCCCCGCCCGGCTGATGGAGCCGCGGTCGGCGAAACAGCTGTCGGTGGTAAAGGTGAAGCCGACGAAGGGGAGATGCTGACCAGTGAAACCAGTGTGAGACATTGGGGGGCTGATGTCCTGCAGGAATGGGGACAATGGGTGTCTTTAAAAAGAACCAGACCAGAAAGACCCAGAGTGGAAAAACTACAAGGACTATTCAGACTTGACTCTGATGGGTTAATATTGGGAACACTGGTACACTGTCACACAACTGGTTTACAACTGGTATTGTGGGTCGTCCTCACCGGGTTCTTGAGGACGTCGTCATCTACGTCAAAGTTGGAGGTGTCGGTGGGTGAGGACACGTCAGGGATGTAGGGGGCCTCAGCGGATCGGATGTTGTCCCAGTCGATCCCGCTGAAGAACGGGTGGCTCTTGAAGTCGGAGATCCCGTTCAGACCAAGTCGACATTCCCTCGAGCAAAGCAGGCGCTGGATCAGATCTTTGGCATCCTCGGACACGTCGGTCACGTGGGACGGGAACTGGAAACGCTCCTGAAGACAACCACAGAAGAAGAACACCAAGAACTGTGAAAGGAAAGTGGAGTAAAGAGGACAGACCGACAGGATAACGAGACAGAAATGCAGAGCAGGACTGCAGCTCGTTGGTCCACCGAGATGAGTTCAGATTTAGAAAAGAGGACAAGCATCTGGAGACGAGCAGACCTGGAAACATCCAAGGAGCTCATCGCGTCTCACACTGGACTGATCTGGATTTTATTGTGAGGCTTAAAAACATTAACAGCATTTTTAAACCAACCTCATGGTTCATGATCTTGCCGTAGGTTTCCACCAGTGACTCGGCATAGAACGGCGTTTCTCCGTACAGCATCTCGTACATGCAGACACCCAGAGACCACCAGTCACACTCTGGCCCGTAGCGGCCCATCCCGTCCTCCATCGCCTGCAGGATCTCTGGGGAGATGTAGTCTGGAGTGCCCACTGCCACAGAGGACTGCACCTGGAAGACAAGCAACACCTCAGTCTCAGACCGGACTAAAGGCAGACTAAAGCCAGACTGAAGCCAGGCTAAAACCAGGCTAAAACCAGACTAAAACCAGACTAAAGTTAATGTTGATCTGTTACCGTTCCGTCCTCCATCATGCGTAGACAGGATCCAAAGTCAGCGAGGCGAATGTGACCGTTGACATCGAGCAGCACGTTGTCTGGTTTGATGTCTCTGAGACAAAAACAAAAACATCCAGTCGTTAACATTAAAATATGATTATTGATTATTGATTGATTACTGGTAACCTCCAGCTCTGGACACACACACGGTGCTATGGAAACCAACAGCCTACAAACAGTGAGAGAACACAGGCCACACCTCTCTCTACATGTCTGAGTCATACTGGGAGGGGACACAGCCCAGACTCTGCAGAAACCAGAATGGAACTGTGCCAGTGTCAGGTTCTGCACAGGAAAGAAGCGGGAGGAACAGGACACAACTACATTTCCCAGAGGACACGGCTGCAGGAAGACCCACTTCCTCTGACACACACACTTCACTGATAGTTACAGTGTGGCGTTACCGTGGTAAACAAGTATAACAACCAGTATAACCAGTGTTACCTGTGGATGTAGTGCTGCTGGTGGATGGAGTTGATGGCGAGCACCATCTCAGCGACGTAGAACTTCGACATCTCTTCAGGAAGTCGATCTTCAAACTTACTGAGCAGAGTTAGCAAGTCTCCGCCCACGTAGTAATCCATGACTAGGTACTGCAGTACAACACAGAAACATGTATTAGTACTGCAGTGCAACACAGGAACATGCATTAGTACTGCAGTACAACACAGGAACATGTATTAGTACTGCAGTACAACACAGCAATGTACTGTGTGTGTACTCTATGTGTAGTACTGTGCGAAGTACTATGCGTAGTACTCTATGTAGTATTGTGCATGTACTGTGTGTAGAACTGTGTGTACTGTATGTAGTACTGTGCGTGTACTGTGCGTGTACTGTGTGTAATGTGTGTAGAACTACAGTACTGCAGTACCAGGTAGTTGTCGTCCTGGAAGGCGTAGTGCAGTGTGGTGATCCACTGACTGTCTCCTTTCACCAGGACGTCACGTTCTTCACGGAAACACGCCGTCTGGAAACAACACATGTTCAATTCAACACACTAATACCATCACATGACATGTGTATCCCAGGACATGTGTGTCACATGACTTGTGTCACACTGACCTCAGCCCTCTTCAACATCTCCCATTTGTTGAGGATCTTCATGGCGTAGACTCGCTCAGTGTTCTTCATCTTCACCACGGCAACCTGAGAGAGAGGGGGGGGTTAACACTGACTGAGAGACAACAGGTCCAACAGTCCAGTCTGACAGTCTGGGTCCAACAGTCCAGGTCCGGTACCAAAGGAAAGGAGATAATGTGTCCCACAATGCAATGCAGCAGCAACAAAAAGTGCTGAGTCATTGAGAAGCAGTTTATGAGCAGAGTGTGTGAATATACGTGATGACGTCATGAAGTGTGTTCTGTTGTTGACTGTGGAGCTGCGTTCACACACAGAGCTGTTAACGTTGTTAATAAGTTGTCCTGACCATTGAAATGAATGTAAAACATGAATGTGATATTCAGTGTGACAGTTAAAGCGTCTGTAACTGTGACGGACGTCCAGCGTCCTGCAGATCATCATGAAGTTACTGTCGATTATTGATCAGAACTTGTTAACATGTTTGTATGTGAGTGGACAGGAGGGTGAGCAACCATTCTCACTGTGACAAACACTTTGTTTACAGTCATCTTTATATATCCTGCATCAAACAACACGGGCAGAGCACCAACATCTAACATGGAGCAACACACCAACAACGTGTGTGTGTGTGTGTGTTCATGTCCTGAGGCAACACTCAGGTGTGGCTCTGACATGCCTTTCCTCAGGTATGTGGAGTCCACACCTGATCCTGTCTGTCATGTGACCTCACTGAAAGAGCAACCAGAAGGAACATGTGTGACGGGCACGAAACCCTGAAAGTTTTGTCTGCGGTTCTTGTCTGCGGTTCTTGTCTGCGGTTCTTGTCTGCGGTCCAGTCTGCGGTCCAGTCTGCGGTCCAGTCTGCGACCCAGTCTGCAGTTCTGTCTGCGGTCCAGTCTGCGGTCCAGTCTGCGGTTCTGTCTGCGGTCCTGTCCGTGGTCCTGTCCGTGGTTCTGTTGGACTTTAGTCCGGTGGTTAACAGACTGAACTACAGAGAGGTAAGTGAATGACAGGGGGCGGGGCTTATCAGTGATGTAAACAATCAGCTGGTGTGACTTGCTGTGCTGCGTTCACAGACATGAGGTCCTGTGGGATTTTTCATGTGTAGGAATAGTTTGTAAAGAACAAAGGCCGAGCTGCTGTGGGACGCACACAGGAAGAAGAGGTAGGAGAAGAGGAAGCTGGGTATCATAAACAGGAAATGCAGAACCACTTTAACTGGAAACACTTCCTGTAACAGCACAGGAAGTGAGAGTCGATGTCAGAGCGCTCAGAGCTCCCACACTCTTTAAACTTCACATGGTTACATACAGAGCTCTCCAGATTTTCTTCTATGTGTACGGCAGCCATCCCGTCATGCATCATACTACCCAATTAGGTACTGATTAGGTGATTACATGATCCAAACCATTCTTCTCTAATAGGAAGGTTTCACCTCTTTACAGACACAGGGAGTGTCAGGTTACATCAAGGACGACAAAACTACGACCTGCAGAGGGTTAAAACTAAATCTACACTGACAGGACCGCCAACTCATTCAAACGTCACTCAACAACCATGGAGTGACCTTGAAGTGACCTTCAAAAATAAAATGTCAGTGCGTGGTGAGAACGCTTCAAAACCTTCTCTCATGATGAAGACTGGACCATGAAGACTGAGACCATGAAGACTGGCGTCATCTTCTCTGAGTCCAACTTTCAGCTTTGTCCAACACCTAGTCTTCTGGTTGGACAGACCTGCAGAGGTCTTCAAGCCCAGTGTCTCACACACTCTGTGTCTGGAATCAGGCAGATTTGTCTTTGTGACACGTGAATCACGTAAAAGTTCATCCTGGAAGAAAACGTGTTTCCTTCTGCTCTAACAAGGACTGACAGCAGGACAAACCTCACCACACAGGTCATCAAGGTGAAGGAACACCTGATCAAACCTGTCATAGATCTTCAGACCTGACCTCATTACAACCATCTAGAAGGCGATCAACATGAAGATGAGCGAGCACACCAAAGTTTAAAGTCATGAAGTCACAAACAGCAACATGTAGAGCCGTGATTAAATGATCATACAATTAAATATTAAAACATTACTGCTGAATAAAATCATTATGAACTTTTATTTAAATTAAATTATAATGTTTGAACACGTCAAACACACGTATGAAGAGTGAAACCAGACAGACTGTGGAACAGGTCACGGCTGACGGAGGTCTTACCTCACCAAACGCTCCTCGTCCAATCACCTTCAGCATCTCGAAGTCATCTCTGTGCAACCGCATGTCCTTCACTGTGGTGGTGAACGGTTTGACTGAGGACAGAGAGAGGACATATGAACCTATGGACAATCACCTGCATTAGATTATATATGAACCTATGGACAATCTGAAGACTGAAGTACAGACTTGAATGGTGATGTCACAGCGTCCAGCTGAGGACACGTCACATCACTGACAGACACACCTGGACTCTGAACCACACAGGTGTGTAAACCCTTGAACCAGACCTGAACCTGACTAACCTGTCAGTTACCTGTCAGTGGGTCACCAGTCAGTCGCTTACCTGTCAGGTGTGGACCAACAGGTAAACAATAAGCTTACCTGTATGACATCACACTGTACATGCTGATGAAGGTGTGGCTTCATTTGTTCATCAGTCAGTTTCACCTGTCCAACCTGTCTGACCGTACATACAAGGTTCACACCTGACACCTGTCCTGATCTGTCCTGGTCCAGTCTAGTCCAGTCTGGCCTGGTCCTGGTCTGGTCCTGGTCCAGTCTGTCCTGGTCCGTCCTGGTCATGGTCCAGTCTGTCCTGGTCATGGTCCAGTCTGTCCAGGTCCAGTCTGGTCTGTCCTGGTCCAGTCTGGCCCTGGAGCTGCAGACCTGATGGTCCTACTTGTTTTATTATGAAAATACAGATACTACTTACTTCCTGTTTGGTGGATTTTCTGAATAAAAGCAGGATCAGAGTTCACAGCTGATCAACAGCCAATCAGCAGTGAGCAGCTCTGTACTGATTGGTTCATCCTTGATGATCAATAACTGATTAGCTGTATGACATCACCATCTGATCATGTGACTGTGATCAGTTCAAGGTTCTGGACTTCAGCAGAGTACTGATCCAAACCCACTCAATGTGGGTCACCTTCACCATTATCATCATCATCATCATCATCATCTTTACACTGCTCCAGAAACCAGGACAGACCAAACCGGGCCATGCCGAACAGGAACAGGCTGAACCAGGACAGGGTCCTGGAACATCCTCAAATCAACCTGGAAACTGTCCAAGGACACTTGGAACCATCAAACCAGAAGGGCCTCTACACCTCCTCAAACACCCTGGAACATCCTGGAAAACCCTGAAAACACTTTCAAGAACTTTCAACAGACCCTGTCTGAATCTCCTCTCAAGGATGCTTGCACTTCCCTGGAGCCCCTGGAATCTGTCAAGTCTCTCAGGAACCTCTGAACGTGCCTAGATCTTCCAGGGATTTCTCAAGGACCCTTGACCCTCCCTGGAGCCCACCTGACCCTCCCTGTGAATGCTCATGGCGGCCTCGCAGTCTCCCGGGACCTTCTGTCCTGGTTTAGAGTTTAGATAATAAGTCGGACCCGGACCGGGTCCTGGACCGGGACCTGGACTGGGTGTCGGCTCTTACCCCACTGCAGGAAGTCGTTGACGTGCTTCTCCCTCCGCAGCGGGGAGTGGGAGCACTCCGTGTAGAAGCAGAGCAGCAGGTCGAGCAGCGCCTCCACGCTCAGACAGCCCGCCGCCTTCTGCTCCAGCAGCAGCTCCTCCAGCCGCTTCAGACGTGCCTGAGCCGACATCCTGACCCGGGACAGTCAACCGCCGCTCCCGCTGAGAACCCGACAACAACCCCGCCGAACAGTCCGAGTGTAAGCCGCCGCACAGGCTCCGTTTCCTGCCGCGTCCTGCCGAGCTCAGCCTGCTAACTGCAGCTAGCTCGTTAGCTCCGGGAAAACATTCCCGACATTTTGGGTGGCCGTGTGTCCGTGTGTTGGTGTGTCTCCGCCCGGTACCGTCGCCTCGTCGTGTTGAGAGCCGTTCAGCCTGCGGGCCCGCGTCGGCCCGTCCTCCACATCGGCTTTAATCCGGTAAATCTGGACTTTCCGCTCTGAAATCTGGATGTCGGTCAGACCGTCGACTCAGGTTGGCCGCCGCTGCTCCATGTCTTCGGGTCGGTGTATCAGCTCGGTAACATGTCCGGGAGCTCCGGGACGGACTCGAGTTTGGTACCAGAACCGATTCAGACCGACAGGGAGCACGACCGACGGTCACGGAGGGTTTTTCGGTAGTTTGGGGCTGACTGCCGGTGTGGCTGCTCAGTGGGAATATGGCTGAATCCAGATCGGATCATCCAGAACAAGCTGAGAGACCAGGACACACTTCCTGTCAC
Organism: Miichthys miiuy; assembly: GCA_036365135.1. Lineage (NCBI taxonomy): Eukaryota > Metazoa > Chordata > Actinopteri > Sciaenidae > Miichthys > Miichthys miiuy. Next base: position 2,228,268 of record CM071621.1, on the reverse strand, counting down.
TGAGACTTTCACAATAAAACACCCGCGCCGCCCGATTCAAAACGGCTGATTGACTGACTACAACACTGTGATTCAATGATTCATGAGAAATTTCATTATTTTATTTATTAAACAAAGTTTAAATATTTAATATGAACCAGACAGAAACAATCCATGTTTGGTTGTTTGTTGTTGGTTGATGTTTGTTGTTTGGTTGTTGGTTGATGGTTGTTTGGTTGTAGGTTGTTTGTTGTTTGGTTGATGGTTGTTTGGTTGATGGTTGTTGGTTGTTGGTTGATGGTTGTTTGTTGTTTGGTTGTTTGTTGTTGGTTGTTGGTTGGTTGAATGTTGTTTGGTTGTTTAGTTGTTGTTTAAATATTTAATATGAACCAGACACAGAAACAATCAATGTTTGGTTGTTGGTTGTTTGTTGGTTGTTTGGTTGATGGTTGTTTGTTGGTTGGTTGATGGTTGTTTGGTTGTTTAGTTGTTGTTTAAATATTTAATATGAACCAGACACAGAAACAATCAATGTTTTGTTGTTGGTTGGTTGATGGTTGTTTGGTTGTTTGTTGGTTGGTTGATGGTTGTTGGTTCTAAGTTGTTTGCTGTTTGGTTGGTGGCTGTTTGATTGATGGTTGTTTGTTGGTTGGTTGATGGTTGTTTGGTTGTAGGTTGTTTGTTGTTTGGTTGTTGGTTGATGGTTGTTTGGTTGTTGGTTGATGGTTGTTTGGTTGTTGTTTGTTTGTTGGTTGATGATTGGTTGTTTGGTTGGTGGTTGATGGTTGTTTGGTTGTAGGATGTTTGGTTGTTGGTTGATGGTTGCTTGGTTTTTGGTTGATGGTTGTTTGTTGTTTGGTTGATGGTTGTTGGTTGTTTGTTGTTGGTTAGTTGGTTGATGGTTGTTTGGTTGTTGTTTAGTTGTTGTTTGGTTGGTTGATGGTTGTTTGTTGTTTGGTTGATGGTTGTTGGTTGATGGTTGGTTGGTTGGTTGGTTGATGGTTGTTGGTTGTTTGTTGTTTGGTTGTAGGTTGTTTGGTTGGTGGTTGTTGGTTGTTTGTTGTTTGGTTGTTGTTTGATTGTTGGTTGATGGTTGATGGTTGTTGGTTGTTTGGTTGTTGGTTTATGGTTTTTGGTGGCTATGGCTCAGGTTGTAGAATGGGTCATTCACCACTCAGATGATTGGCAGAGTGCCATCAGTGTGTGTGTGAGTGAGGTATGTAGTATGTCAGAAGCCTGTCAAACACACACATGAACTCAATTCAATTCAAACACAATCACCACCTTCAGTCATGGATGAGTGGCTTTTATTTTGAAGGATTAGAGCCTGGTCTCGGAAGTTGGTACCTGCTGCTCTGTGCTGACCTGACTCACCTGTCTGTCTCTCCCTGAGGAACACAGAGACTCTGCCTTCCTGCACCGGAAACGCTCTGGATACATGACGTCATGCAGTGATTGACAGGAACTGGGAGAGACTGGTACCGCCCCCCAGGAGGGGGACACGTCTGACATCATTGGTGTGACATCATCACACAGAATGACACAAAGTGTCTTTGTTCACTGATTTTAAACACACACACACACACACACACTATAGCAATAATAATAATAATAATAATACTTTTGCATTTGTTGCACTTTATTTAATGTTAATTTGATCTTGTATATATATATATATAGTATTTCTGATTCTGATATGAATATATAACATACATGTAACATTGGTGTAACATACATGTAACTGATCTGTGCTCATCACTGGGTTGATTAACTGTAAGCAGATTAGCATTGAGCTAACAGGAGTCTCAAACTCTTATTTTGCTTCACTGTTATGAAAGTGTGGCAGAACCAGGTAGAACCAGGCAGGACCAGGCAGAACCGAACAGAACTCGTGGATGATGGGAAGTCGAAGGGATGCAGAGTAACCAGATATCCACAAGGTGAGATCTGGTCTGTATGCGTCAGGTGACATCACAGTGAGCTTGTGGAGGTCAGTATGAAGAGTCCTGATTGGTCAGAACACTGACACATCACAGTGAGTGTGTGGAGGTCAGTATGAAGAGCCCTTATTGGTCAAAACACTGACATATCACAGTGAGCGTGTGGAGGTCAGTATGAAGAGCCCTGATTGGTCAGAATACTGACACATCACAGTGAGCTTGTGGAGGTCAGTATGAAGAGTCAGAACACTGACCCTGACACAGATCAAAGATCTTCTCAGGACTGCACTCTGAGTGTGCTCAGAAACACTTTCTGTCTTTATGTGTGGTTGTGTTCTGGTTCTGACATGTGATCAGGGTTCTCTGTGGTCTACATCAGGTCCAGGTCTGATAAACTCTGCAGCGCTGACGTCCCGGTTCTGCAGTCAACAGGTCTTAAAATACTTCACTAAGCTCCTTATGACGCTCTGCAGGGAACAGCCGCCGGCCTGCCTCGTCTGTTCTCCAGCCTCACTCTGAGGACAGGCCCACCCTGGAGCCTGGAGCCTGGACCCGGACCCCGGAGCCTGGACCCTGGAGCTTGGAGCCTAGATGTGAGGACAGCAGGCAGTGATCCAAATATGGAACAGGTCAGAAACGAGTGAAGCTGATTGGGGCAGAGGACGCACCTGTCAAGGTTAGGGTTGTGTTGATGTGGTTCTCAGGTGTGACTACCTGAAGGTTGACCCACTTCAGGCCATGTTTGCAGCCGCCTGGAGGTGACACACGTGTGACCACAGGGCCGACATGGCCGTTGGGAAGGTGACCTTCACCAAGGCGGAGCGAGAGAAGCTAGCTGAGGTCCTCTGGCTGCTCAACTGGATCTCGGTGCTGACTGGAGTGACCCTGTTTGGCCTCGGCTTATTCCTCAAGGTGGAAATTCAGAAATGGCAGGAAGTGATGTCAGACCAGGCCATCCTGTACGTGCCACATACGCTCATGACCACGGGCCTGGCAGCCTGCTGCATCAACTTCCTGGGTGGGAAGATCTGCCTGGACTGCACCGACACCAACAAGTTCCTGCGCTGGAAGCTGGTGATGATGCCGTACATTGTCTGCACCTTCTGCTTCACCTCCTGTGTCCTGGCGGGGGCGCTTATGTGCTACAGCATCCGCAGCCAGCTGGAGGAGTCGCTGTTCCTGGGCCTGAGGAGCACCATGCGCTACTACAAAGACACAGACACGCCAGGACGCTGCTACCTGAAGAAGACTCTGGACCTGCTGCAGATCCAGTTCCAGTGCTGTGGGAACACTGGGTACTGGGACTGGTTACATGTCCAGTGGATCAGCAACCGCTACCTGGACATGACCAGCAGCACCGTGGTGGAGTAAGTAGATCTGGATCTGCTGAGGTTCACTTGTTGATCTCAGACCTACTGGACTGCAGCAGAACCTTTCAGTCTCGTAGAACCCACCAGGGACCACTGGACCCCGCTGGACCCTGGTGGGCCCCGGTGGACCCCGGTGGACCCTGGTTTCCTGATGATGCAACACTGTAAAAAATATCTGTTAACATACAGTGGGCTAATATACATATATATATATATATATATATATATATATATATATATATATATATATATATATATATATACATATATATACACATCTATTAGAAAGCTAATAGAGCTAATGCTCTATTAGCTTTTGTTAGCTCCATAAGCCCTGTTAGCTCTATTAGCTCTGATAGCTCCATAAGCTCTGTTAGCTCCATAAACTCTGTTAGCACCATTAGCTCTGTTAGCTTTATTAGCTCTGATAGCTCCATAAGCTCTGTTAGCTCTATTAGCTCTGTTAGCTCTATTAGCTCTGATAGCTCCATAAGCTCTGTTAGCTCTATTAGCTCTGTTAGCTCCAAAAGCTCTGTTAGCTCCATTAGCTCTATTAGCTCTGATAGCTCCATAAGCTCTGTTATCTCTATTAGCTCTGTTAGCTCTATTACCTCTGTTATCTCCATAAGCTCTGTTAGCTCTATTAGCTCTGATAGCTGTATTAGCTCTGTTAGCTCCATAAGCTCTGTTAGCTCTATTAGCTCCGTTAGCTCTATTAGCTCTATTAGCTTTTGTTAGCTCCATAAGCCCTGTTAGCTCTATTAGCTCTGATAGCTCCATAAACTCTGTTAGCACCATTAGCTCTGTTAGCTCTATTAGCTCTGATAGCTCCATAAGCTCTGTTAGCTCTATTAGCTCCGTTAGCTCTATTAGCTCTGATAGCTCCATAAGCTCTGTTAGCTCCATAAGCTCTGTTAGCTCTATTAGCTCTGTTAGCTCCATTAGCTCTGTTAGCTCTATTAGCTCTGATAGCTCCATAAGCTCTGTTATCTCTATTAGCTCTGTTAGCTCTATTACCTCTGTTATCTCCATAAGCTCTGTTAGCTCTATTAGCTCCGATAGCTGTATTAGCTCTGTTAGCTCCATAAGCGCTGTTAGCTCTATTAGCTCCGTTAGCTCTGTTAGCTCCATAAGCTCTGTTAGCTGTATTATCTATGTTAGCTCTATTAGCTCTGTTAGCTCTATTAGCTCTGTTAGCTCCATAAGCTCTATTAGCTCTCTAATAGATATTTGATAATAGATAGATAATAGATATCTCCTGCTGCTCCTCCTTTCAGCCGTCTGAGGAATAACGTTGAGGGGAAGTACCTGATGGACGGTGTTCCCTTTAGCTGCTGCAGCACCTTGTCTCCTCGGCCCTGCATCCAGCAGCAGGTGAGCGACAGCTCGGCCCACTTTAAGTACGACGAGCAGAGCCAGCAGCAGAACCTGTGGAGGAGAGGCTGCCGACAGGCTCTGATGGACCACTACACTGACATCATGCAGTCCATCGGACTCACCGTGCTGCTCATCTGGCTGTTTGAGGTACTGTGACATCATCACTCACCTGTGAGCACCTGAAGGTGTCAGCATACTATGATACTGTATCATATACTACTGTCCTATATATAGTATATATAGTACTATATATATGTACAATGTAGATTACATAAAGCTGTATACATCACAACTTTCTCACTGTAATTCTTTCTCACGTCACCTGATCTGTAGTTCTTTTTGATGTAACCTGATCTGTAGTACCATCTCACATAGCCTGATCTGTAGTTCTTTCTCACGTCACCTGATCTGTAGTTCCATCTCACGTTACCTGATCTGTAGTTCCATCTCACGTCACCTGATCTGTAGTTCTTTCTCACGTCACCTGATCTGTAGTTCCATCTCACGTCACCTGATCTGTAGTTCTTTCTCACGTCACCTGATCTGTAGTTCCATCTCACGTCACCTGATCTGTAGTTCCATCTCACGTCACCTGATCTGCTGTTCCATCTCACGTCACCTGATCTGTAGTTCTTTCTATTGTCACCTGATGTGGTAAAACATTGCCTGTGTAACATCTTCTTCTTCTGCCCCAGCTGCTGGTTCTGACGGGGGTCCGTTACCTGCAGACGGCCATGGAAAATGTTCTCCGTCTGGGTGATCCAGACTCAGAATCAGACGGCTGGATTCTGGAGAACAGCCTGGCAGAAACAGCCCGGTCCAACTTCAACATCATCAAGAACCTGGGGAAGTGTTACCAGGTGGAGGATGACCCAAACATCAACGTCCCAACGGTCACCACCGAGCAGGAGGTGCCGTCCCAGCAGGTCCAGATCCCCTGTGACCAGCTCGCATCCAGCCTGAGGACAGCCAAACTAATTAACAACCATCAGCCTGGAACATCTCAGGATGTTCTCCAGGAGGGTCAGTTCTGATCCGGACCAGAGGAGCCAAAGAAAACCTCGATGTTTGGATGGACTCCAACCTGCTGAGCACCAAGACGTTCACCAACAAACTGTGACTGGGACACTTTGTACATGAAACACACTTGTGTCATTAAACACACCTGTACCTGTTGGTGTTTCACTGTCACACCAGACAAAATAAAATATAAATACTCTTTCAAAATGAAAGAGGAAAGGTCACCTAGCATGTTACATTAGCTCATTAGCAGTGAACGCAGTCCAGCCGATCAGAGGTTACAGACCATTGGAGATCTGTAGTTCTTTTTGATGTCACTGATCTGTAGTTCTTTTTGATCTTTTTGATGATCCAGGACTCAGACCTAAACTGAGTCTTTGGGTACAGCAAAATGATCAAAACAAAGTCCTGTCCTAGACACTTGTCCTAAACACTTGTCCTAAACACTTGTCCTTGACCTCGATGTTAAACGTCATGAGGAAAGGTGTGAAGGAGAGTTCATAAGGAGTTAGCTACAAAGTAGTGTGATGGACCACAAACAGCTCCATGTTAGATGTTGGTGCTCTGCCCGTGTTGTTTGATGCAGGATATATAAAGATGACTGTAAACAAAGTGTTTGTCACAGTGAGAATGGTCACTCACCCTCCTGTCCACTCACATACAAACATGTTAACAAGTTCTGATTAATAATCAACAGTAACTTCATGATGATCTGCAGGACGCTGGACGTCCGTCACAGTTACAGACGCTTTGACCGTCACAATGAATGTTACATTCATGTTTTACATTCATTTCAATGGTCAGGACAACTTATTAACAACGTTTGAGTGTTTACACAACGTTTGTCAAACAGCTCTGTGTGTGAACGCAGCTCCACGGTTAACAACAGAACACACTTCATGATCAAAGTTTTTACATCACGTCAACACGTATGTTCATATTCACACGCTCTGCTCATAAACTCAGCTTTGTCTGCTTCACAATGACTCAGCACTTTTTGTTGCTGCCGCATTGCATTGTGGGACAGCATTATCTCCTTGCCTTTGGTAAAGGATGGTCCAGTGTGTCCTCTGAAGGAGATAAGGAAGGAAGCACTGAAGCTCCTTTCCTTGTTCAGAGGATTCAAACAGCTCTGATCATGTGACCAACCTTCATCATCAAATACACACTGGACTGGACGCAGACTGTCGGACCGGATCCCCAGTTGACCTTTCGTTCTTCTTCTTTGGTTTCTGTTGATGTCAGAACCTCTGTGATCAGACTGCTGTGGTTCCTGTTAGGGTCCAGCTGAGGGAGCCACAGACACACTGAGCTCATCACAAAGTCAGTCTCCCCCTGCTGTTCCTCTGCAGCACTGCAGCTCCACCAGAAGCCAATCACAGAGGGAGGCGGTTGTCAAGGAGACGGCTTGACCCTCAGAAGCCCCTTCCTTTATTACTTTGCTCTCCTTTTCACCTCCTTCATCTTCCATCAACAGACCACAGTATGAAGCTTCATCAACAGACCACAGTATGAAGCTTCATCAACAGACCACAGACAGTCAATGTTACTTCCTTCCTGCAGGTTTCAGCCACCTCATGAACAAAGCAGTCATGGCTGCTGGCTCCTGGTTGCTTGGTAACTTGGTGCTTGGTAAGTCGTGGGAAAGCAGCAGTGCTGCCAGCAGGCTGAGAGCCCAAACGAACAAGGAGACAGTGAACGCATCATTGCAACATTCAAACATGAAAACTTTATTGAACCTTCAGACAGACAGACAGTTACAGACAGACAGACAAACAGTTACAGACAGACAGACAGTTACAGACAGTTACATACAGACAGACAGACAGACAGTTACAGAGAGACAGTTACAGACAGACAAACAGTTACAGACAGACAGACAGTTACAGAGAGACGGTTACAGACAGACAGACAGACAGACAGACAGTTACAGACAGACAGACAGACAGACAGACAGTTTCAGACAGTTACAGAGAGACAGTTACAGACAGACAGTTACAGACAGACAAAAAGACAGACAGACAGTTACAGACAGTTACTGACAGACAGACAGTTACAGAGAGACAGACAGACAGTTACAGACAGACAGACAGTCACAGACAGATAGACAGACAGTTACAAACAGACAGACAGACAGACAGACTGATGAGATGTTCACTGACCTGCTTCTGCACGTGAACTGTGGCACTCTGTTGACATCTTCAGCCAATCAGTGGACAGGAGGCTGAGCAGCACTTTGATTGGCCGCAGGGAGGAGTAGGGTGAGCTGTCGTCACTGCTGCTGTCAGCTGACAACCTTGTAAGTGTGGACATACTGGGACATACTGGGTTTTTATACTGGGACATACAGGGTTTTCACACTGGGACATACTGGGTTTTCACACTGGGACATACTGGGTTTTTACACTAGGACATACTAGGTTTTTATACTGGGACATACTGGGTTTTCACACTGGGACATACTGGGTTTTTATACTGGGACATACTGGGTTTTTATACTGGGACATACTGGGTTTTCACACTGGGACATACTGGGTTTTCACACTGGGACATACTGGGTTTTTACACTGGGACATACTGGGTTTTCACACTGGGACGTACTGGGTTTTTACACTGGGACATACTGGGTTTTCACACTGGGACATACTGGGTTTTCACACTGGGACATACTGGGTTTCCATAGTGATAGTGAGGTGATGTTAGGAGATACTAGGTTTCCTGATTTGTTTTGCCTCCTTGTCGTTGGGGAGGAATGTCATCCTCATGATGTCATCACAACACAGAGGTAGGTCTCGCCTCTTGCTGTTGGAGCAGTCAGTGATATCAGCTGTCTGTCTTGTGTTGTTGCTGCAGAAATCTGTAATTTACAGAAATCATGAAGGCATCACGGTGTTTGGCTCAGAGGCACTGCGGCAGAGAGAGAGAGAGAGAGAGAGAGAGAGAGAGTGTCAGACCATGTGACCGTCAGCGGGCTCTCTGTCCAATGGAATGAATGGACTGTAAATAGGAGCCAATGAGGAGCCGGGGGCGGGTATAAAAGGCTGAAAGCCGCTTTAATCCGCAGCAGCAGAACCGGACCCCTTCAGACCACAGCAACAGAACCGAGCCGACAGGTAGGAGCACCTTCCATCTGACCAATCACAGCGTCATCAGTACACCAGGTCATTCGTTCATTATGCGGGAGAGCAGTGCGCTCTGCGGGGTCACACAAATCAGAGGGACAGAGAGAGAGACAGGCGTTTAAAGAACAAAGGAGCAGGCGGACAGACAGGCTGTGGAGAGACAGACAGGCTGCAGATAGACAGACAGGCCGCAGAAGGACAGACAGGCTGTTTACTGTCTGTGAGCTGCAGAGAGCTGTCTGTCTCTGTGCAGCCTGTCTGTCTGTCTGTCTGTCTGTCTGCATCCAGACGACCTTGCGGTCCGTCCTGTGCAGGTGTTGCGCATTCTCCGTCTGCAGCTCGGATCGTGATGATGAGACAAAAACACCGTTTGACGCTTTAAACGTGCAGCTTTCCACCTTAAATAAATCCAATTTAAATTAATCCACTTTAAATTAATCCACTCAGGCGTAATCTGCACGAGGACAAAGAGGAGACGTCTTTTTATTTCCGGTTGTTTGATTATTGATTATCGATCTTTTCGATCTTCATCATCACATCTTTCACACTGCGCATGCTCCGTCTGATTAGAATACGTGATTAACGGGATAATACCGGATTGTGTTCCGTTATTCAGTCACTGCAGTGTCATTACCCGCTGAGCCAATGAATAAACAGCTCGTGGAGGCCCGGTTCATGTGCCGGTTCTGCCGATCAGAACCTTCTCTGGTTTCTGAACCTGTTGGAGGTGTTGAAGGTGACCGGGGCGTCGCGCGGTGCAGCAGACGCCTTCTGAAGGGTTAACGTCGGCCTGCTGCTGCTGCGTCACTCCGGCGGCCTCCCGCACGTCCCGAGCAGGTTTAGACTCACTGATCCCCTCAAGGCAAGCCTGATCCGAGCCGAACCGACCCGAGTCTGTGACACCTGCACAGGTTTTGATGAGTCACATAATTCTGAGCCGAGGTCAGCTGTAACTAAATACTTTATGTACATGGTGTACTCCTGATGAAGGACTTTGTTTCACTTCAAGTTTAAAGAGGACTTTGTTAAAACAAAGTCTAAAACAAAACAATCATTAATAAATAAGAAGTAATAATCAATAATATGTAATTAATCACAACATTTGTGTATTAAATAAATAAATCATTCTCACATTTGGTTTCATTCTTTGAACAAAGTCCAGGGTCCAAACAGCCTGTTGGTAGAACTGAATCTCAGATGGACTTTCAGGTTCTGGACAGTTGAACCCGTCCAGCTGATGACGATCTGCTTTTATCGCAACGTTCCCAGATTAGCCGCCCGGACGTCATCATGCCTTTCGGAAACACCCACAACAAGCTGAAGATGAACTACTCGTCAGAGCAAGAGTACCCCGACCTCAGCCAGCACAACAACCACATGGCCAAGGTGCTCACCCCCGAAATGTATGCCAACCTGCGCGACAAAGAGACGCCCAGCGGGTTCACCCTGGACGATGTCATCCAGACTGGAGTCGACAACCCAGGTAACAACCCATACACAAGGTAACAACTATCAAACTAGTTAACAACCCCCACCCTGGGTAACAACCATCAAACTAGTTAACAACACCCAACCTAGGTATCAGCCATGAAACTAGTTAACAACCATGAAACTAGTTAACAACACCCAACCCAGGTATCAGCCATCAAACTAGTTAACAACCCCCCAACCTGGGTAACAGCCATCACACTAATCAAATCAGATTTTATTTGTATAGCCCAAAGTCACAAAGTACATTTGCTTCGGAGGGCTTTACAATCTGTACAGGGAGTGACACCCTCTGTCCTTGGACCCTCGGTTCGAGTGAGGAGAAACTTGCCCACAAAAAACCCTTTTAACAGGGAAAAAAGGTGGAAGAAACCTCAGGAAGAGCCACAGAGGAGGGATCCCTCTCCCAGGACGGACAGATGTGCAATAGATGTCACGTGTACAGAACAAATCAACACAAACATATTGTACAATTACAATGAATGATAAAATGACAATGAATTACAATGAATGATAAAATGATTACAGTAGCAATGGAACCTGTGATAGAGATAGAGAGACACAGTTGCACAGCAGCAGCAAATCATTAACTAACTATAAACTGTAAATATGTGTAGTGGACATCATGCAGGACCACAGCAGCAGCCACGATCCATGAGAACCAGCTGGACGAGAAAGCACAGAAATTCCAGAAAAGAAGTTTAGTTAGTAACATGCATTAAACTAGTCAACAACCCCCAACTTGGGTACCAACCATCAAACTAGTTAACAACACCCAACCCGGGGTAACAGCCATCAAACTAGTTAACAACACCCAACCCAGGTATCAGCCATCAAACTAGAAAACAACCATCAAACTAGTTAAAAACACCCCAACCTGGGTAACAACCATCAAACTAGTAACAACCATCAAACTAGTTAACAACCCCCAACCCGGGTAACAACTATCAAACTAGTTAACAACACCCAACCCAGGTAACAGCCATCAAACTAGTTAACAACACCCAACCCAGGTATCAGCCATCAAACTAGAAAACAACCATCAAACTAGTTAACAACCCCCAACCCGGGTAACAACTATCAAACTAGTTAACACCCAACCCAGGTAACAGCCATCAAACTAGTTAACAACCCCCAACCCGGGTAACAACCATCAAACTAGTTAACAACCATCAAACTAGTTAACAACCCCCAACCCGGGTAACAACTATCAAACTAGTTAACAACACCCAACCCAGGTAACAGCCATCAAACTAGTTAACAACCCAACCGTAACAACCATCAAACTAGTTAACAACCCCCAACCCGGGTAACAACCATCAAACTAGTTAACAACACCCAACCCAGGTAACAACCATCAAACTAGTTAACAACCCCAACCGGGTAACAACCATCAAACTAGTTAACAACCCCCAACCCGGGTAACAACCATCAAACTAGTTAACAACCCCCAACCCGGGTAACAACCATCAAACTAGTTAACAACCCCCAACCCGGGTAACAACCATCGAACTAGTTAACAACACCCAACCTGGGTAACAACCATCAAACTAGTTAACAACAATCAAACTAGTTAACAACCCCCAACCTGGGTAACAACCATCAAACTAGGTAACAACCATCAAACCAGGTAAATCTCTTCAGACTAGATCTCTTCATACTATTTCCTCTGTAGCTCCCTTTGTCAGACCAGTTACATTTTCCTCTTCCGTGATGTTTGTCACCTTCACAGAGAGACGTTCTGTTCTTCATGTGCTAATAAACTCTTTAATTGGATTGACCCGTTAGATCAGGGTAATTTGTGCTCGTTAATTCCCCTGCAGGGACGTGACATTTACTTCCTGTCTGATCACTTGATCCTCCATCAAATCCAACATGCTGCACAGAAATCGAGTCACTAAGTGGAGAAATCTCAAACACCCCAAATATGAGAGAAGTAAAATGTTTTTGTAATGTTTGTCACAAAACCAACTTATTTAATCACGTCATCGGCCCAAGATGGCCACCAGTCAGAAAGTCACAGATCAGCAGGAAATGAGCATCCATTTTGTGGTTCTGCAGGTCACCCCTTCATCATGACGGTGGGCTGTGTCGCCGGAGATGAGGAGACTTACGAGGTGTTCAAAGACCTGCTGGACCCGTGATCGAAGACCGTCATGGAGGATACAAACCATCAGACAAACACAAGACGGACCTGAACTCTGAAAACCTGCAGGTAAACGACAACAGACTGACCTGAACCATGAAGACCTGCAGGTGAACAACAAAAGACTAACCTGAACCATGAAGACCTGCAGGTAAACAACAACAGACTGACCTGAACTCTGAAAACCTGCAGGTAAACAACAACAGACTGACCTGAACAATGAAGAGCTGCAGCTCGATCCAAACAGCACATTATTGGACAGACTGGCAGTTCTGGTTCTGGTACCACTTCTGTAGGTACATCTTGTTCTCTGCTGTGTTTCAGGGTGGAGATGATCTGGATCCAAACTATGTTCTGAGCTCTCGGGTCCGGACAGGACGGAGCATTCGTGGCTTCTGTCTTCCACCACACTGCAGCCGCGGAGAACGCCGCGCCATTGAGAACCTCTCTATTGAAAGTATGACATCACTTCCTGTGTGCCCTCATCTCATCGTGCTAAACATTTCTAAATCATTTTCACTGACAGACAGACTATCAGAACCGGACTAACGAGGACCTGTGAGTTCTGTCAATGCACCTCAGACAATATTCTCATGAATAATAAATTAAAGACGAGTCATACTTTATTTTGTTTGTTGATAACGAGCTGAGGTCATTAATTATTCAGTAAACTTTATTTTCCTCCAACGAATACAAAGTAACATCTGAAGAAACGACAAACATTTGATCTGAAAGAGAAACACAAAGATGGCAAGTCACTGTCAGCCATCACTGTAACGAACAGATGAATGACATTACGTCAGAATAAACGATGTTCAAACGAGGATTCAAAGTCTGAACTCTGACGGTGCGTTCAGGGAAACTCTGGTCTGGTTTCATGTCAGCCTGACTGCAGCTCTTTATTTAGATCTTTCCCATCATGCCTCAGTGAGCCTCAGTGAGCGTGTCCCTAATTATATAAGTGTGAGCTCTGCAGCGTCCTGCTCAGACTCTTAATGAGAACCTGAAACCTCTTCTTTCATATTCAAATGAGACTGAAGGGAACTGGACTGAACCGGACCAACTGAACCCAGAACACCAGGCACAGACGGAAGGAGGGAGGGAGGGAGGTGTAACATGGACATGGTCTTATTAGAACATTAATCATTCATTCATCATCGTTCTGTTTAGTTTAGTCCTCTTCAAAGTCCGCCATGTTGAACGCAATGTTTGTGCAGAGGGTGAGGCGAGGGTGAGGTGAGGGTGAAGCGAGGGTGAGGCGGGCTGAGTTGGGGGGTCCAGTCTGCTTTGTTCTCTGTTGTTGTGGGATCTGGACCCTGATCTGGACTCTGAGATCCGGACAGTCCTGACTTTGGGTTCTGCTGTCTGCAGGTCTGGACTTGCTAGACGGGGACCTGAAGGGGAAGTACTACGCACTGAAGAACATGACGGAGGAAGAACAGCAGCAGCTGATCGATGACCACTTCCTGTTTGACAAGCCTGTCTCCCCCCTTCTGCTGGCCTCCGGCATGGCCCGTGATTGGCCCGATGGCCGCGGGATCTGGTGAGTGTGACGACCTCTGACTTGGCCGGATGTTTGACTTCCTGTCCTCTTGTGATTAAGCCCTCACTCTCGCCTGCAGGCACAACGACAACAAGACCTTCCTGGTGTGGGTGAACGAGGAGGACCACCTGCGTGTCATCAGCATGCAGAAAGGAGGCAACATGAGGGAGGTGTTCACCCGCTTCTGCACCGGACTCACCAAGGTGAACACCTGCACACTCACTTCCTGTTTCCACCACAGGTACTAACGTGACATAACGTGACATCACATCTCACCTCTCTCTCTCTCTCTCTCTCTCTCTCTCTCTCTCTCTCTCTCTCTCTCTCTCTCTCTCTCTCTCTCTGGCAGATTGAGGGCTTGTTCAAGGAGCGAGGTCACGAGTTCATGTGGAACGAACACCTGGGCTATGTCCTCACCTGTCCGTCCAACCTGGGGACCGGACTGAGGGCCGGAGTCCACGTCAAACTGCCCAACGTCAGCAAGCACGACAAGTTCGGAGAGATCCTGAAGAGGCTGAGGCTGCAGAAGAGAGGCACAGGTAGACAGATGGGCAGAGAGAGACAGGTAGACAGATGGGCAGAGAGAGAGAGGTGAAAGTGTTGGGCAAGTTACTCTAAAAAAAAGTAACTAGTTAGAGTTACTAGTTACTCCTCCCAGAAAGTAACTAAAGTAGTTACTGAGTTACAAACAGGCAGGTAGGTAGACAGACAGAGAGGTGGAATCTGCAAAACAGGAAGTCACTATCAAAATAAAAAGCCTTTTAAAAATTTATTCTATTTTAAATTTGAGTGAAAGTTTAAAGTGATTCACACCTGAGGTGATGACGTCACGTGCAGGTGTGAGGTGATGACAATCCTAACCCTGTCCCTGTGACATCACTTCCTGTATGTGTCTGTCAGGTGGCGTGGACACGGCGGCAGTGGGCGGAGTCTTTGACATCTCTAATGCGGACCGTCTGGGCTTCTCTGAGGTGGAGCTGGTCCAGATGGTCGTGGACGGAGTCAACCTGCTGGTGGACATGGAGAAACGTCTGGAGGCTGGAGAGTCCATTGACGACCTGATGCCCGAGCAGAAGTGAACTGTGACTCTGTGCTGGCTCCTCCCCCTCACGGCTGACTCCTCCCCCTCACGGCTGACTCCTCCCCCTCACCTCACCCCCCATCACCCTGTCCTCCCCCTTTCCTCACTGTAACTAATCAGAGTCCGTCCTGATGCTACAGGGCGTTTAGAGCATCAGTTAGACTTCAGACTCCAACAGGTGAAGGATTTTCTACTTCCTGTCTCACCTGTTGGATCTCTAACACCTGAAACATGAAATAAAGTCTGTGTGGACCCGAAATAAACACCTGCTGCTCACCTGTCCTCATTCAACACACACATAATAAATGAATGAATCAGTGTCTTTGTTAAGATCACAGTAATAATACAAACATAATTAGATTATAAATCTCACTAACATTCTTTTGTCTTAAACTGATTTTTACTATTTCTAATTTAATTTGTATAATTTAAATTATATTTTAAAGATTTTAACATGTTTAATAAATTTTAGTCACAATATTTGAGAATAAAGTAATTATACTTGTTTATATAAAGTTTGTAAGTGCAGCCACAAACAGGAAATACGTGCTGCTCGGACTGTTCATGTTGATGCTACAGAGAGACAACAAATCGAAAGTGTTCTTCAAATCATCAGAAATATCTAAATTTTTCACCTTGCATCAAATCATTGGTCAAACATAATTAATCTGAATATTTAACTATCAGGATCATCTACATGTCAACAGTGAAGAGAAATTCTCACATTGATTAATAAACAACAGACACTCATCAGGATGAGCCTCACGTCTGTCTGTGTCATGTCAGTGCTTCACATAGGTAGAAAGACTCTGTGACTGGACGTGGATCTGAATTCGCCCGTTGAGTATTTTCTCTCTTCTACCACATAGCTGACTAAAAGTATTGACATGTCGTCAGTGTTTAAATACTAGTGAACTATACATTGATCCACATGAGCTCTCTAGTGGAAACACAGACAAAAGAAGTTTAGTTTATGTTGTTTCTTAAACATTTATCCAGTGTAAATCTGTTCAATCATTTCATACTTTGCTGCCATCTGCTGGTAGAATCCACAATGACACTGTCTATCTGTCTAAATGTAGATAATAGATAAATGTAATAAGTTGACCTGGCTTTAACAGTTTGTAAACATGCCGCATCAAAAAAAATGAAGTAGAAGATTGTCGAGTTAAAAACTTGTTTACTGAATGTGCAGTACTAAATTAAGTAGCACAACTAACAAACTTTTTAAAGTTCATGTAACTTAATAGCTTAGTGTTAATTTAATGTGTGCTTAATACAAACTGAACTTCACTTAAAATCACTGAACACAGTTTGTGTCCTAAATTGAGCATCAGTCCAAAGATTAAACATTCATCTCTGCACACAGTTTAATCTCTGTTACCGTCACGTCTTTGGTTTGAATGATCAAAGTCACGCAGACAGTTCTCGTCTGGTTTTCATGGTTTATTAACGTTAACATAACTGTTCAAGTTTTCACTCAGAACATAATTCCCAGCGAGCGTCATGACACATGAACACACCAAACAAACATTCATGATGTTTACCGGCCATGTACTGCTGCTTTCAGCTTCATGATGAGTCTCAATACTGTTATAGACATTGTTAGTGTAATGCTACACACTGTATGTTCATTCACAACACACACAGTGTGTGTTATTCCAGTGAAATGATCCAACATGCATACCTGTTAATCAAATTTATTTGATCTGTTTTTTTTATGATTTGTTTGTTTGTTTCTGATTCACCTTTTGTTCTTTGACTTGATAACACACTGTGACAAATACAAATATAATACACACACACACACACACACACACACACACACACACACACACACACACACACATGCGTTCAAAAGTTTGGGGTCACTTTGAAAATTCCATGTTATTGTCCATAAAAAAAAATACTAATACTAAATAGTGTAAATGGCTATTGTAGCTGCAAACAGCTGATCTGTAATGGAATATCTACACAGGTGTACAGAGGCCCATTATCAGCAACCATCACTGTATTCAGACTGCATGCTGTGTTTGTAAATCGAATTGAAGGTCTAACTACTCATTAAAAACACCTTCTGCAGTCATGGCAGCAGAGCTGAAAACTGTTGTGCTGATTAAAGAATCAATCAAACTGGCCTTCTTTAGACTAGCTGAGTGTCTGCAGCATCAGCAGCTGTGGGTTCCACGACAGACTCAACATGTCCAGAAACAAAGAAGTTTCTTCTGAAACGTGTCCGTCTGTTCTTGTTCTGAGAAATAAAACTGAAGATCTCGTACAATGCTGTGTACTATTCACGTCACAGAGCAGCTCAAACTGGCTCTAACCAGGACAGAAAGAGGAGTGGGAGACCTCAGTGCCTAACTCAACAAGAGGACAAGAACATTAGAGTATCTAGCGAAACAGACGCTCACAGGTCCTTAACTGGCAGCTTCATTAGATATACCTGCAAAACACCAGAGTGAACATCAGCAGTGAGGAGGAGAGTCGGGGATGCTGGCCTTCTAGACAGAGTGACAGAGAAAAAGCCAATAATTAGAGATATAGAATATAGATTAAAGCTCAGCTCAGTTTGGAGCTAAAGAAGCAGTCAGCTGGTATTCTGTCTGTCATGGAGTGGTCAGCACAGTCACCATCTCAGCCCTGTTGAGCTGTTGTGGAGCAGCTTGACTGTATGTTACGTAAGAAGGGCCCATCAAGCCAGTACAATCTGTGGTTGGAGCTTCAGGAAGCATGGGAGGAAATCTCTTCAGGTTACCTTCAACTGACAGATGGAGGATTCTTTGATGAAAGTTTGAAGGAAACAATTATTTCAATTAAATATCACTATTTCTAACCTTGTCAATGTATTTACTATTCATTGCACAACATGTCCTATTTAAACTAACATGGAATTTTCTAAGTGAACTTTTGAATGGTAGTGTACAATACTGTTTACTGACTGCTAACAGGAGAAAAGCACATGACAGGACGTTGATGAGGCGTGATGTTAATATCATTTTCATATCTTCAGCCCCATCTGTTTGATCATGTTATTGATCCGTTGAACTTTGACCTTGGAGAAGAACGGAGGGCTGTGATTAGTGGAGGCATCAAGGGTGCCGTTCTCCTTCACACTCTGCCTGATTGAGTGAATGTTAGCAGCTGTTAGGCCGGATTTCAACAAGAGCAGCGCCGTCACGTGATCATCGCTGAGGAGAGACGAGACGAAGGATCGATCAATAAAAACAGTATGTGATGATCTCATTTCCTGTTTCCTGTATGACCTGTTATAACATGAAGTCAGGTGTTCTTGTGTGAACTCACCTTCACACAGGTGACACCTGAGCTGAACCTGGCCACACCTGCCGTCTCTCACAGCCAACAGGTGTTTTTTAACAAAGCTGATTGAGGTCACGGCTCAGGTGTTTGCTGACAGAGGACAGGTGTGTGCAGGTACACCCGCTGCAGCCTACACGTGTCATACAACCCGAATGTCTGTGTCAAACTGTGATCATGAAAAAAACCTTCATGTGCACCAAGAGAACCAGATTCTACACACACGTGTTCCAGTCTCATTCTTTACAGTGAACTACAAGTACATGTTAACTTCACAAGATGAGTTTACATGTTAACTTCACAAGATGAGTTTACATGTTAACTTCACATGATGACTTTACATGACGTGTTGCTGTGATGTAAAAAAACATGTTTATGACCTGTTATAACATGTAACAAATCTGTTAGCAGATCATGGACCAAACCTGCCGTGTGCTGATGTAATATTAATGTTTGTGAATGTAGTCAGGTGACTCTGAGAGAGCGATACACCTGCTTCACTTTCCTGTGAATTCTGTGAATACTATGAATACTGTTAATACTGTGAATATTGTTAATACTGTGAATACTGGTAATACTGTGAATACTATGAATACTGTAAATACTGTTAATACTGTTAATACTGTGAATACTGTTAATACTGTTAATACTGTTAATGCTATGAATACTGTTAATGCTATGAATACTGTTTGTTAGAGCCATTTTCTGGTTCATATGTGCATTTGTGTGAAACACAGGTAATTATTCGGCAGGTGTGCTGCTGACTGGGGAAGCACACAGTTTTTTGACCGTCATCGTCGTTGTCGTCGTCGTTTGGTTATTGCGTTATGGCAAACGTGAGCTTTTTGTTTTGATTTGCATGCAAGTAACAGAGTTAATGTACATGTATGAAAAGTTACTGAAAAGTGACTGCATACGAGCTCATGTGTTTCGCTCATTCATTGGACCCAGAAGACGACGGACGCGTCCACTACTACAAGTACCAGCAGCAGTCCCTCAGTGGCTTAGGTTCGTTTTGTTGTTTTATTTTGAAGAAATTTTATTAAGAACAAGGCATAATACTGTTAATACCATGAATACTGTTAATACTGTTAATACTATGAATAGTAATGTTTGTTTGTTTCTTTCTTTCTCTGTACCTGAGGTCGGGGAATGTTCGGGCCACACTGATGATCTCGAGCTGAACACTTTCAGGATCCTGCAGACGGAGAATCTCAGCCAGGCTGCAGAGCATCCGACCGAGCCATAAAGACTGAGTGCAGTCCTGAAAACACAACATTAATACTATACAGAACTACACAAGACTACACAGGACTACACAGGACTACACAGGACTACAAAGGACTACACAAGACTACACAGGACTACACAGGACTACAAAGGACGGATACTGAGCATGTCTCACCTCGTCCTTGAAGAAGCCGTTGATTTTTTGGGCGTCTTCAGTTATCCGCTGAGCTGCCATTTGCTGGTCTATCTTCTTCCTTGTATTCATCATCTTCTTCACATACTTAATAACCACAACCTCGTGGAGGATGCCCAGAACGGACTGCAGACAGACAGGTCTGTCAGTCAGTCAGACAGACAGGTGGTAAACTGGTAAACAGTCAGGCTTACCTGTCTGCAGGCTGGTTTCAGGTCACTCAGGTCGGTCAGTTTTTGGTTCAGAAAGTCCAGCAGAGAGTCAATGACAGGAAGTGACCCTTTCAACCAGTTAGACGTCCACAGGTCATGGAAACACACCTGAACACACAAACATTACTGACGATGAAAGGAGGAAGAATGATGGATGACTCAGCACTCTCACTTATGGGGCTGGCAGGTTGACTACACTGCGACTGAATGAAGTCAAGAGGAATGTCAAGAAACCGAGGACGACTCTGTTCATGGTCTTCAACAGAACCTTTGATTTAAAACCAGAACGAGAACCATTTAAAACAGGTTCTTTACAGTTACTGCAGTACCATCAGTACACACAGGATTTGTACCTTCAGCTCGATGTAAATCGGATTGATGAAACATCGGCATCCACAATCCCACAGAGTGGACAGAGTCTCCAAACAGTGACGTCTCTGCTGCTCAGACAGACTTCCTGTTTGACCTGTGATGTAATCCCTGAGGACAGCCACAGAGAACCAATCAGCAGCAGAGCACGAAAACATAGTCCTCACCTTCCCTCCAGGTCGTGTCTCGATGGTAACCCTGAAGTTGAAGTCGAAGGTGCAGACTGTTCAGAGTAATCCGACAGCACAGTCTGCAGTTCGAAGCTCGGTCAGGCGAGGATGTGTCGAGCTGCAGGTTTCCATAACTGTTCATATTTCCTTAAATTTGTTCCTGATGGAGTCACCTTAACGTCACATGACTTCTGTTACCATCTAGACACGACCCCGCCTTCCCACAGTGCTTCAGGACAGGATGTTACAGAGCTGTTTAAGGTCAAATAAAACTACACGTGCCTCCAGTTGTGTCGTACCTGAACTGTTCCTCACAGACCAGGTGAGCTTTGACGACTGAGCGGACGTTACTATGGTCTCCCTTCACAAACTCCTCCACACACTTCTTATAGCTGAAACACAGAATTGATTTTACACAGACACCTGCATCATTAATGTTCATGTCCCCAGTGGGCGTGGTCTACCTGCTGAGGAAGCTCTCCAGGTGAACTGTGATCCTCTGAGCTTTACTCTGGTCTCTGATCACACAGCTGAACTCGGTCAGGGAGCCGTCTATCACCTGGAAACACAAAACCATCAAATATCCATGGTCCACCTGTAGATGTTCAAAACCATGTGAACCTGCTGCACACCTGTTTACTACCTAACTGTATAACAGGTGTCTCATCTGTACTGAGTGTGCCTCACCTGTACTGACTGTATCTCAGCTGTGTCTCACCTGTACTGATTGTATCTCACCTGTGTCTCACCTGTACTGACTGTATCTGACCTGTGTCTCACCTGTACTAACAGTGTCTCACCTGTGTCTCACCTGTACTGACTGTGTGTCACTTGTGTCTCACCTGTGCTAATTGTGTCTCACCTGTACTGTATCTCACCTGTGTCTCACCTGTACTGACTGTGTCTCACCTGTACTGACTGTGCCTCACCTGTACTGACTGACTGTATCTCACCTGTGTCTCAACTGTACTGACTGTATCTCACCTGTACTGACTATGTCTCACCTGTACTGATTGTATCTCACCTGTGTCTCACCTGTACTGACTGTCTCACCTGTACTGACTGTATCTGACCTGTGTCTCACCTGTACTTACTGTGTCTCACCTGTACTAACAGTGTCTCACCTGTGTCTCACCT
The DNA here is from genome assembly GCA_036365135.1 of Miichthys miiuy. Taxonomy (NCBI): domain Eukaryota; kingdom Metazoa; phylum Chordata; class Actinopteri; family Sciaenidae; genus Miichthys; species Miichthys miiuy. The sequence goes on along the minus strand of CM071621.1, from coordinate 2,206,573 downwards.
GTACTGACTGTGTCACTTGTGTCTCACCTGTGCTAATTGTGTCTCACCTGTACTGTATCTCACCTGTACTGACTGTGTCTCACCTGTACTGACTGTGCCTCACCTGTACTGACTAACTGTATCTCACCTGTGTCTCACCTGTACTGACTGTGTGTCACCTGTGTCTCACCTGTACTAATTGTGTCTCACCTGTACTGCATCTCACCTGTGTCTCAGCTGTACTGACTGTATCTCACCTGTGTCTCACCTGTACTAACTGTGTCTCACTTGTACTGACTGTGTGTCACCTGTGTCTCACCTGTACTAATTGTGTCTCACCTGTACTGACTGTGTCTCACCTGTGTCTCACCTGTATGACTTCTATAGCCAGTGGACTGAAGCAGTATTGGTCGATGAGTTCAGGTTTCTTGCCACTCAGCCAGCTCTCCTCTTCTTTCTTCAGCGCTGTGTTTAGCCACAACTTTACTGTATCCTGAAAGAAGAAATGTTTGACAGCATTTTACTGTATCAACATGTAAAAACGATATAGACCAAACCAGCTGACACCAGTTCCATGAGTCTGACAGTTTTTACCTCTTTGTGGGTCAGGTACTGGTCCTCCAGTTGGTCCAGGCGGTCCTCCAGCAGCAGAGAACCTAGACAGGCTGTGTTTATCTTTCCCTCCAGATCTTCATGGTTTAATATTTCACTGCAGGAGGAGACAAAGACTTTACACCTGAAACTGGGTCCAGATCTCTGAATCACTGCAGTCATAACAGATGGTGACCTGCACCTGAACCTCAACCTGAACCTCAACCTGACAGACCTCAATAAATGTGATGATACATAACAGGATGATCACATCTACATCTACAGGTATCAGTGATGATGGTTCAGGTAAAGACTCACTGTGGGTAATAGTGGTTGATCCAGAGCAGCAGGTAGCGGCAGTCATCTGTCTCCAGTCTAGAACCAGCGAGTTCAGTCAGCTGAGCTGAGAAGCTCTGATGGTAGAGTCCAGCATACAGGTTCAGGATGTCTATCTGAGGAGGGTAACAGTCCTTCACCATCCTGACCACCGTCAGCAGGTCCTCCTTCACACGGATCCCCAAACGACACACCTGGACAGGTGGATCAGTAGCACAAGTTCTCAATATGACACACCTGTATAGGCCATGGACAAAGTTCTGAACTCACCTCCCTCTTCAGGTCTGAGGACAGTCCATCAGGTCCACTCTGGTCCTCCTCTGCAGTCTTCATCAGTCTGGACTCCACCATGTTCTGCAGAAGACTGTTGTGAGCGCTGAGACACTTCTGAGGACGCCACCCTGGGACTCGGCCCTCCACACACCCCATCCAGCGCAGGTCCTGCTCCTCCAGTTGCTGGATGGAGACCGCAGCGCTCCTCAGCACCTCCAGCTGAGCCGAGGTGGTGGAGGAGGATGGGGAGGAGGTGAAGGTGTTCTGGACGGCCATCCTTATCTGCAGTCTGAGAGCCTCGAAGTCTCTCTGTAGCTGGTCCTCCTCCTCCTCATTAGGGGAGTCCTGACTGAACAGCTGCTCCTCCCTGATGATCAGCCTCCTGCCGACCTCCTCCAGCTGCTCCTCATTCTCCTGCTGCACAGCCTCCCCACTGTCCAACACATCCTCTGCAAACACCACAAGGTAAAGAAGAAGTTCAAACACCTGGAGGCTGAAGGTTCTAGAGTTTAAAGACACAAAATATAAAAGAAACACGAGTCGAATAAAAAAAATAAAATAAAACGTTTTGAAAAAGTTCTTCATCACGGGCCAGATGACACCTGCTCAGACCTGGACCATGTGGACTCAGACCTGGACCATGTGGACTTGGACCGGTCCAGTCACTGATCGATCCATTGATTGAGGACATGTTCTCACAGATCGACGGGTAGTCCCAGACCAGTTTCACACTGCCTGGTGTTCTGGTGTGTCTGTGATGAAGTTTGTCAGTCTTCAGGGTTCTAAACAGAACCATTTCCAGGAAATGAACTCCCGGATAACATGAAGTTCAATCTGAGCTCATGTTGGCTCTGAATAAAGTTCTGCTGATCTGCAGGGTGCTTTCTGGTGTCTAGCAGATATTTATTGGTTCCATTTGAGACTATGATTGTTCTTTATTTAAGGTTCTGTTTGTTCTGACCAACAAGGTGGTGTGGTTCTGTTGTTTCAGGGAACAAATGCTCTGTTTGTTCTAGCTGATATTCAATTGGTTCTCCTGAGATCCTGGTGCTACTAGTTGAAATTGGCTTTAGCTGAGGTTCTCCTTCTTCTATATGAGGTTCTGTTTGTGTTCTGCTGGTTTTATCGGATCTACAGAGTGAGTTCTATGTTCTACTTGAATTTTATTGTTCTATTGAAAGTAAGTTCTGACACACTCTGACCTGATATGTTGATGGTTCTAGTGCTAATGGTTCTAATGATGTTCTGTTAGTTCTAGAGATGTACTGTTGGCTCTGACCTTCAGTGCAGGTGGTGTTCTGTTGTCTGCGGTTCTTCCAGAACTTTACAGGGTTCTTGAGTTTCAGCAGTCTCTTCTTCTCTCCTTGGTTCTGCTTGGTTCCTCCTGCTGAAAATTCAACATGGTCAAAATCAGGGTTCTGCTGAGAACTTCAGATCATTGACTGGTCTTTTTACAGATAAACACTCTTTGATTATTGATCATATCTAAATAGACACGATCGATCTGGACTTCAGAGACCTTTAACATTTTAAATGATGTCACTTCCGTCACAGCATCAGACACGTCTGTGAGTAATTAATTATTCATGAAGAGCCGACAGAGCACTGAACGCGTCACTTCGTTCAGGACGTTTAATGTCTGATCAGTAATCGATCCGGGTCGATCCGGATCGTGTCTGTCCGTCGATCTGAATGGAAATAAATCCCCCTTCACAATAAAAGACAAACATAAAGAAGCTCGGTCCTACCGTTCATCGCTCCTTCAGTTCTGTGACGGAGCAGCCCGGAGGAGGGGCGGAGTTAGACTCATGACGAGGTGGAGCCACCTGTCTGTCTGTGAACCTGTCTGTCTGTCTGTGAACCTGTCTGTCTGCCTGTCTGTTTAATTAAATATCAAGTAAATTAAATATTAATGATGATTTTATTCATTATTAATGATACAATTTAAAACGACAAATATAAATACAATTAAGACGATTAGAGGAGGTCTGCAGTGGTCTGATGTGGTCTGATGTAGTCTGATGTAGTCTGATGTGGTCTAATGTAGTCTAATGTGGTCTGCAGTGGTCTGATGTGGTCTGATGTAGTCTGATGTGGTCTGATGTAGTCTGATGTGGTCTGCAGTGGTCTGATGTGGTCTGCAGTGGTCTGATGTGGTTTGACGTAGTCTGCAGTGGTCTGCAGTGGTCTGATGTGGTCTGCAGTGGTCTGATGTGGTCTGACGTAGTCTGCAGTGGTCTGCAGTGGTCTGATGTGGTCTGCGGTGGTCTGATGTAGTCTGATGTGGTCTGCAGTGGTCTGATGTGGTCTGCAGTGGTCTGATGTGGTCTGACGTAGTCTGCAGTGGTCTGCAGTGGTCTGATGTGGTCTGCAGTGGTCTGATGTGGTCTGACGTAGTCTGCAGTGGTCTGCAGTGGTCTGATGTGGTCTGCAGTGGTCTGATGTAGTCTGATGTGGTCTGATGTGGTCTGCAGTGGTCTGATATGGTCTGCAGTGGTCTGATGTAGTCTGAGCACGCCCCAGTGGACAGCAGCTCACAGTGATCACATCATCCTCCTCTTCCTCTGCTGTAATCAGACTGAATAAGAGAATCTTCATCACCTGAGTCATCCTGCCACGTCCTTCTGGAAAGGAAGAAACAGCACTTCATCATCAGGACCAGGACCAGAACCAGAACCAGGACCACGATCCACCTCAACCAAAACCTGCAGTGGGTTAAGAAGGGGACCGGCTGATGCTGAAGCTGATGTCTGAACGGACCGAGAGTCCGGGAGTGTCTGAAGGTTTACTTTCACTTTCAGTTGGAGCTCCGCCAGCAACTCCTCCTCCTCCTCCTCCTCTTCCTCTTCCTCTTCACCTCCTCCTCTTCACCTCCTCCACCATCATAATCATCATCATGTGCTCTTTATTTCAATGTTTTGTGTTTATCTACATCACTGTGTGTACTACTGTGTGTACTACTGTGTGTGCTGCTGTGTACTACTGTGTGTACTACTGTGTGTACTACTGTGTACAGTACACACACACTGCAGTACCTCGTTGTGTCCTTTGGAGATGTGAAAAGATAATAAAGTCACATTCAGTTATTTATGATGACGTTATCATGAAGTTTAGGTAACAGGAAGTAAAGAAGTTCCTGAATCAATTGAACAACATGCCAGTTGCCATGATAACACTGCTGTTAGCCTGCAGGCTGTGATGTGTTCAGGGTTTGTTTCTCCAGTGGAAGAAAGCAGCTCCTTAAATCGTGTTAAATAATCCAGGAGTGTCCAAAGGTTTATCTACCTGACCTCATCTAACCTGTCCAATCCTTCACCGCTTCTAAAGAACACCGGACACATTTTAAGGAAACTTGAAACTGTCACCAACCCTGGAACCTTGTGAAGGACCCCGGACCTGTCATAGAACCCTGTCAAGAGTTTTTCTTATTGGACAGCTAGAAATGGCTGAGACCTTCTGAATAAAGTCTGAGATCTCGTGGACCCTGACAGGAAACTCTAAAAAACCTTCAAACCCTCCAAATAAACTCTGAGAAGAACCAAACCTTCTCATGGTCACCTCAGAGGGAACCTTTGAACCTTCTCAAGATCACCTGAACCCCTGACCAAGCATGCACAGGGCTTCTTGATGAAGAGGTCTGTGGGGAACCTCTCCACTTAAGGACCCTTGAAGCTTCCTGGAGTCAGATCCAGGTATTCTGGCAGCAACCCTTGAAAACCTCTTAAGAACCCCTAAAGGCCTTTCAAAAACTCCAGCACAGCAAATTCAGAAGAGTTCAGTTTTTGGTGTTAGTGGAATTTGAGCAGGAGTAGAGTTAATTACACTCTCATAGAGTCAAATGCATTCTATTTTACTCTATCTTTAAAAGTAGTTGGTGTCAAAATCAAGTGTAATAACAAAGTGTCACTAAATCAAACCTGTAAGTGTGTGTATAAATATTAACTCTGAAGTTCTTACTTTGAACTCTGATACTCGCTTTAACACTTGAGATGTTAGCAGAAGATTTCTCAGCATGCCATGAGACACTGTGTTACAGACAATGTTTAAGTAAATTGTTCCAAATTACTACAGATGTTGTTTACAGTTATGAGTGTAACTGTTCTAATTCTACAATGTTCTCGTATCTTAAAGTTGCTGTTATGAAACAAGGCATTTTTCACCATGAGTAAAGTTACGTGCACAGTTAATAACTCCCTCAGATCCTGAGGCACGGGTGACTTAAACAGAACTCATCTCATTGCTTGAGTAATTGTTGGAACCTCCAGCCTTCTATGAGACACTGTCCTGTGCTATTACTCTTTGTAAAGCAACATCAAAGTCTTTACATTACAAATGTCAAAATAAATGTTAAAATAATACCAAACATGACCACCTTTATTTTACCAGTCCTTTTATTAGTATTTAATGTTAAAGGTCTAACACTTGTGTAATTAACACATGATCCTCTGAGGAGTTAATGTCCAACACTACATAGAAGTGTTGAGAAAAACTAACACTGGATGGTGTTAATAAGTGTTACATTTTAACTCCAAAAAGAGTGAAAAATGACAGCAAATTAGTGTTAAGGTACCAACACTGCAAAAAGAGTTAAATTAACACTCATGGGGTGGACCCATATAGACACTTTAAAAGTGTTGAAATCAACTCTGGCAGTGTTAATTTGGGTATGCTGACCTGTTAGTCCAGTCCTGAGTGTCTAAATTCATCTGATCAATGAAATTAAGTCAAATTAAATCTTTTTATTTCATTTATTTATATTATTATTTCTCCATCAGTTGTCACGCTCCTAATCCAGGTGTTCCACTCCAGGTGTTCCAGGTGTTCCAGGTGTTCTAGGTGCTCCAGGTGTTCCACTACAGGTGCTCTAGGTCCTCCAGGTGTTCCAGGTGCTCCAGGTGTTCCAGGTGTTCCAGGTGTAGTGAAGTGGGTGAGCTGATCCATGCTAGTTTTGGACAGTTCACAATTTCAGTTTTAAATTTGCTAGTTTAGATTTAAAATATGATTATCAAGTGTTAATTATCAGACTGTAAGTTTAAGTTATCAAATACAATTAAATAGTTTATATTTATTTAAATGTTCACATCTTTCATATGATCATCTTTCTATTATTATTGATCTTATTGATACATGATCATTTATTATTGTTGCTCTAATTGTTGTCTGTCTGTCTGTATCTGTCTGTCTAAATGAACCACCAGTGAAATAAAATCATGAAATCATGAAATCAGTTTATTACAAATAAATCTGTTGATGAACAGGTGAGCGTCCAGACATCTGTCAATCATCTGAAGTGAACCAATGAGGACGTTTGTAGAAACACGGCGGTCTGCAGACAGGAAGTATGAACAATTTGCTTTGATTCGTCTTTCATGCACTGTAACAAAACACCTGCATCACCTGGAGCAGTAGCAGTTACATCATCACAGCAACAGCCAATCAGGTTTGTGCTGTGGGCAGGTGATGAGTCGGTACATTCTGAATGGCTGCAGAGCAGGAAAACACCACGACTGTCAAAATAAAAGCCCAAAGAATCTCGAAAGTGCACATTTGGTGAACTTGCCTCAAACTACAGGAAACATGCACTTTACAAAATAAAAGTCTAAAACGTCCTGTTCCTCTAGCCAATCACCGTTCACCTTCATCTCTGGCTGTCCACTACAGATTTTAGCCTAGCTTAGCATAAAGGAAAAAGGGGGAAACTGTTAGCCAAGCAGGATCATCTCTAAAGTCCCAACATGACACTTCTAATAAATATTTAAATTATTTTTATTAATTATTCGAGAAACTTTTCTACAGAAGTTGTTCGTATATTTACAGTACGGAGAACGTCATGACAACCATACACATCTGACTGTTTAGCTGCTACACTAAAGTTAGCTTCACAGGCTGACATACAGTACATAGAGTACTACATAGAGTACTACATAGAAGAGTACTAAAAGAAGGATCTGAACTGAGACACAGCATAGGTGTTTTTTTTTCTTGTGATGTAGCTAGGCTAACAGTTTCCCCCTGTGCCCAGTCTTTGTGCTAAGCTAAGCTAAGCACCTTGTGGAGCGATCTGTGAGGAGACGGATCCATCTGAAACATGAATAATAATAATCTGTACAGCGAGGCCGCGGCTGCTTGAACACATAAAGGAAGTGAAACAAAGCGACGCGCACACACACACTTGAATCTCCCGCCGTTTGCCGAGCAGGTGGTTAAATACTTTATTCATAAAGCACTTTTTCTAAATGGACTTTTGAAGCACGTTCAGGCTAATGAGGAAGATTTTTACAAGAAATCTGAAGGTCGAAAACAATCAAGCCCAACAATCAATCTCAACTCAGCTTGCGACCCACGTCCCACAACGAGGAGACACTTCATACATGACCTCCAGCTGTGACAGCTGATCTATGAATGTCACATGACACGTGTTGAAAGCTCTGGATGTGGCGCTCTTTACAGGAAGTTCAGTCAGACTCAACAGACCCAAAGAAGGCTTAATTTCTCCTTCAGAGGTTCATTCATAACGCAGAGACGTTTCCTTTAGTGTTCATATTAAAGGAACAATATCTAGCTAAGAACACATGTGACACATTTCAAACGTGTGACATGTTAGATATTTACTCTATCATCTGTTCCATATCACACAGATCAGACCAGATGGTCTGATCACCATCAGCTGTTTGATGATGTCACGCTTGTGAAGGTGTGTTGAACCTGTGTGAGCAGGTGTAGGTGTCAGTGTTACAGGTAACATTACATATTGCTCCTTTAACCAACGTCATCGTCTCATTATCATCAGTGTCATCTCACACTGAACCCAAGCTTTGTGCTTTGTGAGTCAGTAAATATGTCAGAGAGCAGATTGTTGTGATGTGTTTAAGGACCAGCAGGACGTCTCACGTTAGATCAGGTTCGGGTCAACACACACTCAGCACTCACAACATTCAGAAGCAGTTTAACAGCTATCGCATGATCACAGCAAGACGGCAGCAGAACATTCAGTCAGAGAGAGGGGTACATCTTTGAGTTTAGTGTTTCCTGTCTGACGGCGTTCTGACGACGTTCTCTTCATAAACATGGACAGAAAAGAGACAATCTATCATCTGTTCCACGGCACAACAGATGGTCAAAGCATAAAGGTTGTGGATACGTCATCCACGCACTACGGCGGCGTGAGCTGCTTTTTGACGACATTTTGTTCGGCTTGTGCGACGGAGAAGCAGTTCTACATTGTTACAGTTTCACATTTGTTCTTACTGACTCAAAGACAAAGACAGTGCCAGTGCATCCACACCCCCAGCACAAGAACCTTGGCTGCAGCTCGCTCGGTGTCCCACGGCCCATCAAAATCTGATGAACCGAGTCCCACTTCATTACTACACACAGTACGTGGACTACAGTCCATTACCACAATCTGTGGATTCATCAACCTGACACCAAAGAAGAAGTTATCAGCTCAGTGGTACCATCAGGACTGGTTCTGGTCTTTGGTCTCTTAACTTAAAGGTACCTGACCTCTGTGGTGGTTCCAGTTTGCTTCTGTGGGCTTGGCCTGACCGGGCCAAAGGGGTCTAACCTCTCTACATCTAACCTGGACTGGCTCCAGGAAGAGGCCACAGTGTCCCTGGTCTGGGCAATGTTACTGCAACCTGAAGACTTGTTGATGAGGGGCTTTGACCTGCTGTCAGCCCAGCCTTACAGAAGGAAACTGAACACAAGCAGTCCTGGACAAGACGCCTGTTGGACCAACAGATGAGTTCTGCTGTCCTACTTTCTGAACCGGACCATCGAGACGAGCTCCTGCATGATGAAGAGATTCTTCAAACTTCATGTCCACACCAGTGCACACACTGTGTACTATTGGTACTGTATGTAGTATGGAAGTGGGACACAGCAGGGATGTAAGTGGCCTGCATTGAATTGTGGGACACTGTGGAGAGCGTGAACAGAGGACGTCATTCCTCTGTCTGACTCTTTGGATTAGTTCACAGATCTATGCAGAAGCATCATCACTGATAAAGACTACAGACCAGATCTGATCTCTGAGCCTACAGCCACTAATCATCAGGCTGATCATAGGCAGGGCGGTGTGGATACACAGTTACTAGCCAGAAGTGCTACAGTGGCCTGTTCAGGCCATGTAGTGGGCCCCGTCGGGTCCACGAGGTGGTCTTTTGGTGCTTTCATTGGCATTGGAGGTCAGGTGGGTGCCGCGGGGTTTGCTGGCGGGTTTCTTCTCCTTCGAGGATGGTCGAGTCTGACCGAAAGACAGTGACCCAACAGCTGCAGCCTGGAGGCTCCCACCGGGCTCCACGATGGTGTTGATGACTAAAATGAAATGAAAGTGAAATAAGTCTGCTGACGTCTCTCTGCTGGAGACATCAGACTGTTTGTCGTCTTGATGTTCAGATAAAATCAAACATGTTTAATATTTTCAGAATATTGTCAACGCTACAGAAACACTAGGTAAAGTATGATAAGGTTGTCTGAATGTTAGTTATTGGTTTGATAATGGTTGTGTATTGAAAACTGAATCTGCTCGTACCTTCAAGCTGCCTCTGGACTCGTCTCAGCTCTTTCAAAATGGAGGTAATTTCCTGAAACATGACACAGAGAGTTGAAGCTGTGCTCACATCAGATCATCAGATAGTTTATGAGGATTAAACAGTTTGCAGACAAACCTTGTTGGAGGTTTTCAGGATGGGGACTTCATTCTCAGCATTGATCTTTGCCTCGATCTCCTCCCAGACCTCCGCTTTATTCTGGAACAGAACCCTGAGGACGGACAAACACACTGCAGGGTTAGCACCAACACAAACGGGTGTGACTGCACGAAGCAAACCCCCAAAAACCTGGACCTTTTTCATCTGTGAGGAGTCTCCGTCACCCAGGTCAGAGGTGAAAGTTATTGTAGGTGAAACGTCTACGATACTTTGTTGTAAATGCAGTTTTCATACTGATGACTGCACATACCTGGGCTCACTTCACAGGTTTGTCTAAAGACCTCTGAAGCATAGACCTACAGTAATTACAGTGTGTGTCACGACAAGCTTCCTTACTTCATTTTCTCGGCCAGTTGCTCGGTGTTCTCCCGGATGGCCTGAGACAGCTGAGACACTGGATTCAACATCAGGTTGTCCAGAATCACCTGAAAGAGTTCAGAACCAGAGAAATTCATCAGCATTAGCACCAACACGGGTAGCAACATCCTGATTTCCCAGCACACCAAAACTAACTGCAGCAGCTGCAGTCTGAATTCAGGATATGTTCACAGTGCAGGCTCGTGTCTGAAATTCAGCGTCTTTGTTTGTTTGACAGTTTGACTCTCAGCCAGCTCATTGGTCCAGAAGCAACTGCTGTCAGATCTCCAATGATGCTCCCATTACACTCCTCTATCTCCACCCTGAGGACAAACTGGTGCAAGCAGGGTTGACTTTAAGTCACACCAGAGAGTGACGCTCACCTGCAGGTCAGAGACTAGGTGAAATACTGCACTAACAGGTAAAAGTAGACACCTGGGAACATTGCAGCTTTCCACTGAGTCAGGAAGTTAACAAACACATCAGCCAGTTTTCACTAAACGTTTGATTTGTTCAGACTTTAATGATCATTTATGACATGCAGGCCTCCATCTACACCGTCCAGATCGAAATGTGACACACTGACTGAGTCACGTTACAAAGGTAGACTTCAGATTAGGACACACTGAGCTGCAGTGTGAACGTAGCCTCAGTGGGATTAGACAGTGACCTCTTCGCGGTTCCATGGACGGCGTTGCTTAGAACCGGGCTCCGGCTCATTCATGTTTGCGTCCAGGTCCAAGACTGCAGCAGAACCTGGAGGAACCTTCTGGTAGTTTAAACTGGCCTCAGGGATATGTTGGACCAGCTGGAAAGAGAGTAGAGGGAGTCTGGCTCCGGTGATCCAACCACTGAATATGTGTTATCAAACCAACGAGCAGCCGGCCGGTCATAGCGGTGCTCCGTGAACGCATGCACCAGGTCAACATGCAGCTGCAATGGTGGAGGGCAGTGTATGCAGTGAATTTTAGTACTGCTGGGATACAGCGTGTTCACAACAACAGGAGGGTCCTACTGGTCACCAGCTACAGCTCCATGAACTGTCCCAGGACCAGCAAAACCAGTTCATTCATGTGCAGGGACAGGAGGTGAATGGTAAAACTGCTGAGCAAGCACAAAACAAACACTTCAGCCAGAACCAAAAACAGTAATCTGATTTCTTTCATAGACTGTACTGGGTCATGAAAGATATTACAGGGTGGGTCGGGTAGACTAAGCTACACCTTGGACAGGTAGACATGGGACAGGTAAGTAACCCAGGTTGCAGTAAGCTGATATTGGGTCAGGTAAAGCGGGATATTTTGGGTTTGGGTAGAGTCCAAACTAATCCAGTCTTTGCAGATGTCGACCCACCATCATCCAGATTCTGCTCGAGTTTTCTGCCTCTCTTGTTGTCAAGTCTCTGTAAATAATATTATAAAGAGTGAGGTTGAGGTAAAGGTTCAGGGAAAGGTTGAGGTAGAGGCTGAGGCAGAGCTTCAGGTAAAGGTTCAGGTAAAGGTTCAGGTAGAGGTTCAGGAAGAGGCTGAGGCAGGTTCTGGTACACCTGTACCCTGAAGACCAGCTTGGATTTGTTTTGTGCTAGCTCCGTAGTTTTCTTGTTAATAACTGGACTATGTGATCAGACAAAGTCTCAAAATGAAAATATCAAATGTGCTTCAGAACAATCCAACACTGGTGAGAGGGGAGTGTTCGGATCAGTGATGGGAGGGGCAGGATGGTGGAGGAGGGGAACCAGGAGGAGTGATGAGTCAGAATCAGACACCTGAGATGGTCGAACCCCACGTAAGTATGGATAAGATGGCCCCTGTGCAGCAGAACAGAGAAATGAATCATGAGAATCCAAAGCGTGATGTCAATCGACCTGCAACCTGAAATTCGACTGCAGGACACTGGACTTTTCCTCCTGACACACTTCGGATGTTTTCAGACTCATAGACGATAAACCAAACTACAAAAACAAGACATGATGCATCAAACAAATGTTTATAAACTGGAAACACACTGAAGAAACCTTAAAATCATGACGGTCATCAGCTCAAACTCCGAGAAATGAACCGTGAAGGAGATTTTAATCTGAAACCAACCATCACAGACCGTTTTTAAAATTACTGGTCATGGACAAATCACTGTCAGAACTACGATTATGAGTGTGTTCCCAGTTTCTGAAGCTGTAGTTGGTATGAAGGTTGTGGTGGATGTTTGGCAGTTAGCAGCGTTTCCCACCTCCTCCCTGGCAGAAATGGTGGAGGCCGGCGTGTTGGGTAGTGAGGTGGGTGAGGTGGTGGTGCCCATCCCGGAGCTTGGCGAGTCTCCGTCCCCGGCAACGTCGTGGATTTCTTTGGCCAGGATGGCCAGATCTTTGGCCAGGTCCTGACTGAGCCTGCAAACACAAACATGAAGGTTTGGATAGAAACAAAGACCAAGCAACAGTAAAGGGACAGATCTCAGGTTTGGTTACTCTGTTTTTTACTTTGCGATCTCAGCGCTGTGCGTTGACCAGTTCTGATAGGGGTCCACCTCGTTCTGATCTTCGTCCTCCTCCGTCTCCACAGAGACAGACTTGGGTCGAATGGCAGCTGAACGGTGGCCCCGTGGAGTCTGGGCAGACGTGGTGGGATGGGAGGAGCGTTTGGTTTTTGGAGTCGCGGCATTCATCTCGTATTCTTCTTCAGAGGAGGAAGAGAAGTCTGAGCCCTTCTGTCTGCGACGGGAACCTGAAAATATTTAAATCCAGATTCATGTTATGGATCACATCAGGCATCAGTATGTCCTGAAGCATCTGTTCTGTCAGCTGGTGTCTGCACCAACAACCATCAAAGAAACATTTAACTTCATTAAGACAGCTTCCAAAACAACGCCAAGTCCCAGAGAGCACTGCTGCAAGTAACATCCAATCAGAGAGCTTCAGAGTCGCAGGTGCGTGTTACTCTTAAATCAACATGATAAATAAACTAACAGTTTGTTAGATGCTGTCTAATAATATTAGTGTTAATGTAAGGGTTAAGATATTTTTGAATATGGCTTCACATCAAAGATGACAGGTGAGCTGAAACAAACCACCTGGGACCTGGAAACCAGACTAGTCAATATCAGACTTCTTGGACAGACGTTACTCTCGTGCAGATTAACAAGTGACTCTAAACTACCCTCACTTGTGTGAATATTTAAAACACAAATCTAGCCAGGACTCACTGGTGCTGGGGTACTTGGCTCCACTAGACCGGGTACGGATCAGTGGTTGCTTCCCCAGAGCTCCACCCCCTTTGGTAGCTGCTTGGCGGGCATCGCCAACAGATGTCTTCCTGGTAACGACAGCAGACTCAGAGTTCCGGTTAGAGACCCCAGACCGACCTGCGGAAGACGTCTCATTGTCACTGGGAGCTGTGAAGGAGCCGGTTCTCTTCCTAGGCATTGCTAAGATGTCCAGCCGTGACAGCTTCTTCCCCTCAGCGGACACTTTGGACGGTGTGGTGATGTGGTCGGAGTTTTGGGAACCACGATCAGTCTCAGCGCCTTCATTATCTGAGGCCTCGCCCAGCCGTGCTCGACGAAGCATGGATGCCCGGGTTGGGCGTGGTGCTGACAGGCTGTTGGAGCGTGTCAGCACCTGCTGCGATGCCGTCTTGGGCGTCTTACCATTGTCTTCTTTCTGAAGAGGAGTGATGAGTTTTTTGCTACGGCCAGATGGACGGGAAATTTCGTGGTCAGATGATGTTGTTTCAGTCCAGTGTGGACCAGAACCTTGCTGACCCTCTGACAGGTCCAGAGATCCGCGGTTGCCCGCACTGCGGCGCATCTGGAAGCGCTTGGCTGCCTCTGCCTTGCTCGATGCGTCTGTTGTCACCTGGTTTCGACGTTTCTCAGACAGACGTTCGCGGGCGGTGAGTTGCCGTCCCTTCTCCTGGATGGACGGGCTAGAAGAGGACTTTTCCTTCTGAAGGCTGCTGATGGCAGGACGCTTTTTAGAAGCAACACTGACTGGAGCGTTTTTGCTACTCACCTGGCTCACGGTGCTTGCTGTGTCCACGTCTGACTCCCCAGAAAGAGAGTCATCCATGTGGGTGGAGGAGCCTCCTTTCTTTGAACTGCGACCAGAGCCAGATGAGGGAAACTTGGTGTCCAGAGAAGACAGAGTTCCTTCGGCCTCCTGAAGGAAAGACTGCGTGTCCTGGATGTTCTCCCTCCTCTGCTCCATATCTCTGATGGACGGGTGGCTGGAGATGTGAGGAAGTTTCTTCATCTGGACAGTGTCGCTGGGCTGGTCTTTGGTGAAGCTCTCCTGCCGGACAATAGATGACGTGCAGCCATCTTTAGTGGGGACTGAGTCCTTGTCCTGTATTTGGAGGTTTGGAGCAGAACTGTTGGGTTTAACACCTGCCCTCCTGGGTTCATGTCCGCTCAGGTGTCGGATCAGGACAGTAGTTGGGGGAGTTTTTGCTGGGGGGTCGCGTGTCCTCTCAGACTGTACCGGGCTCCGGTCAGGTTTTCCTGGACTGTCTTCCGAACCGATGTAGAAGGAGGTGGATTTGGTGGAGGGAGACACTTTCTCCGGAACCTTGAACTGGTGACCAGCGGCAACTGGAGACACAGATCCAGTCCTGGCCTGATTCTTGTTTGTTCTCTCCAGAACGGGTCCATCATCTGAGCGGCTGGCATCACTCAGACTGTCTGGGTCCACATCATCCTGAACGGACAGGCACTGGGTGGAATCCTGTGGACGGGGAGGACCCGAGAATCGGTCCAGAGGTTCCTGGCTTTGGTACGGTTCATGGCGAATCAAAATACTCGGAGGAATGGTGTCCAGCTTTTCTGGAGGCACCTGGGGCAGCAGCCTTCTGGTCCTGGAGCTGTGGCTGGACTCCGACTCAGAGTTATCGTAGTAATTTCCCATTGATCGGCTCATGAAGCGTAAATCTACAAAAACAATCAAAGTTATCTCAATCAACTTAATTTTTATATTTTCCAAAAAAAATGTTTCAACTGACGTCCTCAAAACAAAACAGCACTAACTCCTTTACCATCTCTTCATATGTAAGAAACTGAATGTGGCATTATGTTGACGACGCCACACATTTTTTGGGACTGTTCAAAAATTCAGAGGTTTTGGGACAATGTTGAAAAAGTGGATGTTCATACCCAAAGACCTGTTTAATGCCGATCAGTGATAGAAACTTACATACTTTAGGATTCTTTTGTTCATAGGAAAGAAAAGGTCAGAGTGAACTGATAAATGTAAAACCACCAACCAAAGACTGAAACATGTTTACATGATGGAGAGAATGACTCTGCATCCATGGACACTGTAAAGATGGACTACCTCACCTTTTCCATCTGTTCTTCTGCCTTTTATTATTATTATTACTATTTTACACATCACTGAACACTGGTCATGTGATCTGCATCAGATTAGCTGTCACATAAGGTGAATTCAGGTGCATGCAGCGATTCTTAAATCAAGTGTAGATACAGAGATGTGATCCGATGTCACAGCCCAGACACTGATCGTAGGTCAATACGAGGTGAACACGTGTGTGGGTTTGATGCCTGTTTGCACAGACAGAACTTTAACGGCACCTTCCAGACATTCCCCTTGAGGTGGAGTGGAACCAGGTTCAGCATAGCTGTCTGCCAGACTCGCCCAACGGGAAACCCATTTGGGTCCTTCCAGGCCAGCTGGGTGGGCAGGTGGAACCTGGACAACAGAACAAAAAGAATGACATTACAAGACAACAGAAACGTGGAACCAAAGAGTCCGACAGGACCTAACAGAGTAAAATATGTCATAGGAGAGAGAGAGAGGGATGAACAACAACCTGCATGCACTGGGATCTCATGCTACACAGGTGAGATTCAGGTTCTGGTTCAGTTCTTTACCTGTATGGGGCCTGTTGGGGGGCCGCTGATAGCAGCTGGGATAAAGCCATGCAACGGGTCCTCAGTGCTACCATCGCTAGGCAGATTAGCTTGCTCATCCTTGCCATCATCTATTACAGGTCTATACACTCCTGTATTCACACCACTGTACTCTGGAGAGTCGAGGACACCAAACACCTGTCAGAGCACAGGGCATGCATGAGGAGGGCGGGCAGGATCACAGCAACAGGAAGGAGCAACAAGGACAAGAGGTTTCATGCAACCCTGAAGCAATTTAATTTAAAAACACTGCTCTGTAATCTGTGCTGCGTCACTTGGTAATCTGTGCTGCGTCGCTCTGTAATCTGTGCTGTGTCGCTCTGTAATCTGTGCTGTGTCACTTGGTAATCTGTGCTGAGTCACTATGTAATCTGTGCTGAGTCACTCTGTAATCTGTGCTGTGTCACTCAGTAATCTGCGCTGCGTCACATGGTAATCTGCGCTGCGTCACATGGTAATCTGTGCTGCGTCACTCTGTAATCTGTGCTGCGTCACTCTGTGATCTGTGCTGCATCACTCTGTAATCTGTGCTGCGACACATGGTAATCTGTGCTGCGTCACTCTGTAATCTGTGCTGCGTCACATGGTAATCTGTGCTGCGTCACATAGTAATCTGTGCTGAGTCACTCAGTAATCTGTGCTGCGTCACATGGTAATCTGTGCTGCATCACATGGTAATCTGTGCTGCGTTACTCTGTAATCTGTGCTGCGTCACATGTTAATCTGTGATGAGTCACTCTGTAATCTGTGCTGTGTCACTCTGTAACCTGTACTGCGTCACTTTGTACTCTGTGCTGCGTCACATGATAATCTGTGCTGAGTCACTCTGTAATCCGTGCTGTGTCACTCTGTAACCTGTACTGCGTCACTCTGTAATCTGTGCTGCGTCACTCAGGGTCTAACCGTGTGGTCACTGTGAGTTCACCTGATCGATCATGTTGCGGGCCTCCTCCACCTCTTTGTCCTGTGACTCCGTCTCAATGGTGTAGGTCCCCGCGTCACTCAGGCTGTCGTCCTCCTCGTTCCTCATCATCCTCTGGGAACATTTGGGGTCTGCTGCACGAACGCCCACCGGCATCATGACGGGAGGCCCAGAGGAGTGGGCTGGAGAGGTGGTCTGGCCAGCAGTATTGCTGAGGATGGAGGACTTTGAGATTGCTGGAGGCTGTAAGGGGGAGGTGGGGTAGGAGACTGAGGAAGGTGCTGGAGATTCTTGGGGGGAGGGGATTTGTGCATGAGGAGGCGACACCATCACGGGTGGTGCAGACATTGGGGGAGGGGACATCTTGTCACTCGTTGAAGAGGAATCCTGTTGACTGGAATCCTTTAGGAACTCGGCAGCGAACTCTTGAACAAGCTTGGACTTCTTCCCGACGCTGCCAAAGGGTCTGATGATGATACCCGAGGAGGAGCGAGAGGAGGAACCAGAGGAGGCTACCTCCCCTTCAGTCTTCTCCCTCTTCAGAGAGCTCGACCTCTGGGGGGCACCCTTCAGAGGAACCGTCACCTGCTGGGTGGGAGGGATGTGGCCATGCACAGACGCCGGCCTCTCGCCGCCTTTCCGCCGCTCCAGCTTGGCCTTCAGGGCGGAGTACGAGTCGGTGTGGGCGGGGTTGTGCGTGAAGGACTGGGAGCGCTTTTTGCGCGGATTGTCGTCAAAGAACTCGATGATGAAGGCCTGCTGGGTGAGATGCTCGGGGGGGGCCTGCTTCGGTGTTTCTGTGCTGGGGGACAGAGCCTGAGGAGGACTCTGGGACAGGGGCCGCTCCGGGACCACAGGTGAGGCTGGAGCCAGTCTGGGCGGAGAGTGCTGAAGTGGTTGGTGGAGCATTGGTGTTGGATTAGACGGCTGACCTGTCTGCTGCGACGCCTCAGACTGCTCTGATTGGATGGAGTGATGAGACTGGACTGAGTGGTGGGACTTACTCCTCCGTCCTTTGAGAACCGGGTCCTCCGAGTCACTCTGGGTTCCATCCTCATGATGGTGACCTGACAACAAGAACAAACGTCCATGACTCAGAAGATACAAACCAGCCTGAAGCTTTGCTGCTTCTTTCAAATACTTCCTGTCAGTAGGTGAATGCAGCTTCCTGCTGCAACCTCTAGTGCCCTGCACTGTTCATTACAGCTACAATATAAATTACTTTACTGCTCTAGTCTCCAGTTGTTAGTCTTTAGTCTAGTCTCCAGTCTCCAGTCTAACATTAAAGCACGATGTGGATGAAGTCCTAACCTTTGAGGGTCTTGATGTTCATGGCGCAGTCGCTCTTTGTTTTAATATCTAGTGTCGTCTCCACTCTTTAGTCTTTAGTCTTTGGTCTCTAGTCTTTAGTCTTTAGTCTAGTCTTCAGTCTTTAGTCTCTAGTCTTTAGTCTAGTCGTCAGTCTTTAGTCTCTAGTCTTTAGTCTAGTCTTCAGTCTTTAGTCTCTAGTCTTTAGTCTCTAGTCTTTAGTCTCTAGTCTTTATTCTTTAGTCTTTAGTCTAGTCTTTATTCTTTAGTCTCTAGTCTTTAGTCTAGTCTACAGTCTTTAGTCTCTAGTCTTTAGTCTAGTCTCCAGTCTAACATTAAAGCATGATGTGGTCCTTTGATGAAGTCCTAACCTTTGAGGGTCTTGATGTTCATGGCAAGGTCGCTCTTGGTGCTGTAAACGTCTTCACATGTTGGACGTCTCCTCATCATGCTGACATCACTGTGGACCAGCCAATCAGCCACCTTGCTCTCTGCTGACATCACCTCAGCAGGCGTGGCTGCTGTGATCTTGGTGGGCAGAGCCTGCTGCTTCCTCTGACGGGTGGAGAACTTGGTGACATGGTCTTTGATCTTAATCTTACCAGGCATGCAGTCGTCAAACTCGATGGTAAAGGAGGCGTGGCTCTGAACAACGGGTGGGGTCGGGGTGGGAGGGGATGGCGGCGCCGGTGGCGGCGTGTCCGTGTCCTTGGTGGGAATTTCATGAAGCTCTGCCCCCAAGGTCTTAGGGTGCTGGAAGTCTTTGGTGGGGATCTCGAAGTAGCTCGGTTCACGGTGATACGAAGGGAAGACGCTCTTCTGTTGGGAGTCCGAAAGAGATCCAGAAAAGTCCGGATGATCCACGGACGGAGCGTCCTTCTGGACTTCTGACAGACACCAAACACAGGCATTACTGCAGTACTACTACTACTACTTCAGTACTAATACTACAGTAAAAAACACTACAGTACAACCTCTTTGTGTCCCCAGTAAGGGGATAAGGGTATATGTATATATATATATATATATATATATATATATATATATATATATATATATATATATATATATACATATATACATACATACATACATACATACATATATATATATACATACATACATACATACATATATATATATATATATATATATATATATATATATATATATATATATACATACATACATACATACATACATACATATATATATATACATATACATATACATATATATATACATATACATATACATATACATACATACATATATACATATATATATATATATATACATATATATATATATATATATATATATATACACATATATACATATACATATATATATATATACATATATATATACATATACATATATATATATATATACATATATATACATATACATATACATATATATATACATATATATATATATATATATATATATATATATATATATATATATATATATATATATATACATATACATATACATATATATACATATATATACATATACATATACATATATATATATACATATATATATGTGACATTACAACACGTCAACAACACGTGATTGTTAACATGTTAAGATGTAGTCAGTGTGTATATTTGTCTATTTGTACTGGCTGGCATCAGATTTTCAGAGGTGAAACATATTTTTACCTGCGTGAGCTTCGTCGTTCGTGTGAACTTTACTCCCATAATCCTCCTCTCCCCACCAGGACGGCTGACCGTACAGCGGTGTGGGCCGACACACCGGAGCCTCTGTAACACACACACAAACACACACACACAAATGTGTGTCATTGACCAATAGAAAGCTGTCCTCACAAAGCTGAGCTTTGATTGGATGGAGAGTCCAAAGGGAGGAAGTACTTTACTTAAGTATTTTTATTGATTATACTCAGAAACTGTCTGCAGAGTAAACAGTACTGCAGTACTGCCTGCAGTATTAGGGTTGTACCCTGGGTCAGGCTCTTGGTACTCGGCGTCTTCTCTGCTCTTGTTCGATCTTCTGGCTCCGTTTTTTTCCCATCTGAAGATTTCAGGTTCATCTGCAGCTGACTGCTGTACTTCTCATGCTGAAACAACAGGGGGCGCTCATCAGAACACATCACACTATTGAAGGTGTCGGATACAAATACAGAGTTTCTCTGTAAAACTATTAGTATGTGTCACTTTATTGAAGGTGTTTGATTGTAATAATTCATAGACAATACATGTTGTCTGACCTTCAGAGCCTCTTCTGGGACTTTGTGTTGACTTTTCTCCAGAACGTAGACGTGAGAATGTGAAGAGAGGGTTAAGAAAAACACACACACACACACACACACACACACACGATGACGTCATCTGAAGGATATCATATCCGAAGCGGATGATGTCAGACAGTTTGAGGGTGATGTAAGTCTGATCAGGGATCCTCAGATCGTTCACAAACGTCTGCAGCAAACAAACAAAATAAATTCATATATATATATATATATATACATATATTATATTTATTATATTTATATATATATTTATATATATGTCATGTTTAAATTTTAACATCAAATGTTGAACTAACGTTGAAAGATGGTTTGTTTCAGATTCTTTTCTTTGATGACAGCTTTGCATTGTTTTTATTAACAGCTGTTCATTAGTGAGTTTGTTGTCTTCTTAATGAGTATCATATGGTGTGTTAGCGTGTGGTACCTTCTCATGATGTGTTGTAGCAGGTTGTAGCGTGTTGTAGCAGGTTGTAGTGTGTTGTAGCAGGTTGTAGTGTGTTGTAGCAGGTTGGAGAGTGTTGTAGCAGGTTGTAGCGTGTTGTAGTGTATTGTAGCGTGTTTTAGCAGGTTGTAGCGTGTTGTAGCAGGTTGTAGCGTGTTGTAGCGTGTTGTAGCATGTTGTAGCATGTTGTAACGTGTTGCAGCGTGTTGTAGCAGGTTGTAGCGTGTTGTAACATGTTGTAGCAGGTTGTAGTGTGTTGTAGCAGGTTGTAGCGTGTTGTAGCATGTTGTAGCAGGTTATAGCATGTTGTAGCGTGTTTTAGCAGGTTGTAGCGTGTTGTAGCAGGTTGTAGCGTGTTGTAGCATGTTGTAGCATGTTGTAACGTGTTGCAGCATGTTGTAGCAGCGTGTTGTAGCAGGTTGTAGCGTGTTGTAACATGTTGTAGTGTGTTGTAGCAGGTTGTAGCGTGTTGTAGCATGTTGTAGCAGGTTATAATGTGTTGCAGCATGTTGTAGCAGGTTATAGCATGTTGTAGCGTGTTGTAGCAGGTTGTAGCGTGTTGTAGCATGTTGTAGCAGGTTATAGCAGGTTGTAGCGTGTTGTAGCAGGTTGTAGCGTGTTGTAGCATGTTGTAGCATGTTGTAACGTGTTGTAGCGTGTTGTAGCAGGTTGTAGCGTGTTGTAGTGTGTTGTAGCATGTTGTAGTGTGTTGTAGCATGTTGTAGCAGGTTGTAGCGTGTTGTAGTGTGTTGTAGCGTGTTGTAGTGTGTTGTAGCAGGTTGTAGTGTTGTAGCAAGTTGTAGTGTGTTGTAGCGTGTTGTAGCGTGTTGTAGTGTGTTGTAGCGTGTTGTAGTGTGTTGTAGCAGGTTGTAGTGTTGTAGCAAGTTGTAGTGTGTTGTAGCAGGTTGTAGCGTGTTGTAGCATGTTGTAGCGTGTTGTAGTGTGTTGTAGCGTGTTGCAGTGTGTTGTAGCAGGTTGTAGTATGTTGTAACGTGTTGCAGCGTGTTGTAGCATGTTAGAGCGTGTTGTAGAGTGTTGTAGCAGGTTGTAGTGTGTTGTAGCAGGTTGTAGCGGGTTGTAGCAGGGTATAGCGTGTTGTAGCAGGTTGTAGTGTGCTGCAGCGTGTTGTAGCAGGTTGTAACGTGTTGTAGCAGGTTGTAGCAGGTTGTAGCGTGTTGTAGCGTGTTGGAGTGTGTTGTAGCAGGTTGTAGCGTGTTGCAGCATGTTGTAGCGTGTTGTAGCATGTTGGAGCGTGTTGTAGCAGGTTGTAGCGTGTTGTAGCAGGTTGTAGCGTGTTGTAACGTGTTGTGTGTGCCTGTCTCACCCCGTTCAGGCTGCCGAGGTCCTTCACCAGGTGTTCATCAGTTGTTGGGTTGTAGTTGATGACGGCGTGTTGTTTGTCGACACTGCGAGACTGCCAGAGACATTCACACAAACACCATCATCAGACACCTGTCCACCTGTTCACCTGTTCCAGTATGTTAGCTGATCTAAATGAATATGGAAGCTGTGGTGCCAGGTGCATGATCCATGTCAGATCCATAGTTGTGTAATGGAGTTAAAGTGAGGATGATTCCACTTGCCATAAAAACTCACACACACACACTTAATTGTCGGACCATGCTGTCTCCCTGGTAGGTGCATGAGTTGTGAGCTCCGCTATTGTTTTATATTAATTACACGTGGTTAGCTAACCTGCACTTTCTTTTCGTTTTACATTTTTCAGATGTATATGTGTGCGTGAGGAAAACGGGACTGACTGTATGTGTTGATCCTTCTGCCAGGTATATTACATTTTGTTCTCTATGTACGTTCATTTTAATACTAAATGAGCAGTCGGACCTTGCTGTCTCCCTGATGTCCGAAATAAACAGTTTGCCAAAAGTGACGGTCTTCTTCTGTGAAGTACACAACGCAACAAGAGAGTACAAAGCCGCTACAGTTGGACATCAATAACTGGCTCAGGTGAGTGATCGCAGGTGAGTGATCGCAGGTGAGTGATCGCAGGTGAGTGATCGCAGGTGAGTGATGATCGCAGGTGAGTGATCGCAGGTGAGTGATCACCTGAGCTCCACAGTCTCACCTGCAGCATGAGCTCACAGTCCTCTCGGCCCACAAAGATCATCTCTTTGGGGAGACGGTGTCGAGTGCCCGAGCTGCTTACCAGGAACCATGATGTCACACTCATCTTCTTCACAGGCCTGCTGGGAAACCCCAGAGCATCCTGGGAAATGTAGGAGGGACAGAGAGAGAGAGAGAGAGAGAGGTCGGACACATTTTGTCATCAGAAAGAGAAGAACATGTTCACTGCATGATGTTTACATGATCACTGTTGCGTGTGTTGTGGTGAACTCAAACTCATCACTACAACGACGGCACTAAGTCACACATCACCAACGATTTCATGATTTTGGTGAAACTGGATAAGATTTTATGGAGAAAATGTTTTGTTGTTACTGTTAAGAGTTTATTGTTTACTGTCTACTTATATATTTAGCTAAGAGTCTATTGTTTATCTTATATTGTATCTTTTTCATACCTCCTTTATTTTGTATACAAGTGTCTGTATGCTACTAGAAATTCAATTTCCTTGAGGGAGTCATCCCAAAGGGATCAATAAAGTGCAGTCTAAGTTAGGTCTAAGTCAAGTCTAAGTTAGCCGGGCTGCCCGGACTGTGAGCTCAGAGCACCGGGAAGAAGAAGAAGAGGAAGAGGAGGTTTACAGGCCCAGCAGTCAGCAGCCTCTATGGACATAATGGCAGAGGAGAAGAGAGTGAAGAGGACGCTGACGGAGGAAGCTAAGAAGAGAAAAGGAGAGAGTGAGCGAGCAAGAAGCTGCCGGACAAGAGTAAATCTGGGACTGACTTTTAGTGGTTGGTAAGAGCTTGGTGAAATAAAAGGCTGAAAGACAGACGCCGAGCTGGGCTGACTGCTGTTGGACTAGTCAGTAATATTAGCTGCTGCTATGTCTGCTGTTGGTGACCTGGTTGATGATTGGCTGTTGATCAGAAGTAATGTAATCAGAACAAATACTCGAGTACTCTGATTTATAGAGACGATGCTTTAAACTTCACATCTCTGATGACGCTGCTTCACGACATCATCAGACTGGTTGAAATTACACCCAGACAAGAACCTTCATCAGGAGCAAAGGGGACTGGACCAGCAGCTCCTGTTCTGTGACTCTCTGGTCGTCTGGTACCGGACTGTGGTCCACTTTGATTCAGAACACGACTGGAGCTCGTCGGACACGTTTACAGGTCCAGAGTGTAAAACAATGGTCTGATGGTCTTCAGAGAAAACTGTTCTGAGACCTGATGGAGTGAGAGAGCAACCCTTCAAGACACTCATCAAATTCAAGACGAGGTTCTGCAGAAGCTTGCTGTGCTCGAGGACAGCGCTCAGGGCCCTGAGGTTCTGCTAGGACATTGATCTGCTCCAGAAATGTGATGCCAACTAAACTACATTTAAAATAAGCAGAGCGGCTTTGTGACAACAACATTAATAATATAAAATATATTTTATTTGTCCATCTTATGAGTATAACTTTAGTGAAGTCACCAGAGGGAGAGCTGTAACTACATCATGTTGCCATGGGAACATGAATCCAGCCGGTGATGCAAGTAACTGTTGTATGTTTGGTCCTGACACACACACACACACACGTTTGTATGTATAACTATGAACAGGTTTCGTCACGTGACCTCTGTGACGCTGTAGCTTCTTTAATCTGACAGGTCAACCTGTTCACCTCTGTGACGTCATCACCATCATTATCACCACGGTTCAGTCCGGCTCACCTGAACCGAGCCACACCCGGGATAACGCGCACGCGCACACTGTGGATGTTGCATGAACCGAAACGGCTCGTCAGAAAACGTCCCGCCGGGCCTCAGCGCTCCATCCGCGGCTGCAGGCCGGACAGCAGAGCCGCTCCTCCGGCCTGCGGGGGGTGGGAGAGGGGCCGGTACCGGAGGACAGACAGACAGACAGACAGACAGGAGGACAGACAGACAGGAGGATGGACCGATAACCGGACCCACAGACAGGCAGACAGATAGACAGGTCGGCCCCCTCCTCCACGCCCTGCCTCCTCCTCCTCCCCCTCCTCGTCCTCCTCCTCCTGCAGCTCTTACCTCCGCTCCAGATGCTGCCGCCGCTCCGTCGCTTCTCTTCCGATTAAAACACGGACTGACGCGCTGCAAGGCGGACAAAGCATGAGAGGCGTCCCGGAGCCGGTACCGGGGGCGCACAGACCGACTGGCTTCGGATCAGAGCTCGGTCCCGGTGAGACGCGCTGACGGTCGGTCGGTGATGCTGTTATGGCATCTGCGTCTCGTCCTGACGCACCAGCTGCCACCCGCTGCGTCAATACGCAGCGCGACACCACACCACACCGGAAGCTGCGGGCAGCCTTCAAAATAAAATTCTGAAAATCACTGAACAATGAGGTGACGTCAGACAACACGTGACGTAATAATGATCATAATTAACAGGATCAGTCCAGACTTCCGGTGTCCACTCGTGAATATTTAAGTAGAAACCGGAAGTGAGGTTTGTGAATGTTTCTGATGACGACATACATACATGAAATCTACTGATCTGTAATCAATCGGCACTTCATCCTGTATCTTATTGTGAAGGGCAGCTGGTTTCCAGCAGCTGATCAACCGTCTTACCATAGTTCCTGCTGGAGTCATGTGACTCACGTCAGAGGACGCTTCTGTTTGGGATGACGTCACACATAAATAATGCTTAATTATTCATATTTTAAATCAAATTTTATTTGTATAACCCAAAGTCACAAAGTACATTTTCCTCGGAGGGCTTTACAATCTGTACAGGGAGTGACACCCTCTGTCCTTAGACCCTCGGTTCGAGTGAGGAAAAACTTGCCCACAAAAAACCCTTTTAACAGGGAAAAAAGGTGGAAGAAACCTCAGGAAGAGCCACAGAGGAGGGATCCCTCTCCCAGGACGGACAGACGTGCAATTGATGTCACGTGTACAGGACAAATCAACACAAACATATTGTACAATTACAATGAATGATACAATGATTACAGTAGCAGTGGAACCTGTGATAGAGATAGAGAGACACAGATGCACAGCAGCAGCAAATCATTAACTAACTATAAACTGTAATGGAGATATGGTAGCAATAATGACTAATAATATCCCACTCCCAGGGAGACAAGACAAACAAGACAGACACAAAAGGGGAGGGGAAAACAGTGGAAAGACAAGAAATGAGGAGAAGGCACCACTAGACTATGACAGGGAGAGATGTGACGTGCAGCAGCATTCTGAATTAGCTGCAATGTCCTCAGAGACTTATTGGAGCAGCCTGATAACAAAGAGTTACAATAGTCCAGCCTAGAAGTAACAAATGCGTGGACTAGTTTTTCTGCATCCGCTTGAGACACGATGCGTCTGATTTTGCTGATGTTACGTAAGTGGAAGAAGTCCTCGAAATTTGTTTTATGTGGACGTTAAAGGACAAATCCTGATCAAAAACAACTCCAAGATTCTTTTTACAGTGGAGCTGGAGGCCAGGGTGATCCCGTCTAAAGTAACTAAGTCTCTAGAAAGAGAGTTTCTGAGGTGTTTCGGTCCAATTACAAGAACTTCAGTTTTGTCTGAATTTAACATCAGAAAATTGTAGGTCATCCAACTTTTTATATCCTTAAGGCATGCTTGGAGTTTAGTTAACTGATTGGTTTCATCAGGCTTGATCGATAAATATAATTGGGTGTCGTCAGCATAACAATGAAAATTATTGGAGTGATTCCTAATAATGTTCCCTAGAGGAAGCATATATAAACTGAATAGAAGTGGTCCTAGTACAGAACCTTGTGGGACTCCATGACAAACTCTGGTATGCATGGAGGATTCATCATTGACGTGAACAAACTGAGATCGATCTAAGAAATACGACTTAAACCAGCTTAGGGCGGTTCCTTTGATGCCAGTTTGATGTTCCAGTCTCTGTAAAAGAATTTGATGGTCAATGGTGTCAAATGCAGCACTAACATCTAACAGGACAAGTACAGAGATGAGTCCTTTGTCTGATGCCATTAGGAGGTCATTTGTAACTTTGACTAATGCGGTCTCTGTGCTATGATGCACTCTAAATCCTGACTGAAAATCCTCAAATAAACTGTTCTTATGGAGAAAGTCACACAGCTGATTGGCTACAGCTTTCTCAAGTATCTTAGAGAGAAAGGGAAGGTTTGATATCGGTCTGTAATTGGCTAAAGCCTCTGGATCTAGAGTGGGCTTTTAAAGAAGAGGTTTAATTACAGCTACTGTGGTACATATCCGGATTGTTATAAAAATTAGGATTACACTGCCATTCAGATGTTTTAAATTATACGATGTGTGTGTTTGTTCCCATTTATTACATGTCCTGGAGGGCACTTCCCTTTATTAATGTTTTGCTGAGGCTGGCAGGGTAAGGTAAAGTTCAGGTTAATGTATAGATAGAGGAATTCCAGAACAGAACAAGGGCCAGAGACAGGTCAGAGAGGTGACATTTAGATTGGGGATATACTGACTAATGATTAAGGGAAAAGGGAAAAGGTTTAGATGCTATATATGCAAATTATTTGTTAACAATTTGCAGAGTTTAAAGACAGCCGAATATCGATTGTATAAGAACCAACTGGTAGTGCGCCACAGCGAGCCTTTTTCTCTGTAACCCCTTCTGTGTGTTGCACTGTGAAACGCTCCTTCTTGTACAAGAACAATAAATTCAACTTAAACTTTGATACTTTGAATCCAGTTCTCCTCATTTAAGGGTTTTTCTTTAAAATTCCCGTAACACTGATAATAAAGACAGATTAATCATATCCAATAAAGAAGGACTAACTAGAGGTAAAACATCCTTGAGCAGCCTGGATGGGATGGAGTCTAAGAGACAGGTTGACGGCTTAGATGAAGAAATTATTAAAGTTATTTGATGAAGGTCGATGGGAGAAAAACAGTCTAAATATATATCAGGTTTTATCGCTGTTTCCAGGCTTGCTGTGTAAGAAGGCAGATCAATGCCTGTTGAGGGCAAGAGGTGATGGATTTTGTCTCTAATAGTTATAATTTTATCATTAAAGAAGCTCATGAAGTCATTGCTACTTAGACCTAAAGGAATAGATGGTTCAATAGAGCTGTGGCTCTCTGTTAGCCTGGCTACAGTGCTGAAGAGAAACCTGGGGTTGTTCTTATTCTCCTCTATTAGTGAAGAGTAATAGGCTGCTCTGGCATTACGGAGAGCCTTCCTGTATGTGTTAAGATTATCTTGCTTGCCAGACTAAGCGAGATTCTTCCAGTTTAGTGGCACGCCATTTGTGTTTTACGTGCCTCTTGCTTTAAGTTATGAGTCTCCTGGCTATACCATGGTGCTAACCTCCTTTGTTTAATTGTCTTCTTTTTCAGAGGTGCAATAGAGTCTAGAGTTGTTCCTAACGAGCCTGTAGTACTATCAACAAGATGATCTATTTGTGAGGGGCTAAAGGAAGCAGACAAGTCCGCTGCTACATTGAGACATGGCATTGAATTCAATACTGAAGGAGTCACTTCTTTAAATTTGGCTACAGCACTATCAGATAAACATCTGCTGTAGGAGCTTCTGCAAAAAGTCTATAGTCCAGTAGTATGAACTCAAAGGTTATTAAAAAATGGTCAGACAGAAGAGGATTCTGTGGAAAGACTATTAGATGATCAGTTTCAATGCCATATGAGAGAACAGGATCAAGAGTGTGGTTCAGACAATGAGTGGGTTTATTTAAACTCTGACAGAAGCCGATTGAATCTAATAGAGAGATAAACGCAGTACTAAGACTATCATTGTGGTTGTCCACATGAATATTAAAATCACCTACAATAATTACTTTATCTGTTTTAAGGATCAAGCCTGATGAAAATTCTGCAAATTCAGATAAAAATTCAGAGTAAGGACCTGGAGCTCGATATACTGTAACAAATAAAATTGGCTGCAATGTTTTCCAGGTTGGGTGAGTGAGGCTAAGAACAAGACTTTCAAATGAATTATAATTTAGTTTAGTTTAGGATTTATTAATAGACTTGAGTCAAATATGGCTCCAACTCCACCACTTTGACCGGTACTTCGAGGAATATGAGTATTACAATGACTGGGAGGAGTGGATTCATTTAAGCTAACATATTCATCCTCCTGCAGCCAGGTTTCAGTGAGACAAAATGAATCAATATCATAATCAGATATTAATTCATTGACTTAAACAGCTTTAGAGGACAAGGACCTGATATTCGAGTCCACATTTAATTCTCTTATTTTGAACTGTTGGAGATGTTGCTTTAATTTTTATTTAGTTTGTATGATGAACTCCTCTTCTGTTTGTTTTATCTTTAAATAATGTAGGTGGACGGGGGACAGACACAGTCTCTATACAAAAGGACTGGGTGGGCAGCTGCTCTAATGGAGGTGCAGAGAAGCGTTTAAGACTGCAGCTCTGCTTCCTGGTCTCAACTCTGGGCTGTCACGGTTTTGGTCGACTGATAAACTTGGCCATGTTTCTAGATATGAGAGCTGCTCCATCCAACGTGGGATGGATGCCGTCTCTCCTAATCAGACCAGGTTTTCCCCAGAAAGGTGTCCAATTATCTATGCAGCCCACATCGTTTGCTGGACACCACCTCGACAGCCAGCGGTGAAATGACGACATGCGGCTATACATGTCATCACTGGTCACATTGGGCAGGGGACCAGAGAAAACTACGGAGTCCGACATCGTTTTGGCGTATGCACACACCAATGACACATTAATTTTAGTGACCTCCGATTGGCATTACCACCGATGTGAATAACAATCTTACTGTATCTACGTTCATCTTTAGCCAGCAGTTTTAAATTACTCGATGTCGTCCGTTATTTAATTAAAATAATGTAATATTAATGAACATGAATATTAATGAGATTTGTTAAATATGAAAATGTCACACAGGAAGTGGCTGCAGGCTTTTATTTTGAAAGTTGTGATCATTCATAAATAATTAAGAATAAATTTCACTGATCTGAGTCTGATTTATTGATCAACACATGAAGATCTGCAGCGTTGTCGTCGTCATCATTATCACAGCCTGAAACATGTCTTCACTTCCTGTCAAGACCTGTTGCCATGGAAATGGGTCCTCCACTAGGGTCCCCTAACCCAGCCAATCAGAGAGAAGGAGATGGAGGGGGAGGGGCTAGAGGTCATAATAAAAACAGCCGAAGAAGAAGTGATGCTGATTGACAGGTCCAGGGTCAGGTCCAGGGTCATGATGTGGACTCACCTCAGTGTGACACACATCCTCTCTGAGTTTTGTGTTTGGCTCCACCTGCAGGTCAAACACACACTCTGATTGGTTTTAAGACACTCTCATCATCAACACTTCTAACTAATGTATCTAATAATGACGTTACATTAACGATACATTGACGTTACACTGACGTGTAATGTACGTTAATGTAACATTAATGCAACGTTACATTGACGTTGGTGATCTTGGATTGTACCAAAGATGAACATTTTTCTACGAGTAGTCTAAAAATTATTTCCTGCTGATCAGCCAACAATAGCTAACATTCAGACAACGTTTAGACAACCCTGTCATACTGAACAGTTACATAATGTTTTTGAAACGTTGACAGAACATTCCAAAATAAACAAAATAAACAATCAGTCTTGAAGTAAACCTGCGCTGTCCCTTTAAGAAATATCTTAATAAACAGTTCATTACGTGTCCACGAGAACACAAGATGAAGAACGTCACATGTCCACAGTCTGATATATTGACCTTAGGTGTCCGTCCTGTGTTCTGGATCAGATTTACCTTTTGGACCGGTCCTGGACATCTTTGCTGGATCATGGTTGTGTTCGGTCATTCTCACTTCCATCGATGTGATCTCTTCGAACTCAGACTCCTCGTTCCTTCTGTCCACCTCACAGAGGTTTTGGATCCCTGGGGTGCTCTGGTCAGTCTCAGCTGCCCCTGGTTCTGGTCCTGTTTCAGCTGGTGGCTCTGTGTGGACCTGGACTGACTCTGGTGGTTCGTCCGGCTTCTCTGATTGGCTGGAAACAAACGGCTCGTCCACAGCCAAAGACCGCTGTATGATCCCAAGATGATCTGATGACAGACAGACAGACAGACAGTCAGTCTACCACAGTCCACCTCACAGTCCATCTCCGTCCTCCACAGTCCACCACAGTCCACCTCACAGTCCATCTCCGTCCTCCACAGTCCACCTCACAGTCCACCTCCTCTGTCCACATGCATCCTCACCATGGACTCTGCTGCTCCTCTTAGCTCGTGGTCTGGTCTTCTTCAGGTTGTAGCCTTTCCTGATCTCAGCCAGCAGGTTGTCGATGATGCAGCCCTCATCCTGGTTTGATGGCTTCGCCCTGACTGGAGGACAGTTATGAATATTCATGAGATGATTCAAATATAATTATACATTATGATATCACATACATCAGTGATATGTGGTCCTTAAAAGGGACACGTCTAACCTGAGAGAGTCACATGATCGTGTACCTGCTGAGGTCAGAGGTCAGTCTCTGCTGACTGCATTTAAGGTGGAATTACAGTGTTTGACTCACTGATCTTGGTGGTGTCTCCTTTTGTTTCCTCTCCTCCTGCTGCTGCTTCCTCCTCTTCTCCAGCTGCCTACGACTACTGTTCTCCTGATGGACACATCATCATTGACATCATCAATAACATCATCATCAATGAATGACATCATCAGTGACATCATAAATAACAAATATTATCAATGGCATCATCAATAATGACATGATAGATAGAGAGATAGAGAGATAGAGAGATAGATAGATAGATAGATAGATAGATAGATAGATAGATAGATAGATAGATAGATAGATAGATAGATAGATAGATAGATAGATAGATAGATAGATAGATAATGCTGCCCTGTGATTGGCTGCTCACTATGCTGCCCTGTGGTTGGCTGCTGACCTTGACGGCTTTGAGGAACAGTCCTCTGAAGGTCTTGATGGTGCTAAAGAGTTCGTCGAGGGAGAAGCTGCTGCTGTCTTCACACAGGTAGACGGACAGATCCGTCCTCTTGTCCTCTAGCGAGGACAGAAGCTGCTTCAGCTGCTCACACGCCTGCAGGTTCTCCTGAAAGCACCACAGAAGAAGAAGATGACAACGCGATAAACACGCCGTACAGCAGAAATCCTCCAGCAGGGGGCGCTCACTGTGTAGTACCTGTATGGAGGACAAATACTGCTGCTTCAGGTCCTCAGAGGAACAGGAGACCTTCGTCTCCGCGTTCTTCAGCTGTTTGACCAGAGATATTATTTCAGACTGGATGGACTCCAGATTCAACCTGCAGGAACAGAGACCAAGTTAGTCCAACATCAGTCCAACATCTGTCCAACGTCAGTCCAATGTCAGTCCAACGTCTGTCCAACGTCTGTCCAACGTCTGTCCAACGTCTGTCCAACGTCAGTCCGTCTGTCCACAACACTTTGTTCGTTCTTGTTTTTACCCAGCAGCCTTGTCACAGATCTCCAAATCCTCGGGCAGGTTCAGCAGGTCCGGATAGTTCTGCTCCACTTCCTGTCAATCATACAAATTAAAGATGATGATAACCAGGATAACCAGTGTGATCAGTATAACCAGTGTAATCGGTGTAATCAGTATAACCAGTGTAATCGGTGTAATCAGTATAACCAGTGTAAATCGGTGTGAGCAGCGGTGCGTTACCTCCAGGATGTGGTGCAGCAGGGTGATTCTGGACTTGTTGGCTTTAGTTTCTGTGAGTTTGAGCAGAGTGCTGATCTTAAAACCCTCAGCGTTCCCCGTGTGAGTCCCCTGATGACATCACACAATGACATCACAGAACAACAAGTGACATCACATCAGGTTAGAAACCACTGGACTGTTTCTTAAAGGGATGGAACCTTTGTTCGCTCTAGCAGACCATGGTCGACACGCCTGTGACATCACGTGACATCATGTGACAGGGTTGGGTGCGGTGTGGCAGGTTACTCACATAGTTGAGGAAGTTTCCAACGCTCAGGATGAGTTTACAGAAGCTGGGCAGACGAGTGCTCTCCCTGACACCTGAACACAACATTCACACAGCTCATCAGTCTGTAAACACAAACCTGGTCTGTGTCAATGTCTCTACATTCTGTTTCTCATCTATCATCTGTACTGAAAGTACGTAAGGTCACCTATGGGCCGTTTAGGTCACCTGTGGGCCGTTAAGGTCACCTGTGGGCCGCTA
Source organism: Miichthys miiuy (assembly GCA_036365135.1). Taxonomy (NCBI): domain Eukaryota; kingdom Metazoa; phylum Chordata; class Actinopteri; family Sciaenidae; genus Miichthys; species Miichthys miiuy. The sequence continues at coordinate 2,173,175 of CM071621.1, read as the reverse complement.
CGGTCACCTGTAGGCCGTTATGGTCACCAGAGCGTTCCACCAAGGATGAAGGCTCTCAAGGCATCACCGACTCCACACAGGTAAGTACCTGAAATTCCCCACTAATCAGAGAAACTAAAGTCCAGATGACTACTAGGACCTTCAGATACTTTGACCTGACACGGGCATGAAACTGATCTGTGTGTGTGTGATATACTTGATTGTTGTGTTTGTAATGTGTGTTTATGTGTATACACACTCTGGCAGGCTCGGTCCAGCAGCTCAACTTTGGGCTTCAGAGTCTCCAAAATACAACTGCTCTCCTCACACAGCAACATGCAGTCTATCCTCTGAGAGTAACTACAACACACACACATCCAGAAACACACACACATCGAAACACACAGTTATAGATAGTTGTTAGTAGTAAACAAGTATCTGAGAGCAGACAGGTGTGTTGTCAGCTCCTGCAGTCAGCAGCGTCTCTTCAGTTCTAAATTAGCCTCATGCTAATTTAGCCTCATGCTAACTTAGCCTCATGCTAACTGAGCCTCAAAGATTTAATTGAGTCATTTTTGGATGTTCTGCTAGCTTGTGATGCTACAGTGACTTCCTATTTACATAGTTAATTGCTCCTTATTGGACTGTGCTACAGATGTTTCCTAGCAACAGACTCCCACATTAAAGTCGTTACCAGCTGAGACATTTGTTTAACCTGAGTCAGAGAATTACTGTCAGAGTGAAGGGGAGGTGAAGACCTGGTCCAGGTGTGTCTGTTACCTGACGACAGTGTTTTATTGTGTCCTACCTGGGGACGTCCAGCAGCTGCAGGTAAAACCTATCCACTGAGGCCAACTTGTCCCTGTCTGCCTGGTGGGACTTCAGGTTCTCCACCTGAGGAAGGAGAGGTGAGACAGGTAGGACTGAAAAAGAACAGTCAAAGGACAAATAAAACAGATAAGACAGGTAAAGACTGGTGAAACAAGAAAAGGACAGGTGAGTTACATGGTGGACAGGTGAAGGACATTTAGGGCACAGGTCAATGTCAGATGTGACAGACAGGTAGGACAGCAGAGACTATTCAAAAGGACAGGTAATGGAAAGGTAAGAGGCAGTGAGACAAGAGAAACAAAAAGGTACAGATACAGGTAGGAGAGGTGAAAGACAGCTAGAGGACAGGCGTGACCTCTGACCTCATGTTTCTCTGGCAGCAGTTTGAACAGCTGTTTAAGAACCTCCACATCAAACCTGGACCTGTCTCCTGTCCGGATCAGAGATACAAAGTCCTCATGGGAACTGCAGGTGCGACAGGTAGAAGACAGGTGAAGGGCAGTGAGACAAGAAGGCACTGGTAGAACATGTAGGACAATATACAGACAGGTGAGACAGATGAGATGTGTGACAGGTGAATGACAAGGGAGGTGGGGGAGGGACAGGTAAAAGACAGGTGAGACAGGTAAAAGGCAGGTGTAAGACAAGTGATAGGTATGGCAGGTCAAGAACAGCTGAGATGTGAGACAGGAAGTTTAGATCAAGGACAGTTCACACGTAAGACAGGTAGCTAAACAACAGGACAGGTGGGACTGGTAAAGGACATATGAGACAGGTGAGGGACAGGTGAGATAGGTAAAGGTTAGGTCAAGGATAGCTTCCTGTGAGACAGGAAGTTTAGCTGGAGGACAGACCACATGTAGGACAGGGAGGTAAACAACAGGTAAAAAACAGATGAGAGTGGTGAAGGTAAGACAAGTAAGAGACAGGTGAGGGACAGATGAGACAACTAAAAGACAAGTGAAGGACAGGTGAGACAAGTGAAGGACAGGTGAGGGACAGGTGAGGGACAGGTGAAGGACAGGTGATGGTCCTTCACCTGTGTCAGGTAGTGTTAGGACTGGATGATGTCACTGTAGAGATGTGTTTCTATTGGCTAAGGATGAACTGAGGTAAAGAGCATGTCACCATTTGAACTGCTTTAGGAAGATGTTGACGTTCAGGCTCTTCTTGGCCTCGATGAAGGAAATCTGTGGACAGGAAGACAGTTACTGACTGGACATGAATGTTGTCCTGCAGATTGACAAGTAAAAACTGCTGGACCTCTTTTGGCTCGGTCTGGACTTTGGTTCTGGTTCTGGTCTCAGTCGGAGGAAGACTGAAGAGCTCTTCGATGCTGCAGTAATCTGGTTCCACCGAATCTGAAGACGCAGACGTCCACAGGGACTGATGAGCTACAGAGAGACGGACACAAAAACATCTTTAGTGTCCACGTGCAAGTCCTGGATCTGACCCGGTCCACACCGGGTCCACTTCATGAAGGTTAAAACAAGCTCACTGACCCGTCAGCGCTCTGGACGGGAGTTTCTGCCAGTTCAGCTTCTTCATACGGAGGCTGGGACAGGGGGCGGAGCCAGGCGGAGGGGCGGCGCTGTAATATGACCTGCCCAGACTTTGAGCTGCCCAGGCTGATATGGGAGGAGGGGGTGGAGCTGCCATACCAGGTAAGGGCGGAGGAGAGGGCAGAGCTCCCATACCAGGTAAGGGAGGAGGAGGGGGCGGAGCCCCCGTATCAGGTAAGGGTGGAGGAGGGGGCGGAGCTCCCATACCAGGTAAGGGTGGAGGAGGGGGCGGAGCTCCCATACCAGGTAACGGTGGAGGAGGGGGCGGAGCTCCCATACCAGGTAACGGTGGAGGAGGGGGCAGAGCTCCCATACCAGGTAACGGTGGAGGAGGGGGCAGAGCTCCCATACCAGGTAAGGGTGGAGGATGGGGTGGAGGAGGAGCTGCTGAACTGGCAGCCGTGGAGGCAGCGTTGATGCTGCGCTCGGATTGGTCAGGTAATTCAGTCTGGACTGCCCTGTCGATGATTTGGATCTGGTGATTGGCTAAGAGGGACTTGTGGGGGAGGAGCCTCTCCAGTAGGCAGCCAGCAGAATCTAAGTCAGCTACAAAACACAGGCTGATTGGTGGATTTGGAGCGGAGGGGTGAGAGCATGAACCTGATTGGATGGTTAGAATAGTGACACCAGAGACTTACAGTTCTGGGACAGCAGGGTGGCGCGGTCCACCAGCAGCTCCAGAGCTAACCACACCTCAGACCTGTCTGCATCCACCAACAGCAAGGCCTGAAGGATAGACAGCAGCTGGACTGAGGATGGACGACTGGACACCTGGACAGAGAGGACAGAGGGTGAATATTGTAGGTGTCATAGGTGTCGTAGGTGGAGGTCGTAGCTGTACCAAACCTTGGTGAGCAGCGAGGTGAAGACCTGCTGGTGGCTGCTCATGTCGATGCCTCCGTACAGTCTCTCCATCTCGTCCTGGTCCTCCGTCAGAGAGTCCTCGAACGCATCACACTGAATATTCAAGTCATCATCCCCCGTCTCCCTGGAGACAGACAAATAAGCAGACAGACAGACAGGCAGACAGAGGTCAGACAGACAGAGAGAGAGGCAGGCAGACAGAGAGACAGAGAGAGAGAGACAGACAGACAGACAGACAGACAGACAGGTACCTCAGTCTGGGCAGCAAATCCAGCAGTTGCAGTCCTGAAACAACAAGATTAGAGTGAGACAGAGATCCTGGTTCTGATGCCAAACAACCAACCCCATGGCAACCAACTGTTACCAACCATACTACCATACCAACTATTCAAAAGCTCTTGGTAGCTTTTGGTATTATAGTACAGCTATGAATACAGAATGTAATAGTATTAGTGTTTTCTTGACATTGTCTCTCTGACTGTACTACAGTCAGTCAGTTTCATCAGTGGCTCGTCGGTGTCGTACCGATGAACTCCTGTCGCACTCGGTCCCTCTTCCTCAGGTTATCTTGTCCCAACACGAGTACGTTGACGACGCTCATCAGCGTCACCATGTACGGGACGTTGTCGGTGGCATGGAGCTCGTTCATGATCACACTGAAGCGATACTGCTGCTTCTTCAGACTCTGAATACAGACAGATTGTTAGAAACAACCAGCTGCATCTTCAACACACAAGTTCAAACACTGAACATCTGTTTGTATATATGAGGCACACAGAACCACAAGTCCAGATCTGCAGGTCCAGAACCACAAGTCCAGATCCAATGTTAGCAACCATTAGTAAACAAAGGCCTGGGACAGACAGAAACTATCAATCATCATCCAGTTCAAACAGTTCCTAGACTGACATTCAGTACCAGTTCATTTGGGCTATACTTCCACACCCTGCAGAATCAACTATATTATCTCTTATCATGTAACCACACAATACCAATAACCCACCACGCCGGCCTATGTGCCCCATGATGCACTTCAGCAGCTGAACTTTGCTGCTGCACCATGAACAAAGGTCTTGGTGATGGTATTAAAGAATCCAGCACCACCTGTGAAGGATTTAGGCATCTGAAACTCGACTGCTAGTCTCCAGTCATGGTTGCTAACATCAGAACGCTAACATGCTCACAATGACAATGCTAACATGCTGGTGTCCACCGGGTGACCATGTGTCCTGGCTCCATCACATGTAGCGCACCTTGTAGTGGTCCAGAGCGTCCAGGCCCAGGTGGTGTCCCTGAGGGTCGAACAGAGCCAGAGCCGCCAGCAGCTCAAACACCTGCATCTTTACCATGACGTTAGATGTGTCCAGAGCTGCAGAGACACAGGTCAATACAGGTCATGTGACTCCCCAACAACCAATAGGAACAGACAACATGAGTCAGGTGTGTTTGTTCACCTGAAGAACCAAAGAAAAGGAGGGAGTGTCAACATGGAGACGACAGAAAGAGAGAAGATGATGAACCCACCCTGGGTCAGGGTCCTGACGTAGCCCTGGTTGTCCAGAATGAAGTGCAGTCCTTCGGATGAGTTCATGACGGCTCGGACGCAGGCGACACAGGTGAGCTGCAGCAGGGCGTCGGCAATGCGAGCGCAGCCACGACCGGACAGTCGCTCTAACGCCTCCATCAGCAGGTCCAGACCACGCAGCTCCAGGAATTGCACCATCCAGGCCTGATCGCTGGCCTCCAACCGCCGCCGCAAACCAGAGTAGTTCACCACTGTGGGGACCTGAAGGGTACACAGAGCCGTCAGAGACAGGAAGTGAGACTAAGACAGGAAGTGAGACAGAGACAGGAAGTCTCTCTCAGCGTCCTCAGACTGAAAACTGCATCATGTCAACCTCAAGTTGTGATGTCATTTCCTGCAGCAGCCACCAGGTGTCAGCAGTCCTACCTGCAGCAGTCGGATGCAGAGTTCGGGGTCGGCGTTCTCCAGGTTCGCCTCCAGCGTGGCGTCGGGGTCATGGGCGGGACTTCCTGTCACACGGTCCTTCACCGCCTCCCATTTAGTTTTGGCTGCCATGACGAACAGAAGCTGCAGAGAGATGACACGAAAGATCTTAAAACATCCAATCAGCTTAAGCGGTCTATGGAGCCAGAACTGTGACTTTAAACGTTGGCACTGAACATTTAATGTCGGCATTGAACGTTAGACTTCTGCATTGATCATTAAATGCTGGTATTGAATATGGCGACGTTCCCATCAATGTTGACAGCTTGGAGTGAAGTGATTTTTTCTGACAGAGCTGTATGTCAGAGGGTGAGTTAGAGGCTGAATGTTTGTCAGCTGATCTGTCTCTGTCACGTGACTGTTGTTGGTATTTCACTGTATAAAAGAGTCTTTGTGTTCAGAACAAGCTGATCTCAGTTCAGCTCAACTATGTTTTTCTCCTTGATACAGTGACAGCAGCAGGTCTGAGGTCAGAGTTGGAGCCTAACACCACCTGATGGCTTTAACTGATGTGTATCTGCACTAACATGTAATCAGGTCTAATAACTGTAAACTGTGACACCGAGTGCGCGACGTGACATCGACGCGAGGTGACATCAACACCAGGTGTGCGCCGTAGTGACGTAAAGCTGAAAGAGGCTCCATGGTCATCAAGTGTTTAAGGTCAAATGCTCTGTACACGTGACATCTATTGCACGTCTGTCCGTCCTGGGAGAGGGATCCCTCCTCTGTGGCTCTTCCTGAGGTTTCTTCCACCTTTTTTCCCTGTTAAAAGGGTTTTTTGTGGGCAAGTTTTTCCTCACTCGAACCGAGGGTCTAAGGACAGAGGGTGTCACTCCCTGTACAGATTGTAAAGCCCTCAGAGGAAAATGTACTTTGTGACTTTGGGCTGTACAAATAAAATTTGATTTGATTTGAAATGTTATAAATGTTGTTGCTTTAATGTTAGAGACGAAACAAATGTGACATTTGTTAGAGTCCATGTTCCCTCATTGATTTAAGACTCGTTAAATTACAAACACTGTTTTATCTCATATGTTTCACAATGTTTGATCAATGCTGCCTGTTAAAAAGTGATTTATCAGCCTGTCTTCAGGCGGTGTTATCTCTGACACACCCAGCTGGCTGGCACTGTTCTCCGGCTAGATCCACGAACCGGATTCCCTTTGAAAGTCTCCTCACACAGTGAACCGTACACAGCAACAATGTGTCAAAAACCATCTGTTTATATGTGAACTCTATAAATGAGGCAGTTTCCTTCACAGTAACTTTCTATTTCATTCAGATTGTTAAAGTATTTTATAGAAATAAGATTACCTGTAGAACACATGCCGGATGAGAGTGTCCACAATAATTCAGGTGCTGTTTTCGTTGAAATGAATGGACAGGTGTGCTTTGCCATTGAGCTATTAGAGTTTTTAAATGAAGTTTGGCAGCAACACAAGCACGTCACGGCTGACGTATCACCATCACAACACTGAAGTCCTTCACGTTATTTGCTCACATGAACGTTCAAACGATTCTTTGACACAAACGGTTTGTAAAGGTGAAGATATGAGCGGGAAAACGGCTCAGATTCCTCCTTACCGTGAGAACCGGAGGGCGGAGGACCGTCTCTGTCTCCTCCGTGACAAACAGACAGACAGAAGATCTTGGTTCTTGTAGGGACCGTTCAGAACAGCCGTCCCCTTCAGTCCCGGTTTCTCCGTGGGAGTGTAGGGTAAAGGAAAATAAATAAATAAATGAAATCAATCACCGTGACACAATCACAAACGGTTCACTCTGCTCACTCTTTTTTTTTTTAGTTAAAAGTTTTTTTCTTTTCTTTTTGTCTCCTCCGTTAAAACCTGTGTTCAGTATTTAAAGTCCAGCAGCAGACAGCTGAGAAGGTCTCTGCGCTGAATCACAGCCTGCCAGCTGACTGCAGTCCTCTAATACGTCCGCATGATTCGTGGGCGGGGTTGAACTCCTGGCCACATGGGCTTTGTTTTTTGTCTTTAAACCTTTATTGAACTCAATGACAACCACTACAGCCATGAGCAGCTACTAGATGCTGCTCCAAGAAAACTTTCTTAAAGTGAATATCAAAGTCAACAGAGTTTGTACACAAGTTCAGCCCTGAAGAGATCATTTCACCATTTCTAAGAACAAAACATTTCTGACATTAAAGGTACAATCGGTGAGCCAAATGTTCACCAAAGTGAAGCCTCATCCACCACCAACATTTAAACCACAGGACTGGAAGTTGTCTCCGTCCTACACAAAACACAGAGACACTGAGGAACCAGGCCAGAACCCAAACCCAAACCCACCATAAAGAGGTTCAGTGAATCTGGTGTTGAAGGTGTGGAGGTGGATCAGTTTGTCAGAGGAGACTGAAGAAGGACAGAGAGCCAGCAGGACAGTCCACATACACTGCTACTCTGTCAGAGACCGAGGAGGAGAGGCCTGTTCTTCTATCATTGTGACAGACAGAGTAACGTCCATCAGAGCAGCTCAGTCTCCAGGACTGATCATTTCTTCCAAACACACAGTCTTCATTGTCTCCTTTCCTTCTGATTCCTCTGTAACTCACTGATATACAAACTTCTCCTCTCCACTCGACCTCCCAGTAACAGCGACCAGTCAGAGCATTTCTACACAGCAGCTGACAGTAGCAGTCAAATCTGTCTGGATGATCAGGATATGACTGATCCTCCTCCACATGTGTCACCTTCCTGTTGTTGTCTTCCAGTTTGAGGTATGTGCTTACTGTGTTTGTGTCCAGTGTGAGTTGACAGAAATCTGATGGAGAGAAAAAGACACAACACAGCAGCAGTTAATCATCAGACACATCTGAAGGGTTTATTCTTTGTTTGTTTACTGCTGTTGTTCATTTCTTTAAAGTTTAATGATGACACATTCTGTCAGTAATGTTTTCATGAAGAAATACCACAACTATCAACTTTGGATTTAACACAAACTGACTGTGTATCATCATTAGTCAAAGTGAATCCACACTTACACTTCCTCACGTCAGGTTTTAACCTCTGCTCTCCACCATGGTCCACCCTGGAGGAAGAAGCACAGTCACAATGATTTTCTATACCAGACACTAGAGTCTGGACATGAACCCAGGACTCTGGTATCACAGTCCTGCACTTTGTACGCCCACCATCCACCTCCTTGTGACTCCAGGACGTTACATAAATGTAGTGTTTCAGTCACTCAAATTTAATAACACGCAAACATCATTTCTAGGAGACAGAGTTGATCTCCAAAGTTATTACAGTATTACAAAATCCAAAACATAAAGTTTGTACAGAAACACAGTTTATCTTTGTGGATTATATTGATGCTCAATTGACAGTCAGACTGTCAACATAACACATCTTGTGTTTCTACAGTGATGTGTTTTTATGGACAAGTGTGATATTCAGAGTACTACTGAATGTTTTGCAGTCAAACTACGCCACCTGTTGGTAAAGCATAGATACAGTGGGCGAGTGACACAGTGTGTACTGGGCTGGTAGTAATCTGAGTGAATAAACCATGCCTCTGTTCAACATGTCGTTGTTCTGGTGCATAACTACACAACAGAAACATTATAGCAAATGAAAAAATAAAGGAAAATACAAAGAAACACAGACACCACTGTTTTTTCTGAGGAGAAAAGAGGCTGAAAGACAGACAAGTGGACAAGCAGAAACAAGCTAAATTGGCTAAGCTAACTCAAGAAACGTGGTGGTCAGCGCATTGTGGCAAGCATGGCAGTAAACACTGCTTCTCTCCCACCTTTTGACACTGAAACTGATCTTGGTTCTGTTGGACATCGCTGGAATAAATGGTTTGAAAATTACACCATTGCAATGAACATTACCGGAGATGCTAGGAAGGTGATTGGCTGCAATCTTCCATCTCTCCAGGACCTGAACACCTCCAGGACTCTGAGGCGTGCAGGAAAGATTGTGGCTGATCCCTCCCACCCTGGACGCAAAGTCTTTGAGACACTCCCCTCTGGCAGGAGGCTGAGGTCCATCAGAACCAGAGCCTCATGCCACAAGAACAGTTTCTTCCCATCCGCTACTAGCCTTATCAACAAGGCCTGGAGCCCCCCTTGACACTGACTCTCTGCCTCTCCCCATCTAGACCTACATGCTACATTAACGTAGCATCTTCAGACCTTCTGTGTTACATTAATGCACAGTCTCTATTTATTTGGGACTTCATCCTGTTGTTTATCTGCACATTTATAGCATTCTGTGAATATAGTGTGAACTATACTGTCATAAACTTGCACATCAGCTTGCACTACAGCTCCTTTGTTTTAGAAGATATTCTATATATATTTATATTGTTTATATTTTAATACTTTTACTTTTATTTTTTAAGTTTTTGTTTATTTTCCTATATTTTTTATATATTTTTTTTACTTAATGTTTATTCTGCACCAACTACACCAAGTCAAACTCTGCTTGGCAATAAACTTAATTCTGATTATGATTCTTAAAGCACTATTGTTGCACTTAGCAGGAGAACAAGTGCATGATATCTACGACACACTGGCAGCTGAAGATTACAAATATGCAGACACAAAGCAGAAGCTATCTGGATATTTCTCTCCCAAGAAATGTGCAATATCAAGTGTACATCTTCAGAAAAGCTGTGTATCATCCAGGCTGGACAGAAAAGAACTGAGGGAGCCAGGGCTAACCTAACCAAAATGAGACTGATTTTACAGTGTTTTATGTTTCTAAGGAATGGCTGTTTCCATTCAATAAGACGGAAGTACAAAATAATTTATGTGTTTCTAAACTCAGGCCTACTCTCTCGACTGAACATAATTAACAGAAAGAAGACGTCCTTCATGATGACTAACCAGAGCAGAATGACATGAAATTAGAGAAATTAGACGCACCTGCAGAGCTCTTGTTGTCTGTCCATACCTGAGAGTGTCCAGTCTCCAGTGTGGATCCTCCAGTTCAGCAGACAGCAGCTTCACTCCTGAGTCTCCTGGATGATTGTAGCTCAGGTCCAGCTCTCTCAGATGGGAGGGATTGGAGCTCAGAGCTGAGGCCAGAGAAGAACAGCCTCTTCCTGTGATTAGACAGCCTGACAGACTGGAGACAGGAAAACATCATAAACTCAGTGAATTTTTAATAAAAAACAGTGGGAAAATGCCAAAAGCCACAGACTCATAATTCTGATAATTTTATATCAACTAATTAAGATTATTCAGAGTGATCCATTTGCACCTTTATTGTTTTTTGTTTTGTTTTGATGTTTCAGAAAGATCAGGTGCCAAGTCACTTCATCAACAGTAGTGCAAGCAACATTAAAACAATGATGATCACTGACTGATCACTGACCCGAGACTTTCCAGTGTACAGTGTGGACTCTCCAGTCCAGCAGACAGCAGATTCACTCCTGAATCCTGCAGGTCGTTGTTACTCAGGTCCAGATCTTTCAGACTAGAGGACTGGGAGCTGAGAACTGAGGACAGAGCTTCACAGCTTCTCTCTGAGAGGTTACAGTCACTCAGCCTGAAGAAAAAACAGCGATGAAGAAAAGTTTGAAAACATTATTGTTTCTTATATTATACATTCAATAAATGTATCTAATGATCCATCCACCTACAGAGCTTTGTTGGAGGCTTTGATCACTGGCAGCAGCCTCAGAAGAGCCTCCTCTGAAGCAGAGAATTTCTTCAGGTCAAACACGTCCAGATCTTCTTCTGATGTCAGTAAGATGAAGACCAGAGCTGACCACTGAGCAGGAGAGAGTTCATCTGTGGAGAGACTTCCTGAACTCAGGTACTGTTGGATCTGCTCCACTAGAGAAAAATCATTCAGTTCATTCAGACAGTGGAACAGGTTGATGCTTCTCTCTGGAGACAGATTCTCACTGATCTTCTTCTTGATGTATTGAATTGTTTCCTGATTGGTCTGTGAGCTACTTCCTGTCTGTGTCAGCAGACCTCGTAGGAGACTCTGATTGGTCTGCAGTGAAAGACCCAGGAGGAAGCGGAGGAACAAGTCCAGGTGTCCATTTGGACTCTGTAAGGCCTTGTCCACAGCACTCTGGTAGAGATGTTTCTCTGCAGATTTCTGTTTTTTGTTTCATACTTCTGGATTGTTGTTTGTTCTTCTGACAGCAGATTGACTCCAGAGTTGATGAAGGTCAGATGGACATGAAGAGCAGCCAGAAACTCCTGAACACTCAGATGGACGAAGCAGAACACCTTGTCCTGGTACAGTCCTCTCTCCTCTTTAAAGATCTGTGTGAACACTCCTGAGTACACTGAGGCTGCTCTGATATCGATGCCACACTCTGTCAGGTCTGATTCATAGAAGATCAGGTTTCCATTCTGCAGCTGCTCAAAAGCCAGTTTTCCCAGAGACTCAATCATCTTCCTGCTCTCTGGACTCCAGTGTGGATCTGACCCAGCTCCTCCATGGTACTTGATGTTCTTCACTTTGGACTGAACCACCAGGAAGTGGATGTACATCTCAGTCAGGGTCTTGGGCAGCTCTCCTCCCTCTCTGGTCTTCAACTCATGCTCCAGAACTGTAGCAGTGATCCAGCAGAAGACTGGGATGTGGCACATGATGTGGAGGCTTTGTGATGTCTTGATGTGGGAGATGATTCTGCTGGCCTGCTCCTCATCTCTGAATCTCTTCCTGAAGTACTTCTTCTTCTGTGGGTCAGTGAGCCCTCTGACCTCTGTCACCATGTCAACACAGTCAGGAGGGATCTGATTGGCTGCTGCAGGTCTTGTGGTTATCCAGAGGCGAGCAGAGGGAAGCAGTTTCCCCCTGATGAGGTTTGTCAGCAGCACATCCACTGAGGTGGACTCTGTAACATCAGTCAGGATCTCAGTGTTGTGGAAGTCCAGAGGAAGTCGACACTCATCCAGACCGTCAAAGATGAACACAACCTGGAAGTCTTGAAACCTGCAGATTCCTGCTTCTTTGGTTTCAGTGAAGAAGTGATGAACAAGTTCCACCAAGCTGAACTGTTTCTCTTTCAGCACATTCAGCTCTCTGAAAGTGAATGGAAATGTGAACTGTATGTCCTGGTTGGCTTTGTCTTCAGCCCAGTCCAGAGTGAACTTCTGTGTTAAGACTGTTTTCCCAATGCCAGCCACTCCCTTTGTCATCACTGTTCTGATTGGTTCATCTCTTCCAGGTGAGGCTTTAAAGATGTCTTCTTGTCTGATTGTTGTTTCTGGTCTGTCTGGTTTCCTGGATGCTGTTTCAATCTGTCTGACCTCATGTTCATCATTGACCTCTGCAGTCCCTCCCTCTGTGATGTAGAGCTCTGTGTAGATCTGGTTCAGAAGGGTTGGGTTTCCTGCTTTAGCAATCCCCTCATCAAACACACACTGGAACTTCTTCTTCAGGTTAGATTGAAGTTCACGTCGGCACACTGCAGCACCAGTTCCTGAATGAACAAAAAAGAAATGTGATTAATAAGTGGAAGCTACAATAAATGTGATGAATGTAAACTTTAAGACATCAAGATGGTATTTATTTTCCTCCTCCATTAAATCTCTTCATCACATCAGTTGTGAACAGATTCTGACTGTTTTCAGTCCAGAAGAATTCATAAATCTGATACAAATGTGTGCATCATATTAACAGCAGAGATTTAAATGTAAACTTCTCCCATGTTGCCTCCATTTCCTCTTTCCATCATGTTAAATCTTTAGAGAAATCCTCTTACTGCTCTGCAGACAGTCAGCCAGCTCCTCCTGCTTCATTCTCCTCAGGAAGTGCAGTGTGATCTTCAGAAATGACTCTCTGCTGCTCCTCCTCTGCTCTTCATCCTCACCGTCCAACACCTCCTCATGCTCCCTCTGACTCTCTAAGCATTCTGGGTAATCTGGACTCAGATTCTTCTTGATCTTCTTCAGCTCGTTCTTCACAAAACTGACAATGTTTTCCTCGAGCAGCTGGAACAGAATAAAATGTCAACTTTAACTGGTAGAAGTCAACATCAGATCATCAATGACAGACAGAAATCCTGCTGGTCTACAGAGTCCAGCATGGAGACTGGATCAGAATGGTAGTTCACTATTTAGTTTGTGTCTGTTGTAATAAACAGTAGTAGCTGTGTTTGTACATTTACACACCATAAATATGGAGTCCAGGTCTGTGTGATGCTGCTGGACAGACTGACCACTGAGAACTTTTAAGCTCTGCTGATGAACTCTGTGAAGCAAACAGACACACAGAAGTTGTTCTGTCACAAATAATTCAGATAGAAACACAAAATGAACTCTTTAACTTCTGCATGAATTGTTGGATTTAATGTTTTTAAAGAAGAAATTCAATCTACAGACTATTAAAGTGTCTGAGACATAATACACATTGACAATAAGAAACACATTCATTCATTGATTTCTGACCTTTGATCAGCTGACCGGTGTTCATGTTTGAAACTAAGAGGATCATTCATGGACCGGTCACTCTTCATGGACAGACAGCTGGGATCAGGAGAATCTGGTCTCTGCTGAAGGATCCTGATGGAAACAGAGAATTGATGAAACAAGTGTGACTTTCAGTTTTAATCTGTTCATTTGTGTTTTGTTGGACACCTATGACTTGTGTCTGATCTTCTCACGGTACAGTGTTCTTAAACATGATCACCTGATCTAAAAGCTTTTGACAGTTGGACAACAACAGGCCTCAGGCCGCTGTTGTTGTCGTTGTTTAAGCTTCCAGTAAGAACTTCAAACTACCTAAAACTACCCAAAAACTACATTTACTATACATGTATTTAAACAGGGATGGATGGTACACAGGTAACATTCATGTTGACGTACATTATTGTCTCTTATGCTGTGACTGACAGAATACAACAGTCCTGTAATCAATCCAACCTTTGTGAAACTGGTAGGAGTTGATTCAATCTGTTCTCACTCTTTAGTTTCATGCTGTTGATGAACTGGATTACATTTGATTTCTACTATTTTTGCTCCTCTATATATGTTTGTAAATCAAAGAGACTAAATACACTGCTCAAAAAAATTAAAGGAACACTTTGAAAACACATCAGATCTCAATGGGAAAAAAAAATCAGGGGACTGGGTAATGTGTTAGGAATGAAAGGATGCCGCATCATTAATGGAAATGAAAATTATCAACCTGCAGAGGGCTGAATTCAAAGACATCCCCAAAATCAAAGCAAAACAATTTTACGGCAGGCTAGTCCATGTTGCCAAAATGTCTTTGTAGCAACTCATAATGGTACTCAGTAGTTTGTATGGCCTCCACGTGCTCGTATGCATGCCTGACAATGTCGGGTCATGCTCCCAATGAGACGACAGGTGGTGTCCTGGGGATCTCCTCCCAGATGTGGACCAGGGCATCACTCAGCTCCTGGACAGTCTGAGGTGCAACCAGGCAGCGTCGGATGGACCAAAACATAATGTCCAAGAGGTGTTCTAATGGATTTAGGTCAGTCAAGCACAGGGGCCAGTCAATGGTATCAATTCCTTCATCCTCCAGGAACTGCCTGCATACTCTCGCCACATGAGGCTGGGCATTGTCATGCACCAGGAGGAACCCAGGACCCACTGCACCAGCATGGGGTCTGACAATGGGTCCAAGGATTTCATGGTTATACCTAATAGCAGTCAGGGTGCCGTTGTCTAACCTGCAGAGGTCTGTGTGTCGTTCCAGCGGTATACCTCCCCAGACCATCACTGACCCACCACCAAACCGGTCATGTTGAATGATGTTGCAGGCAGCATAACGTTCTCCACAGCGTCTCCAGACCTGTTCACGTCTATCACATGTGCTCAGGTTGAACCTGTTGTCATCTGTGAAATCGCAGGGCGCCAGTGGCGGACCTGCCAATTCTGGTGATCTGTGGCAAATGCCAGTCGAGCTGAGCCGGGCAGTGAGCACAGGGTCCACTACAGGATGTCGGGCCTTCAGGCCACCCTCATGAAGTCTGTTTCTGATTGTTTGGTCAGAGACATTTACACCAGTGGCCTCCTGGAGGTCTTTTGTAGGGCTCTGGCAGCGCTCATCCTGTTCCTCCTTGTACAAAGGAGCAGAAACCGGTCCTGCTGATGGGTTAACGGCCATATACGGCCCTGTCCAGCTCTCCTAGAGTAACTTCCTGTCTCCTGGAATCTCCTCCATGCTCTTGAGACTGTGCTGGGAGACACAGCAAACCTTCTGGCAATGGCACATATTGATGTGCCACCCTGGAGGAGTTGGACTACCTGTGCAACCTCTGTAGGGTCCAGGTACCGCACCATGCGACCCGTAGTGATACTGACTCTAGCCAAATGCAAAACTAATGAGAAATTGGTCAGAAAAGATGAGGAGGTAAAAAATGTCAGCAGCCTCCACCTGTAAAACCATTCGGCGTTGTCTCATTGTTGCCCCTCTAGTGTACCTGTTGTTAATTTCATTAACACCAAAACAGATGAAAATGATTAACAATCCCCCAACTCAACTACTTACCTGACCGGATCAATATCCCAGAAGTTGAATTGACTTGATGCTATACTCTATTTAAAAAGTGTTCCTTTCATTTTTTTGAGCAGTGTATTAGACACACAACTACACCACCACCACAATGAATCAACTACAGTCATCTGAACAAAAGTCAACATTTCTTGCAGCACTGTTGTATTGCATTACATCACACAGGTGTTTCTATTTTTCTGGTCACTTAGTGTGACTTACCAACAGGCTGAATTTCAGCTTCATCAAACAAAGCTTTTCTTGTTTCCTCTGGTGTTTCATTTGTTCCATCAGTGCAGTCAACAAAGCAACACAACACATCACTGCTAGCACCATCTCTACTGTTATCAGATCAGTTGAACACAAACATGATGAAAACTGTTGGCTATGTTACCTTCTGATGGAGAAAATCATCTGTTGATTCACATACAGTCTCAACTCTCTGTCCTCATCTTCAAACTGAAGAGTTCTTTAAGGAAATCTGATCACAGAGCAGCTCTGAACTTTGCAATGAACGACCTGGAACAACTGAAGTCAAACATTAACAGACAGAATCAAACCTCATCAGTTGGATTATAAAGGTCTGATGATACACTTTTATTTTACAACAAGCTCATCACAAAGTGACAAAGTAACTTTTATTACTGCAGTCTGTTGTATCTCTGATATGGGACAAATACATCGTCCTTTCAGTCTTCACCGTTATTATTCATTATTACATATATGTTTGTCTATAGTGTGTATGAGGACAGTGTGTATACACACATATTGTACATATATAATAAATACACACACTCTGTAATGATGATGTATGTTTGGTTTTAATGAGGAACAGAAGTCTTCTGAGCTCATATAAACATGTATGTACACACACACACACACATACACACAGTAGATTTGTTTCTATTTACAACAGGTCAGACAAACTCGACGTACAGAACAGGTACGAGCCTGTTAACAGTGATGAACGTGATGTGCAGGTGGTTCAGTGGTTAAACGGTAGTCACAGGTTCAAGTTCCAAATGTGCCAGTGTGCCACTGGGCAACTAAAATGAATCCAGCTGTTAAATTGTACAACATTAGTTGTGTGTTTGAAGAATAAAACCTGAGTCATGAGGAAATAAATGAACAAATAAAAGGCACAAAAATAAAGAAATACATCGTTACTATAAAATAGATGAATCATAATTTATACTGAAGGTAAAACTTATTTTTACCTTTGTAACAATAAATTCTGTGGAGGGAAACTAAAGCCACAGCTAATATTTTATTAGTGTACTAATTTAAAATCATTCAGTGTCTATTTATTTGGTCGGGTCGTCCATACTTTAATCTGAATGGCTGCACTCTGAATGTTCAGTGAGATGTTGGACACTGTACACTGATGACGTTTGTCATCATTAATGTGTTTAAATATGCAATTATCAAATATTTTCATAAAAGAAAGAAAAGCAGGCAAACATTTAGATCATTTTCTTGTGGAATTGCTGAAGTTTAAAGAAACAGTTTAACATTTTAAGACTGACAGCTCGTTTAGCTGACCATAGAGACCGTAGAGGGGCAACAGTTTCCCCCTGCTTGCAGTCTTTGTGCTAAGCTAGGCTAAATATAAGTTAACATAAAAATAAGTCGTTTTTTTAGAGATGTGTCTGAACAGAAAGCTTCTGAGAGGTGACATGTCGTGATTAGTTATCTTGTAGCACACAGATGAGTAACTAATGAGACTCCATAAAATCATCGAGAAACAACTGTACAGAAAATATTCAGTATTTGTACTTTGTGGACTGTAGAAAGATATTTACAGATTTTTAGAGATTTATCTACAAAACACCGGAGAGGACACTGGGAAAGAGCTCATAATCTAAGTTTGTTGTTTTTGGATCTTTTAGATGTTTTGTCTTTTTTTTTTTTAATCACAACAGTTATAATACATAAATATAATTAGTAAGCACGAGAATTAGTTTTATTCTTCCATGATCACAGCAGAAGAAGCAGAGATAATAATCTGTGTTGTGTTGTTGATGTTTTATATTTGCTGTTCAGTTTGTTCATCTCAGATTCTGGAACTTGTCTCTCAGATTCTTCACGATGCTCTGCTGACCGCCGTCTGTCTTCTGTCCACAGTCTGAGCTCGTTTTCTGGGACTCGTCATCCCGTTCGTTTGTTGCCGTGTCGGCCTCAGCTTTGGCTTTCACTTCCTCCCTCTGTTTATATTCATCAGACTCCTGGTAGACCCGGCAGCGGTCGATGACGGCCATGATGGAGATCTTCTCCCTGCTGGTCGGTGAGCGGATCTGAACATAGTTGTCATCCTTGTCTTCTTCTTCTTTGGTGGTTTCCGCAGGCTCTGACTCGGCCTCTGGAAGCTTCTCCACGACGATGATCTTGTGTTCGGGGTCGTTTGGTAACGGTGCCTCAGCTGCGACATAGTAACCGCTGTAGTTGCCATTGGCAGCCTGATCCTGGAGCTTCTGCAGCTCGGTCAGCTGCGCTCCACTCAGCCGAGGGTCCAGAGAATTGGCTCTGTGGAGCCGCTTTCTGCGCTCTTCTCTCCTGGTGTCCTGAAGCTTGTATGAAGGAACCTCCTCAGAAGCTCCGTCAGGGAGGAGGAGGCTGGAGGAGCAGCTGGAGTGCCTCCTCAGTCCATCGTCAAACATTTGCTCTGGGATGGAGCGACTCCGGCTTACAGGGCTCTTCTGGGAGCGACTGTGCTCCGAATATTTGGAGCGGAGTTCTCGGACATCAGGCCAGTTGAAGCCCTCGATGGAGGAGGACTGAGGTGGGCTAAGGGGGCTGCGGGAGCGAGCCCGGCCCGGGGAGGCCACCCTTGAGGTGCCTAACGAGCTGCAGGCAAAGCCGGTGGTCAGAGATCGGATCTGGTCTGTAGGGCTCAGCGGCAGAGTCAGGTGGGGTTTACCTGAAAGACATCACACAGATCATCAACACACTTTAAGACTTTGTTAACGTTGTTTAACTGCTCGTTGGAAGGACTGACCCTGATCACGTCACAGTACCTGCGCTCTCCTTCTCCTCCACCACACAAGGTAAGCTCTTCTTGCTGATCAGGACGCCCTGGCTTCGCTGTCGGACCGCCGGTTTGGTCGTTTTGATTCGCTGGCTGTACTGACGAGCCAGATGAAGGACTTTGCTCTTCGTCTTGTCTACATCATCCAGCTGGTTTGAATCCTCACCAGGTTGTTCCACCTCCGCCTCAGCCTTCAGCTGTGCGACCCGAGGAACTGGCGCCCTGAGGATGATGGCCTCTTCCCCGAACGCCTTCAGACTTCCTGTCCGATGCTTGAGGGGCGATGGACTTGTGGATTCTTCTGTGATGGTGCTGAGGTCTGATGCTCCGCTCTCTCTGTCACAGCTCTTGTTTGGCGCCATCGCTGTGTCAGAGTTGCAGACGTCGCCCGCTCTGGAGTCTTTCTGAGCTTCTCGACATCGCTTGTCTTCACTTCTGGTGATCTCTCGCTCCATTGTCTGCCAGATCTTGATCATCTCAGATGACGGTCTGAACTCGTCATCCTCAGATGGATTGTCCTGCATGCTCTGAGATCTGGACCTGTGGCTCTCCTCTGAATCTTCTGGATCTGTGCTTCTCTGATCGGACTTCAGAGAGTCCCAAGAGTCACTGGAGACCATGTGATCCCGGGTATCTGTGGGCAAAGCTGAGTTTGACTCCGCTGAAGAAGACTGCAGAGTGGAGGATGTGGTGGAGGAGCAGGGGTTTGTCTGGATGGGTGCGTCCTTTGGGATGTTGTTGAACCGGCTGACGGAGCTCCTGACCAGCCCAGACGGGATGTACGTCAGGCTCTCTCTGCGCTGGAGGCTGAAGGAGGCGTCCTGGTTCTCAGCGTCCTCATAGTAACTCTTGATTTTGCCGATCAGTAACTGGTCCTGCCTGGACAGAGTCGAATCCCGCCTCCGCCGAATTCCTCGGTCAGTGTCAAAGAGGCTGTCGTCCCGAGGAGACAGCAGGGTCAAGTCTGCCACGGCGAAGGTCTCCATGGCATCAGAACAGCCACTGCTGAGCCGGAAAGGTCGGTCAGTGATATCGGCACTGAGGCTGAGGCTGCTGCCAGTCCTGCTGGGCAGCCGTGGTGAAGCACAGCCGAGGGAGCGGGCGTCGTCCTGGCTGCTTCGTTTGATGCTGTTGGTGAAGTGCTGAGCGATGGCGCTGGCTTTGTCCAGGACAGAGGAAGGAAGGATGCTGCTGGCTTCACCCTCTTCCTCCGCTGCCTCCTTCACATCCTCCTCCTCCTCCGACGATTCCCCGCTGCTCAAAGTCTTTGAGTCTGAATCTGGCGTGCTAGAGGACGGATTCTCTGCCAGCTCTAGATTCAGTTCTTCTGATCTTTGAGGTGACGCTGAGATCCTCGGAGGCATAGAGGCCAACCTGTCCAGATCAGAGGACGGTTCTGGTCCGGGGTGTTCTGCAGGTTCAGACGTCTTCTCCTGTGGCAGCTGAACTGTGGAGGCCTGGAGAACAGGAAAACCCAGAACAGGACCAGAATATTAGAACTGTTACCTGGTGTGTGTTACCTGGCCTGTGTTACCTGGTGTGTGTTACCTGGCCTGTGTTACCTGCTCTGCATTAACTGTTCTGTGTTACCTGGTCTGTGTTAACTGGTCTCTGTGTTACCTGGTCTGTGTTACCTGCTCTCTGTGTTACCTGGCCTGTTTCGTGCTCTCTGTGTTACCTGGTGTCTATTACCTGGTCTGTGTTACCTGCTCTCTGTTACCTGGTGTCTGTCACCTGCTCTCTGTTACCTGGTGTCTGATCTCATAAACTGTGTCTGTGAACTCTAAATGACGCCCCTCCGTCTCAGTGACCTTTAACATGATTTCATGACTCTACCTGCTCACAGGCCGCTTTAGTTCCATCTGGCTTGTCTTCTTCAGGAAGTCGTCCATTTTTGTCGTCAATCAAAGCGTCGACATCAGCGTCCTTCACCAGCAACAAAACATCCAACAAATACAATGAAACAGATCAGATGACGTGATGTTTTTATATCAACACACAGACAGGTGGACAGACAGACAGACAGACAGGTGGACAGACAGACAGCCAGACAAACAGGTGGACAGACAAACAGGTGGACAGACGGACAGACAGACGCACACACACACAAACAGGTGGACAGACAGACAGGTGGATAGACAGATAGGTGGAAAGAAAACAGGTGGATAGACAGACAGACAGACAGACAGACAGACAGACAGACAGACAAACAGGTGGACAGACAGGTGAACAGACAAACAGGTGGACAGATCGACAGGTGGATAGACAGACAGGTTGACAGACAGACAGACAGATCTTATTAGTTGTTTAAAACCTTTAAAGGGTCACTTCACCAAAACCAGAAAAAACAGGTCCTCTGACAGAACCGACAGCGAGTTTCATCCGGATGGATCCGAAGTTTAAATCTTCAAAATAAAATGTGAATGAACGCTCGCCGTTCATGACGTCAGCAGCAGGTGGAGGCAATTCTCCAATCAGAGAACCAGAAGACGATGATGTCATTAAAAACAAACAGGAAGTAAATCAGACCATGGATTGATGTGAGGAAGGTTCTATCAGAACTGTGTGGAACCATCATGGACGGAGCCATGAGGAAACAGCTGATCAGTCACATGACTTCCTGTTTTAGAGCATTAAAACACCACAGAAGAAAAAATGAAGTTTTTTTTAATTTGGAAAGAACTTAAAGAACGCATGATGATGGTTCCACAGAACCAGAAATCCTGTTTGGGTCAAGGAACATCAGAGGAGAACCAAAACGAAGGAACCAAATGTGAAAAAAAGTTGTCTGTCTTTTTAAAAGTTCCAAAGGTGGAACAAGAAAAATACGACTTCTTTACAAAGAGTGAAAAACTGAATCTGGAGGAACCTTCATGTTTGGGTTCTACATGAGAACATGTTCCTCGGTTGGTGAACTGACCCTTGTCTCTGAACCCTCATGTGCAAATAAATGAAGCAACGCAGCAATGAAGCAACGCAAGCAACCAAGTGCCAATGTGTTGAGCTCCGTCCTGTCAGCTGGTTTTAGTTTGGCCGCTCAGCTGTTAGTTCCACACGTGAAGCTCATGCAGCAGATCACTGAGAGCTCCGTCAGATCCGTGACTTTAGTATGCTGCAGATGGACCACACGCAGGATGAAGACCAGGCCGGCGGCAGAAAGCCTCACCGTCACCATGGTAACCCCGGCTGAAAGCAGAACCTGGGCCCTGTAATGCCAGCACGAGATGGCAGCCAGCAGGGAGCTGGCAAAGTCGTCTACCTGCTCGTCCTCCAGCAGGTTCTGATCCGGATCGCTGTCCTCTGCCACCGTCTGATGAGACAACCCCCCCGCCTCGTCCTCCTCGTCCTTGGTGGCCCGGTCAGCCTCAGACCTGGTGGTGGGCTGACCCGGTATCACTGCCTCACTGCCAGAATGCTGCAGGACGTCAGACAGTCCAGATGGTTCCTGATGTTCCACAGTGTTGTCCGGTGTTCTCCAGCCCTGACCCACCTGACCCACCTGACCCAGACCTGATCCAGACCTGATCCAGTCCTGATCCAGACCTGACCCCCTCACCTCCACATTAGAGCTACAGACACACCGAGCTGCTAACATGCTAACACCAACATACAGGCCCGCCTGAGAGCCAATCAGTCGACAGGAAGTTCCTGCTGCTCTGTTACATGTCGTCTCCTTTAGCTGGTAGCACTTCCTGTTAGCACTTCCTGTTAGCATGTTGTCCTGACTCAAAATAAACATTCTCAGGAAGTGATGTCACACTGAAGCTAACATGTTTCATGTGTTCACGCTTCACCACAGACCACAGCTGAACGTTTCTTACCTTTGAGTCGGCTGCTGACGGGCAGAGTGATGAGCGGCGGCAGAGGAAGAAGAGCAGACATGATGAAGGTTAAAGGCAGCACACACAGTGAGGCACTTAAACACATCACAGACTGAATCAGAGGACAGTGAACGCACCATCAGACAGAAAGCTGTGTTTACCTCCGCTGCTCTTCAATGTCTGTTTGGTCGGTTCTGAAGAAGAAGAAGAAGAAGAACAGCTGAGTGTGTGTGTGTGTGTGTGTGTGTGTGTGTGTGTGTGTGTGTGTGTGCGCATGTGTTTACCAGACTGTCGTCGTCCCTGACGACCGTCACGGTGAATCTCTTCAGCCTGACAGGACAGAGCTTTCTTCAGCCGCTCAGGACTGTAGCGATACCTGTGAGGGTCTACAAAGAGATTTACTTTATTCAGACACTGCAGCATCCACCAGCTGCTTCAGGCAGACCACCTTTGAGCTGCAGAGCGCCCCCATCAGGCCAGGCCAGGCTCTTTCAACAGAGAGTCACACCTGTCACTTCTTTTACATTAAAAACAGACTAATAAATAGGAGGCAACCCACCTAACTAAAGAGTTTAAATCAGTCCAAAATCAGGTCCAGTCAGATATTTCTGAATAAACTGGAGCCTGAGGGTGGCTGTCCTACTAGCCAGGTGGACCAGGCCCTGGCTAGACTGAGGTACCCAATGTCATTTATCCCAGAAGAAATTAACCATCTTTGAATCTGAGCAATAAGACCTAATGGGACTAAGTTTACAGCAAAGGAAAACTTCTCGATGACAGTCTAACATACTGACATCCTGCTGATCTTTGATAAAAACGACAACAAAAACAACAGTGCTGTTAAAACCAGGTAAAAACAGGCCTCGAACAGATGATCTTATCTTCTGTAGAGTGCACAGATCCTGACTATGAGACCAGCGCTGAACCCAAACCTCTCCATGACCTTCCAGAGGAAGCCATGTTTAACGCGGTCAAAAGCCTTTTCTTGATCTAATGAGATCAATCCAGTGTTTATGCCTAATGAACTGGAGACCTCCAAAACATCCTGAATGAGGTACATATTATCTACCATAGACCTGCCGGGCACACAGGACGTCTGGTCCCGGTGGAGAATCTGCTCTGTGGCTCCTCTCAGCCTATTGGCTAAGACTTTGGACAGTATTAGGAGAGACACAGTCTGACATCCTGAAGGTTTCCCTCTTTCAGCAGCACCATGATGACTGACCTGTGACACCAGGCTCTCACTGAACACCTCCATCATGTCGAGGGCCACGATGTCCCAGAAAGCCTGATAGAACTCCACAGTGAGTCCGTCAGTACCTGGAGCCTTTCACCCCTGCATGCTCTGCAGTGCAGCGTACAGCTATATAAGCTGGTCTCCTCAGACATCTGAGGCACCACAGACCTCCATCAGCTCCTCCTTCTCCTTGAATTTACTTTTAAACAGTGAGGAGTAATTACAACAGATCAGGCCTGGCTCCATCAGCTCCTGTTTCTGACAGCAGACCCAAAGAAGAAGCTCGATGGAGCATCCATCTCTGTCATGTTCTGGACTCGGACCGGACCAGCACAGCCTGTACTTGAGTGTCCTTTTTGTCTGTTGTCTTGAGGATTTCAATATATCCTCGATTTCCCGTGGACTCACACACTCAGTACAGCATCAGTCTCCAGATCCTGACAGATCTGCTGATGTCATGTGATGTCACGTGTGACACTGAGTGTGTGCTGCTGGCATAAAGGTTTAATCTGCGTCTCCCCAATTAAAGTTCACCCTCAGTACAGTTAAATAACTTTAAGCCTTAATATAAGGTGAGTTCTATAAAAGTTCAGCCCCACTACAGTTGTCATGAACGGGGAAATTATCTATAGAGACCAAAGCCCATTTTAACATGGGGACTTATGGAGACTGACTCACTTCTGGAGCCAGCCTCAAGTGGACGTTAGCGGAACTGCAGTATTAACATGTGACACAGAGGATGGAGTTTGATCTGGAGTCAGACACACAAACTGTTTCCTGTTTGTCGAGGTGGAGAACAAACAAACGTTTACTCACATGTAGGGTTCATTTCCAAGATCGCGTCTTTAGCCTGAAACATAAGACAACAAACTTCTGCAGGTTTTACTGGTTCTACTGCATGTTCTGCTGGTTCTAAAGCTGGTTCTGCTGCAGGTTCTACTGCTGGTTCTACTACTGGTTCTATTGATTCTACTACTGGTTCTACAGCAGATTCTGATGGTTCTACAACTGGTTCCACAGCTGGTTCTACAACTGGTTCTGATGGTTCTACAGCAAGTTGTAACGGTCACACTGGTGTTCTGACCTTCTGTGGGATGATGGCGTGGTGGTTCTCCAGAATGATGCGTTTGATGTGATGAGCCCACAACTTCTTCTCCTCCACCGTCTTTGCCTGGAAACAAACCAGAGTCCTAAGGACAGGTGGAGGACAGGGGGAGGAAAGGTGGAGGACAGGTGGAGGACAGGTGGAGGACAGGTGGAGGTCTCACCTGGACGGTGTGAGGCTGTTTGGGGTGTTTGTAATGAGTAACGCTGAAGCTCAGAGAGTCTTTGGCACTTTCAATCAGCATCAGAGTGGAACACTGAAAACACACATGATCAATCATCAATAATCAATCATCAATAATCAGTCACAGATAATCGATTATCAGAAAGTTTGAAACTTCTTTGTTGAGTCGTCACTTGTGAATAAAAAGTTTGTTCAACTGTGACTGCTGTGGATCAATATCTTTATTAATTATTTATTGATTCTTTATTGGTTCTTCAGTGTTTTTTAATGGTCCTTCAATGGTTCTTTGATGGTTCATTAATGGTTCTTTATTGATTCATTATTGGTTCTTTATTGATTCATTAATGGTTCTTTGTTGTTTCATTATTGGTTCTTTATTGATTCATTAATGGTTCTTTGTTGGTTCATTAATGGGTCTTTATTGATTAATTAATGGTTCTTTAGTGGTTCTTTGTTGGTTCATTAATGGGTCCTTATTGATTCATTAATAGTTCTTTAATGGTTCTCTGCTGATAAATTGAAGTAGTCATTGAAAACAATGTTGTGTGTTGTTCTCACTGAGATGTGCGTCTTGTAGACATAGTGTTCTCCGCGGCGTTTGGTGATGAGCAGCATGCGATCAAAAAGGAAGAGCGTTCTTTCGTTTTTAGCTCGATGAACTTTGAAGGTTCCCTCCAGAACCAGTTCTCCGTACGTGGTGAGGTCCGGACCTTTCCAGTTCAGCAGCAGAGACTGAACCTCCTGAAGAAAACACGAGACCAACACTGTTAGCATTATGAGCATTAGTCAGGATCTTAATGTTTTTAATGCCCTCAGTTTGGTCTGGCAGGAACTGCTGGTCAGTGGTCCATCCTGAAGTCTCCTGGTATGAACTGTTGGTCTCTGTAGATCATTTTATAAAGTCTGACCTGCTCTGTGCATAAATAAAACTGAGATGTAATCGAGTAGAAATACCTGATGATACTGAGATCCTGTACTTAAAGAAGTCATGTGACTGACCTGCAGTCTGACGGCATGCTCATGTTTCCTCTTCATGTCGTTGATGTACCAGGCGACTCCCGTCATGGTATAGATGGCCTCCTCCACCACCTCATAACCCCCCTCCTCCGGGTCAAAGTGCTTCGCTATCTCCTGAACAACATCATCATCACCATCATCACCATCACTATCATCATCATCATCATCATCATCATCATCATCATCATCATCATCACCATCATCACCATCATTATTATCATCATCATCATCATCATCATCATCATCATCATCACCATCATTATCATCATCATCACCATCATCACCATCATTATTATCATCATCACCATCATCACCATCACTGTCATCATCATCACCATCACATCATCATCATCACCATCACCATCACCACCATCACCATCACCACCACAACCATCATCATCACCATCATCACCACCATCACCACTATCATCATCACAACCATCACCATCACCATCACCATCATCACCACAACCATCATCATCATCATCATCATCATCATCATCATCATCACCACCATCACCACCATCATCACCATCATCACCACAACCATCATCATCATCACCACCATCACCACCATCATCACCATCATCTTTATCTGATTGGTTTCTTCAACAGAGGTGTAAATGTCGGTGGGTGTGTTGTGGTCGTACCTGGAGCAGCAGGTGGTATTTGAGGATCCTCTGAACAGGTTTGAGCAGGTATGAACCGAGAGGCAGCGAACGCTTCAACGACGCCTGACGATCCCGAAAAAACTTTGCCAGAGTTTTATTCCTCATGCACTCCGTCAACGCGGCAACTGAACTGCAACAAGGTGGTAAAACACAGAGGTAAGAACAGGTGTGAAGAGGTGAGATCAGGAGTGAACAGGTTTGAAGAGGTGAGGACAGTTGTGAAGAGGTGAGAACAGGTGTGAACAGGTGAGAACAGGTGTGAACAGGAGTGAAGAGGTCAACAAGTGAGAACAGGTGTGAAGAGGTGAGAACAGGTGTGAACAGGAGTGAAGAGGTCAACAAGTGAGAACAGGTGTGAAGAGGTGAGAACAGGTGTGAACAGGAAGAGGTGTGAACAGGAGTGAAGAGGTGTGAATGGGTGTGAACAGGTGTGAACAGGAGTGAAGAGGTGAGAATGGGAGTGAAGAGGTGTGAACAGGAGTGAATAGGTGTGAAGAGGTGAGAACAGGAGTGAAGAGGTGTGAACAGGAGTAAAGAGGTGTGAACAGGAGTGAATAGGTGTGAAGAGGTGAGAACAGGTGTGAAGAGGTGAGAACGGGTGTGAACAGGTGTGAACAGGAGTGAAGAGGTGAGAACAGGTGTGAAGAGGTGAGAAGAGGTGAGAACAGGTGTGAACAGGAAGAGGTGTGAACAGGTGTGAAGTGGTGTGAACAGGAGTGAAGAGGTGTGAACAGGTGTGAATTGGTGTGAACAGGTGTGAATTGGTGAGAACAGGAGTGAAGAGGTGTGAACAGGAGTGAAGAGGTGTGAACAGGAGTGAACAGGTGTGAAGAGGTGAGAACAGGTGTGAACAGGAAGAGGTGTGAACAGGAGTGAAGAGGTGTGAACAGGAGTGAAGAGGTGAGAACGGGTGTGAACAGGTGTGAAGAGGTGAGAACAGGAGTGAAGAGGTGTGAACAGGAGTGAAGAGGTGTGAACAGGAGTGAACAGGTGTGAAGAGGTGAGAACAGGTGTGAACAGGAAGAGGAGTGAAGAGGTGAGAACAGGTGTGAACAGGTGTGAAGGCGTGTGACCAGGTGTGAATTGGTGTGAACAGGTGTGAATTGGTGTGAACAGGTGTGAAGAGGAGTGAAGAGGTGAGAACAGGTGTGAACAGGTGTGAACAGGAGTGAACAGGCGTGAAAAGGTGTGAACAGGTGTGAAGGCATGTGACCAGGAGTGAAGAGGTCAACAGGTGAGAACAGATGTGAACAGGTAAGAACAGGAGTGAACAGGTGTGAAGAGATCAACAGGAGCGAACAGGTGTGAAGAGGTGTGACAGGAGTGAACAGGTCAACAGGCGAGAATGGGTGTGAACAGGTGTGAACAGGTGTGAAGAGTTGAGAACAGGAGTGAAGAGGTCAACAGGTGAGAAGAGTGAAAAGGTGTGAACAGGAGTGAAGAGGTGTGAACAGGTAAAACCATGTGTCAGTACTTACTTTGGGTAGTTGGTGCAGTATTGTGTGTAGATATCAAAGTATTCACTCTGGAATAAGAGTTGTGAATTAAATTATATAATTAATATAACTTTTTTAAAATAATTATAAGATTTGATTTATTGATTTGATGTTCTGATGTAACGAGCTCATTAAACTCTCTTTTCTTACCTTCATGACGAAACACCTGGCGATGGCGACGGGGTCGTTGTCACACAGGTCGAGAGCCTGAAGCAGCTCGCTGTCACCATGAAGAACGTTAAAGAACGTTACAGGTCCAACATGTCACATGTTTAATGAATGTGCTGAGTCATCACACATTATATCAACACTTCATAAATAAACAGTCAGTGTAAGTCTTATTTTGAAATTCTCCTTGATGGACCAGGCCGTCTGTTTGGGTTCTGTTCTGTGTGTTCTGAGCCGGTCTGATAACTACACGGCTCATGATGAAGCTCCGGGTTGATCTGACTCTGTTCCACACTTTGATGATTTCACTGATGAGTTGTTTAATTAAAATAATATGACACACTAACATGAGGTGTAATGATGCTGCTCGTCCACAGGGTGGAGATGTCATATCACTTTGTTTACATTAAGTGTTGAAAACGTCATGTATTGATCATTTGTTGATCATGTATCGTTCATGTACTGTTCATGTGATTCTGTAAATGTTGTGTTACCTATTGAACTCGTAGATGTCTTCGATGTTTCCAAACAGAGAGCACACCTGTTCAGGGCGGATGGACAGGTCACACTGATCGATGATGTGAGCCAGGTAATCCTGCAGGGGGCGGAGCACAGAGCACAGGTCATACATAAAGGTAAACGTCCTGTCATGTCTCTGTTGACCTGCAGGGGGCACACTGTCCCTGTGATGTGATTACTTTGATTGGATCAACATTTAAACATGATATAAATTCACACATTTAAATATTTAAATTATTCTTATTTTAATTATTCAGAATTTAAAAAACAATCATTTTTAAAGTGATTTTAATTAATTAACTGATTAATTATTGGAAAATATTTTTATCTTAATCTAAATAAAACAAAAAAAACCTGACAACTACAAGTCATAAATTAATTAAACATGATTAAAGATCATTAATTATTAATGAGGATTAAAGATGATGTTCTGTTCTGTGATGTTCTGTTCTGTGATGTTCTGTGATGTTCTGTTCTGTGATGTTCTGTGGTGTTCTGTCATGTTCTGTTCTGTGATGTTCTGTTCTGTGATGTTCTGTCATGTTTTGTGATGTTCTGTTCTGTGATGTTCTGTTGTGTGGTGTTCTGTTCTGTTCTGTTCTGTTCTGTTCTGTGATGTTCTGTCATGTTCTGTTCTGTGATGTTCTGTTCTGTTCTGTGATGTTCTGTCATGTTTTGTGATGTTCTGTGATGTTCTGTTCTGTGGTGTTCTGTTCTGTTCTGTGATGTTCTGTCATGTTCTGTTCTGTGGTGTTCTGTTCTGTGATGTTCTGTCATGTTCTGTTCTGTTCTGTGATGTTCTGTTCTGTGATGTTCTGTTCTGTGGTGTTCTGTCATGTTCTGTTCTGTTCTGTGATGTTCTGTTCTGTAATGTTCTGTCATGTTCTGTTCTGTGATGTTCTGTCATGTTCTGTGATGTTCGGTCATGTTCTGTGATGTTCTGTCATGTTCTGTTCTGATCTGTTCTGTTCTGTGGTGTTCTGTTCTGTGATGTTCTGTTCTGTTCTGTGATGTTCTGTTCTGTTCTGTGATGTTCTGTGATGTTCTGTTCTGTCATGTTCTGTCATGCTCTGTTCTGTTCTGTTCTGTTCTGTGATGTTCTGTTCTGTGATGTTCTGTTCTGTGGTGTTCTGTCATGTTCTGTTCTGTTCTGTGGTGTTCTGTTCTGTGGTGTTCTGTTCTGTTCTGTGATGTTCTGTCATGTTCTGTGATGTTCTGTCATGTTCTGTTCTGTTCTGTTCTGTGATGTTCTGTTCTGTGATGTTCTGTTCTGTGGTGTTCTGTCATGTTCTGTTCTGTTCTGTGGTGTTCTGTTCTGTGGTGTTCTGTTCTGTTCTGTTCTGTTCTGTGATGTTCTGTTCTGTGATGTTCTGTCATGTTCTGTGATGTTCTGTCATGTTCTGTTCTGATCTGTTCTGTGATGTTCTGTTCTGTTCTGTGATGTTCTGTTCTGTGGTGTTCTGTTCTGTGGTGTTCTGTTCTGTGATGTTCTGTGATGCTCTGTTCTGTGATGTTCTGTTCTGTGATGTTCTGTTCTGTTCCGTGATGTTCTGTTCTGTGATGTTCTGTAGTGTTCTGTTCTGTGATGTTCTGTTCTGTTCTGTGATGTTCTGTACAGCAGCCTGCAGGTTCAGATCTCCTCTCTGTCTTCAGGTTGATCTGCACCTGTTACATAAACACTTAATCATCTTAATGAGTTAATTATAGTCTGTGAGGCAGCGACACCACATCCTGTCCTACTGACATCACTGAGCTCCACCAAACAGGAAGGAAGGGAGCTCTTTCACAATAAAACATCTCTAAAAGCACTTTACTCTAAAGCTCATTACAGAAACATTGTTTCAAAATAAAATCACCAATTTAATTAGATATTTTGGGGGCTTTTTGAACTTTTATTTTGTAGTAGTGAGGGTGGCGACATTCAGCTGTTTTTTTACAGGCTTTTATTTTGAAGATCTGTCTGGCATCATGTGAATGTGTGTGTGTTGTGTTGTGATGTCACCTCGACGATCATGCGCAGGTCTCTGACGTAAGTCCTCTCCGTCTCTATGATCTCCATGACGACCCGGTCCAGGTAGGTCAGCTGACGGTTGGGCACCATGCTCCCGTTATACGTCGACGCCTGCTGGCGCCGACTGAAGGCTCTGCTCGGTGTGTGCATGAGGTTGAGGCCCCGCCCACTCCCCTGAGGCTCTGGGCGTGGCCACGACCCCTCGCTTTTGCTGCGGCTCAGGTCGATGTCGCTGTGGGCGGGTGGCGGCGGGGCGAGGTCGTCCCTGGACGATCCGGAGCCAGAGGACAGTGTGGAGATCAGGCTGAGCGGGCGGCGGTCCGAGCAGTCAGAGGGCGTGGCTGACGGAGCGCGCTCAGTACTGCTGACTGAGGCGCTGGACAGGCGGGGAGTCTGAGGAGGGGGACAGGTCAGGATGATGTCATCATGATGTCACAGCTCGCTGATCACTGAAGGAACAACAAAACACTGAGACCTTCACAATAAGAGTCCTATCATAACTACAGACACCTTCACAATAAGAGTCCTATCATAACTACAGAGACCATCACAATAAGAGTCCTATTATAACTACTGAGACCTTCACAATAAGAGTCCAATCATAACTCCAGAGACGTTCACAATAAGAGTCCTATTATAACTACTGAGACCTTCACAATAAGAGTCCTATTATAACTACTAAGACCTTCACAATAAGAGTCCTATTATAACTTCACAATAAAAAAATATATTAAAAAAATATAAATATTTTTTGTTCTTAAGACAGGAAGTGATGTCACAGCAGTGAGATCAATTCATCCATCAGTTTGTCAACAGGAAGAGGAAGTAGACTCGGAACACCAGCTGGAGCTCCCGTCCAATCAAAATCCAGACAACACACCTCTCATGTTCTCACAATGCTTTGGGGAAGGTAATGTTGCCATGGCAATGTGTTCACGTGTAGTCCATTAGCTGTTTGCTGATTTAGCTGTTAGCTGTAATCATCATACAGTACTCTGTACTGACTTATGATTACAACAGAACAACACTTTCATCTCACCTGTTTGAATGATCAGCCAATCACATCCAAGCAGCAGCTTCCCTCCACCCACACAATCTGATGACATCATAACACTGATTGTTTCGTGATTGGTTGAGATTCATTCACAGATTTCTGGGTCATGCTGTGATTCAACGTTTATGGACTCACACGGTGGCCATTTTGAAACAAATGCTAACATAGCATGCTAACATGTTATGTTGAAAACAGTCCAGTATATAATTAGCACTAGTATGCTAAATATTGCATGTTAACTAGCACGCTAATTGTACATGCTTAATAAATTAGCTTGTTCATGTTCAGACATTTTTACTGTTATCCATCAAAGGAATGTAAAAAAGCTCAAAATGGCCGCTGTGTGGTTTGGTCGGTGTTAGCAAACATACCAGCTAACCGCGTGTCAGAGGGAGGAGCTAAATATCTGAACAGCAGAGACACTGACAGTCGACCTGAGACAGAGAGAACACAGCAAACACAAACATGATGCGTGAGCCAGAACCAAAACAAACAAAGCTAACAGCAGCTAATGTCAGCTATCAATGCTGACAGCAGCTAATGTCAAACTTTACTAACATATGCTATCATAGCTAATGTTAGCTATCACAGCTGTGACGGTGATACAGCACAGTGTGTGTGTGTCCGGTCTGCAGCTGAAACTGTTTTCATTCAAACTGCACACACACACACACACACACACACACACACACACACACACACACACACACACACACACACACACACACAGCGTCCGTTAGCTGCCTGGCTTCCTGCCAGTGTAAGTCAGTGAGGCGTTCACTGACCCAGCAGGAAGAGAGTTTATGGACTGCAGTGATAAGACGGACCAATCACAGCACAGTGTTACATTCAAACAGTGACCTTTGACCTCTGCAGCCGTTAACAGACAAACAAACTCAGCTGACATCAAACATCACACCGGCGCTCTGCGGCCACTCACCGAACCAACGGCGGACGAAGACTCGTCTGAGCCGCCGCTCCTCCGCAGTGCTCCTAAAGGAGATCTTCACCTCCTCCTGTGAACATGAACACCTCACCACAGCATCACCTCCTCCTCCTCCTCCAGCCAGACTACGCCACATGCTCCTCTGATACCCCATCAGCTCAAATACTCTGTCTGCTAACTAAACAATGACTCTCACCACCACAGCTTCAGACGCCTGAACGCTCCACAGGTTTGGACACATGTTACACCTCCTGAAGAGGAGGAGGAGGACGAGGGACTCCAGACAGAGGAGGAGTCACATCATGAAAGGAAAAGAAGAGGAGGAGAAAGAAAAGAGGAGGGAGAGAGGGAGGGAGCAGGAAATATCAGAGAGGAAGAAGAGAGGAGCCCTCACACACTTCAGTTAGCTTCATGCTAATGTCCGGTTCAGAGCAGTTAGTCTTAAAAGTGTTGACCATGTCTGCCTCCGAACCCAGAATCGTAGTTTGTTCCACAGAAGAGGAGCCTGATAGTTGAAAGCTCTGGCTCCGTGTGGTTCCTATAGTTTCCAAAAGTACTTTTGGAAACTATAGGAACCACAAGGAACCCAGCATCCTGAGAGCGCAGTGTTCTAGAGGGGTAGTAAGGTACTATGAGCTCTTTTAGATATGATGGTGCCTGACCATGAAGAGCTTTGTAAGTAAGGAGAAGAATTTTAAATTCTATTCTAGATTTAACAGGTAGCCAGTGCAAGGAAGCCAGAATGGGAGAGATGTGATCTCTGATCTTGGTTCCTGTCAGAACACGTGCAGCAGCATTCTGAATTAGCTGCAAAGTCCTCAGAGACTTATTGGAGCAGCCTGATAACAAAGAGTTACAATAGTCCAGCCTAGAAGTAACAAATGCATGGACTAGTTTTTCTGCATCCACTTGAGATACAATGCGTCTGACTTTGGCGATGTTACGTAAGTGGAAGAATGCAGTCCTCAAAATTTGTTTTATGTGGACGTTAAAGGACAAATCCTGATGAGTGTAGTTTTGGTGTGTAAAACACACTGTAAAAACACACACCAAAACTACACTACAATACACACTGTAAAAACACACACCAAAACTACAGTGTAAAACACACTGTAAAAACACACTGTAAAAACACACACCAAAACTGCACTACAATACACACTGTAAAAACTCAGACCAAAACTACAGTGTAAAACACACTGTAAAAACAGACTGTAAAAACACACACCACAACTACACTGCAATACACACTGTAAAAACTCAGACCAAAACTGCACTACAATACACACTGTAAAAACTCAGACCAAAACTACAGTGTAAAACACACTGTAAAAACAGACTGTAAAAACACACACCACAACTACACTGCAATACACACTGTAAAAACAACACTGTAAAACACACTGTAAAAACACACACCACAACTACACTGTAAAAACACACACCAAAACTACACTGTAAAACACTCAACAGAGGGCCGGAGATTAAAAAAAGTATCAGATCTCAAATCACGTCCTTCTGTACACTGTAAAATATTCTAAAACAGTGTTAAATATTTTGTACTGTACACTGTAAAATATTCTATACTGTACACTGTAAAATATTCTAAAACACTGTAAAACATTCTGTACTGTACACTGTAAAATATTCTAAAACACTGTAAAAATATTCTGTACTGTAAATATGGTTCCTGAGAAGTGTTTGGGTTCTGTGTGTCAGTGTAGATGTTGGTGCTGACTGAAACCCCCTCGCCTCAAATCATCAGTATGAACTTCAGTCCAACATGGCGTCTCTGATGTGACGCAGCTGTTTTTACAGTTAAACTGGTGATCAGGCTGATTGTGGGTTTGTTTGTTTGTTTGTTTGTTTGTTTGTTTGTTTGTGTCACAGAGCGTCTTGGACGGGCGGGGTTAAGAGGCAGGACAATGGCTGACTGTTCTGGAGACACAGCGGAGTTGTTTCACGGCGGTGAAACGTGAACAGGACGCTGCGCGGGTTCAAACCCGCCACAGCAGAATGGTGACATCATACAGTACTCTGTACTGACTCATGATTAGCCGGTTACAGACAGGAAGAAGGAACGTGCTGAACATGTTACGCATCACTTCCTGTCAGAGTGACTGATCTGTAATCAGCTGGTGAGCCACTGCGGGGGTGGGGCATCAGGGAGGAGCGTCAGAGTTCCTGCGTGCCTCGAATGCCTCACTGTGGGAGGATTAACCCCTCGACTGCCAGCAACATGCTGAGGGTGGACATGTTGACATGCGTGTTACACTTAACATACATGTTAACACACATGTTGTCTTCATGCAGTCTGAGGACAGACTGACACCAGGACAACTCATCAGGATGATGATGCATGTGTGTGTGTGTGTGTGCGTGTGTAATCTGTAATAATGAGGATTAAGTACTCAGTTAATCCAGCACAACCCCCATCTGACCAATCAGCTGCTCCGATCTCAAACAGCTGATCCTTCATTCAATATGAGATGTGATGTCCCCGCAGACTGTCTAAAACCTGGACGTAGTCTCGGTGACGTCCACACAGACTGTCTAAAACCTGGACGTAGTCTCCGTGACGTCCCCGCAGACTGTCTAAAACCTGGACGTAGTCTCCGTGACGTCCCCGCAGACTGTCTAAAACCTGGACGTAGTCTCTGTGACGTCCCTAGACTGTCTCACCTCCCTACACGAGGCGCTGTGATTGGTCGGTCACAGGTTAAAGGTTTCTGATCAGTTAGATAGTAATGTGTTTCTAACTGATTCATCCAGAATGACGTCAGAATTTTCTGACTGGTTCTGATGAGTCACCATGTTTGTGAAGACGCTGTAAAATCCCAGCTTACCTTAAACAGAGCGCAGAGAGCCACAAAGAGAAGAAACCAGGTCGGTCCTGGTCTGACTGTGTCCTGGTCTCAGCGTGTCCTGGTCTTAGTGTTTTGTAGTCTCAGTGTTTACCTGCAGCTCTGTCGGGAGGGGGTGGGGCCTAATCCAATTATTCTGTGAGTGAGGAGCAGAGGGGCGGGCTCCACCTGCTGGCTGCTTCCTGTCACTCAGAGAGACTCAGGCTGTGGAACAACAGTCAGTTTGTCTCATGAAGGTTCCTCACTGAAGTGTTAACATGTCTGTCATGATAAGAGCTGTTTGAATCCTCAGACTGTGAAGGAAAGGAGCTTTAATGCTTCCTTTATTATCTCCTTTAGCATAGGATACACGGACCATCCTTTAGGAAAGGAAAGGAAAGGAAAGGAAAGGAGGTAATGCCGTCTCGTTCAAACTGTTTGGAACTGTGCCATCCAGCGTCCTGCAGATCATCATGAAGTTCCCGTTGCTGATTCATCATATATCTTTGCCATAACTTGCTAATATGTTTCTCTATGAGTGGACAGGAGGGTGAGCGCCCATACCAGCTAACAAACACTTCATCTGCCTTCTGTGACAGGTGGACAATATTCATTATTATTTGAACTCTGACGTTGATGATGACGTCACATTTTTCACCGGGTTGTCCACGTTTATATTTCCTGCATGAAACAACACGATCAGAGCGCAGGGAGTATCTAGGAAGGATCTCAGATGAGCGTTTTGTAGTCCATCTTCTGGACTTTGTAGTTTTACCACAGATCACGTCAGTAACATTCACCGTCGCTTCATGACGTAGTCTAGTGTAAGAGCAGTCGTCTTCTCCTAACTCCTTATCACGTCTCCTTCACATGTTTCCTTATGACCTTGTGACATTTTCCATCGAGGTCAAGTAAAAGTGGTTAGGAAAGGTGGTTAGAAGGTAATTTTTTTGACTATTCGATTGCACCCTGCGATCCTTCAGGTGTTCAAAGCTTGGTGCTGATTGGTCTGTTGTGCATCATGTGACCTGTAATGTATCGAGGACAAACAAACCTGCTGACTCAGCTGAGCTAATATTTAATGAAGAGGTGTGTCAGACTATCATCAGGACAAACACACTGATTATTAATTACTATGACCGTCCATCTGTCCTCTGTCCATCTGTCATCTATCAATCTGTCCATCTGTCAATCTGTCCATCTGTCCATCTGTCATCTATCAATCTGTCCATCTGTCAATCTGTCCATCTGTCCTCTGTGCATCTGTCATCTGTCCTCTGTGCATCTGTCATCTGTCCTCTGTCCATCTGTCCATCTGTCCATCTGTCCATCTGTGCATCTGTCCTCTGTGCATCTGTCATCTGTCCATTTGTGCATCTGTCATCTGTCCATTTGTGCATCTGTCCATCTGTCCTCTGTCCATCTGTCATCTGTGCATCTGTCCTCTGTCCATCTGTCCTCTGTGCATCTGTCCATCTGTCCTCTGTGCATCTCTCCTCTGTGCATCTGTCCATCTGTCATCTGTTCTCTGTCCATCTGACTGTAGCAGCTCTCACAGTCACTTACAGACTGGATCAAACAGGAAGCACTCCGCTCCGGGGTCAGAAGAGAGAAAGACTTTGATTGGATGTTAAATTAGGACACGCCCCCCAAGTGCAGGATGACATCATCATCAACAAACTCTAAAATACCATGAAGAACACCTGAAGACACTAAAGACACTTTGTGTCAGTGCTGGACAGACACTGGAGGACAGAGGACAGGCGGACAGACGTCATTCCTCCGACCTCCAGGTGGCAGCAATGTGCTCAGAGACGCAGAGACAAAGACAGAGAAGAAGAAATAGAGACAGACGTCTATTGTCCTCTGATGAGAGAGCTGCCGGTTCACATCACCACCGACCACAAAGAAGAAAGACAGCAGTCATAGAGACAGACAACAACAAGACTGATGTCACAGACAGACAGATAGGCAGACAGGAGGACAGACAGACAGTCTAACCTTCATCCATGGGGACGTCATTGGAGGAGCTGCGAGATCCTTCAGGCATCACACTGTTACCTAAACACACAAACACACACAGAGGTCATATGAGGACCCGAAGAACATTATACAGACTGTCTAAAACCTGGACGTAGTCCCTAAAACTGCCACAGACTGTCTAAAACCTGGACGCAGTCTCTGAGACGTCTCCACAGACTGTCTCAAATGTTGTGTGTCCTCTACAGATGTTTGTAAAATGGTGGTCATCAGCCAGTGAGGCGTTCAGGGACACTGCAGCTGCTCAGTCAGCACATTGAGCTGCTGTCTGTATAAATCTGTACAGTGTGTATTTATGTGTTTGTCTCAGTTTAACTCTGGAAGGTCAAATGTACGATTTAAAGCTGCAGTCAGTGAACGCCTCAGACCGTCTTAGCAGGTTTTCAATGAGGACCAATCCACGATGCGTTTAAAGGACAAACGTGACTTTTTGTTGGAGGCCTTGAAGGTCGGCGAGCATTCTTTAAACGTAAACACAGTTCACAGTTTGTCAGGTGATGACACCTGTATCAGCTGTCTGTGTCTGACAGACCACGATGAGGGCAAAACAAACACAGAGACTGAAGAACCGGAATGACCGGCTCTGTCTCATATCTCAGCTGAAAACAGAGTATCACTGTCCTCAGAGGTCACATGATCACACACAGCAGACAGTGTGATGTCAGTACGTACTGTCATCACAGAGTTAAAGGACCCTCACATCAAAACAACGAACGGCCATGTTGTCAGACCATCCACAGGCTAGCAGGCTAATGGTACATTAGCAGCTGTTTACGCTAACATTAGCTTTGCGCAAACGCTAACATTAGCTTTGCGTAGAAGCCAACATTACCTTTGCGTAGAAGCCAACATCAGCTTTGCGTAGAAGCCAACATTAGCTTTGCGTAAACAATAACATTAGCTTTGTGTAGATGCTAACATTAGCTTTGCGTAGACGCTAACATTAGCTTTGCGTAAACACTAACATTAACTTTGCATAGACGCTAACATTAGCTTTGCGTAGACGCTAACATCGGCTTTGCGCAAACGCTAACATTGGCTTTGCGTAGAAGCCAACATTAGCTTTGCGTAAACGATAACATTAGCTTTGCGTAGACGCTAACATTAGCTTTGCGTAGATGCTAACATTAGCTTTGCGTAAACACTAACATTAGCTTTGCACAAACGCTAACATTAGCTTTGCGTAGAAGCCAAGATTACCTTTGCATAGAAGCCAACATTAGCCTTAGGTAGAAGCCAACATTAGCTTTGCGTAAACGCTAACATTAGCTTTGTGTAGACGCTAACATTAGCTTTGCGTAGATGCTAACATTAGCTTAGCGTAGAAGCCAAGATTACCTTTGCATAGAAGCCAACATTAGCTTTGCGTAAACGCTAACATTAGCTTTGTGTAGACACTAACATTAGCTTTGCGTAGATGCTAACATTAGCTTTGCGTAGATGCTAATAGTAGCTTTGCGTAGATGCTAATATTAGCTCTCTGTCCCTCACTTGGTTGTCGTGGTAACCAGCAGCCATGATGTCAGACATCAGTAGCAGAAGCCAGGTGAGCGTGTCTGAGCATGCTCAGTCTGCAGCTCTGATCAGGTAAGGAATCTGACCTGGTTACCATGGAAACACACAAGTAGAGACACACTGATTCACTTCCTGCTTTGCTATTTGTTTTGTTCACACGCGCGCGCACACACGCGCGCACACACACACACACACACACACACACACACACACCTCCGTTTACTTAAAAGTTTGTTCAGACGTCATCAGACGTGTCTCAGCTGTTGTTCTGGACCGGTCCAACCCGTCCTTCACTCCTTCAGTCCCTCCTTCCTTCACTCCTTCAGTCCTTCCTTCCATCCGTCCTTCGGTCCGGGCTCGGTTCTCTCTCGTGTCCCGCTCACTCTCGGTTCTTGGCTCACCGCCGTGTTTTGGGCGTGTTTTGTTGTCGAACCGATCAGAGCCGGTCAGTCAGGTTCGGTCCGGACAGGTTAATTCTGTTCAGATGGGCACGTTGATCACGTCAGCCCGCCCAGCACCGGGCTCCATACGGCGGGCTCTCACTCTGCACGGTGACCGGCTCACAGCTGCCTGAGGCGGGACAAGTCAGCGCGAGGGCTTGGTCCAAGTTTTCACAGTGTAGTGAAGCACACACACACACTTCCGCTCACACACTTTGATTCATCAGCCACAGAACACACACGTCACAGGTTCGAGTCCCAAATATCAACTCACCTTCAGTCCAACTGCTGCAGGTAACATCCGGTCCGAACCGAGACAGCTGCTTCAACACGGACTGACTGTGTGTGTGTGTGTGTGTCTGTGTCTGTGTAACTGTCTGTCTGACTGACTGTCTCTCTGCGCATGCGCCTCGTTGAAAAGAAGAAGAGAAAAAGTTTTGGTTTTTCTTCCGCCAGAAAACTTCAAAACAAGTCACGAGCCAAGAGTCAATTTTAAATACATAAACAAGCATTTAAATAAATAAACAAATACATAGAGGTCTTAGCCAATCACAGACCAATATCAAACCTTCCCTTTCTCTCTAAGATACTTGAGAAAGCTGTAGCCAATCAGCTGTGTGACTTTCTCCATAAGAACAGTTTATTTGAGGATTTTCAGTCAGGATTTAGAGTGCATCATAGCACAGAGACCGCACTAGTCAAAGTGACAAATGACCTCCTAATGGCATCAGACAAAGGACTCATCTCTGTACTTGTCCTGTTAGATCTTAGTGCTGCATTTGACACCACTGACCATCAAATTCTTTTACAGAGACTGGAACATCAAACTGGCATCAAAGGAACCGCCCTAAGCTGGTTTAAGTCGTATTTCTTAGATCGATCTCAGTTTGTTCACGTCAATGATGAATCCTCCATGCATACCAAAGTTTGTCATGGAGTCCCACAAGGTTCTGTACTAGGACCACTTCTATTCAGTTTATATATGCTTCCTGTAGGGAACATTATTAGGAATCACTCCATTAATTTTCATTGTTATGCTGACGACACCCAATTATATTTATCGATCAAGCCTGATGAAACCAATCAGTTAACTAAACTCCAAGCATGCCTTAAGGATATAAAAGTTGGATGACCTACAATTTTCTGATGTTAAATTCAGACAAAACTGAAGTTCTTGTAATTGGACCCAAACACCTCAGAAACTCTTTCTAGAGACTTAGTTACTTTAGACGGGATCACCCTGGCCTCCAGCTCCACCGTAAAGAATCTTGGAGTTGTTTTTGATCAGGATTTGTCCTTTAATGTCCACATAAAACAAATTTCGAGGACTGCATTCTTCCACTTACGTAACATCGCAAAAATCAGACGCATCGTGTCTCAAGCGGATGCAGAAAAACTAGTCCACACATTTGTTACTTCTAGGCTGGACTATTGTAACTCTTTGTTATCAGGCTGCTCCAATAAGTCTCTGAGGACTTTGCAGTTAATTCAGAATGCTGCTGCACGTGTTCTGACAGGAACCAAGATCAGAGATCACATCTCTCCCATTCTGGCTTCCTTGCACTGGCTACCTGTTAAATCTAGAACAGAATTTAAAATTCTTCTCCTTACTTACAAAGCTCTTCATGGTCAGGCACCATCATATCTAAAAGAGCTCATAGTACCTTACTACCCCTCTAGAACACTGCGCTCTCAGGATGCTGGGTTCCTTGTGGTTCCTATAGTTTACAAAAGTAGACTGGGAGCCAGAGCTTTCAGCTATCAGGCTCCTCTTCTGTGGAACAAACTACCATTCTGGGTTCTGGAGGCAGACACGGTCAACACTTTTAAGAGTAGACTTAAGACTTTCCTTTTTGATAGAGCTTATAGTTAGTGCTGGCTCAGGTCATCCCTTAGTTATGCTGCCATAGGACTAGACTGCCCCCCCCCCTCTCTCTCTCTCTCTCTCTGTCTATATATCCATCTGTAAACATACATGTCTCATTAATGCATGTTACTAACTAAACTTCTTCCCTGGAGTTTCTGTGCTCTCTCGTCCAGCAGGTTCTCATGGATCATGGCTGCTGCTGTGGTCCTGCATGACGTCCACTACATATATTATTACTGTCATTATTGCTACCATATCTCCATTACAGTTTATAGTTAGTTAATGATTTGCTGCTGCTGTGCATCTGTGTCTCTCTATCTCTATCACAGGTTCCACTGCTACTGTGGTCATTTTATCATTCATTGTAATTCATTGTCATTGTATCATTCATTGTAATTGTACAATATGTTTGTGTTGATTTGTTCTGTACACGTGACATCTATTGCACGTCTGTCCGTCCTGGGAGAGGGATCCCTCCTCTGTGGCTCTTCCTGAGGTTTCTTCCACCTTTTTTCCCTGTTAAAAGGGTTTTTTGTGGGCAAGTTTTTCCTCACTCGAACCGAGGGTCTAAGGACAGAGGGTGTCACTCCCTGTACAGATTGTAAAGCCCTCAGAGGAAAATGTACTTTGTGACTTTGGACTATACAAATAAAATATGATTTGATTTGATTTGAACCTGTTTCACTTCTCTTGCTGCATGTTAGGGGGCAGTGATCTCCATAATAAGGTTATTAAATGAGATGTATGTCACATGGGCTACACCCTGTAAAGAATGCTGAGATAAGAGATGAAACATGACACGTTACTCATCTGTTCATATAAAAGCTCACCACACATCACTTCACACACACACACACACACACACTCGCCCCTCAGCCACCAGGGGGCCCCTCCGCCTGTACGCAACTATTGGAGGACATTAAAGACTTCTTCACTCAACTCTTCTTCATGCGTGTCTGTGTTTCCAGAGCGTGTTCCTCGGTTGTCATGGAGACGTTCAGATGTTGTGGTCATGTGACATTGATGTTTAAAAAAAGACAGCGTGTTTGTTTGTTCAGCTTTAATGACACAAACGACCTGAGACGATGTGAACCTGAGACCCAAACACTTCATAAATACATCAAACATGAAAAACGCGTGAAACATATGAAACATATGAAACATAGAAGAACCCAACACACTGTAAAAACACACTGATCAAATCAAACAACGCTTGTTCTTTGAACGTTCACGTGTGGAGCCAAAGGAACATCCTTCAGCTACATGCTAACATGCTAACATGTTGAGGTTTAGCATGTTAGCGTGCTAACATGTTGAGGTTTAGCATGCTAATGTGGTAACATGTTGAGGTTTAGCATGTTAGCGTGCTAACATTAGCTAATTAGCATCAAAAGTTTTTTTTAAAGAAAAACACCAAAAGAAGAGAAACATCATGGCGGCAGCAGTAATATGACACAAGTTTGTCAGCAGTGACGTCACACAGGTGCGGCAGTGATGTCACACAGGTTTGGTGGTGCTGTTGTAGACGAGCGTGTCCTGCTCTGATAGCGCCACGTGGGCGGGGCCTGTGGCAACTGGCCTATGGGAGCGCTCCTTTCTGGCCTTCAGGAAGCAGTATGTGAGGATCACCAGCAGAGCCAAGATGGCCACCGAAAGAAGAACAGCCAGTGCGATGTTACCTGAGGAGACAGTGAGACCATGTGATCGTCTGCACCTGGTGCATTGTGGGACGTGACAGACAGACGTGTTTCTTCTCACCTGAGTCGTTTTCTTCAAGTTTATCGAAACGTTCGAAGATTCCTCTGAAGAAGACGTCACTCTCTGCAGAGTACATAGAGTACACACTGTGCTACTGCTCTATACTGCTCTATACTACTGTATTCATCGGTATTCATGGGTATTTGCATGTATTTGTGTGTATTAGTATATATTTGTGTGTATTTGTAGTACTGGTCACTCCGTCACACGACTCGC
Organism: Miichthys miiuy; assembly: GCA_036365135.1. NCBI lineage: Eukaryota > Metazoa > Chordata > Actinopteri > Sciaenidae > Miichthys > Miichthys miiuy. Next base: position 2,129,536 of record CM071621.1, on the reverse strand, counting down.
TGCACGTCTTCTCGTCATTGAAGTTGTTCCCGTTAGCGTCACAGCCACCGTACGTGAAGCGGAAGCACTTCCTGTCCAGAGGGTCGTAGTACCAGCGTGTGTGACTCGCCCGACACGGACCGGTGTGAGGCGGCTCCGAGCACCGAGCTGAGGGCAGCATGTAGCATGTAGCATGTTAGCATGTAGAGCAGGGATGGTCAAAGTACGGCCCGGGGGCCAATCACGGCCCTCAGCTTTATGTTTATAATATATTATTTATAACTGTCTGTCACATGCTGTATGACTGAAGATTTAATGAAGCTTTAAGGACATAACAGAGAAGAGACAGAGTGAAACGTGTTCAACTGAAATGTTCACAGACTTTGCATCACTCATAATAAGTCATGTTTAAAATGAACATGAGGTTCAGGTTTGTATCAGCTTCATTCAGTTTAACGTGTTCATACAGTTTGTTCTGTCATCTGACTGCAGAGGTGACAGAAAGAAGAACTGCTGTTAGATTTGTTCACGTCTGATTGGTTTAGATTTGTTCACGTCTGATTGGTTTAGATTTGTTCACGTCTGATTGGTTTAGATTTGTTCACGTCTGATTGGTTTAGATTTGCTCACGTCTGATTGGTTTAGATTTGGTGACACTGACATCTTTAAAAGTGATAATGGTGAAAATGAAAACAAAACTTTGTTTGTAACTTTATTTTAATGGTGACACGCTGATGCTAAAGAGACAAAGAGACAAACCTTTTCTCTGGTTCACATCGATGTCCAACAGACGAGTGAAGGTCTGATTCACTGAGGAGGAGGAGGGAGAGGAAGCGGAGGTGGAAACGGAAGAAGAGGAGGAGTAGGGAGAGGAAGAGGAAGAGGAGGAGGAAGGGGAGGAGGAGGAGGGAGAGGGAGAGGAGGAGGAAGAGGAGGAGGAATGGGGAGAGGAGGAGGAATGGGAGGAGGGGGAGGAGGGAGGAAGAGGAGGAGGAAGAAGAGGAGGAGGAGGAGGAGGAAGAGGAGGAGGAAGAGGAGGAGGAAGGGGAGGAGGAGGAGGAGGAGAGGAGGAGGAGGAGGAGGAAGAGGAAGGGAGGAGGAGGAGGAGGAAGAGGAAGAGGAGGAGGAGGAGGAAGAGGGGAAGGAAGGGAGGAGGAGGAGGAGGGAGGAAGAGGAGGAGGAAGAGGAAGGAGAGTGTCACTGCTTGAAGTTTTCTCTTGTACATTTATCTTTGTGTGCGTGCGTGTGTGTGTGCATGTGTGTGCCTGTGTGTGTGTGTGTGTTACGTTGGCTGCAGTGCTCCTCGTCTGATTGGTCGCTGCACTGACTCGCGCCGTCACACTCCAGACTTCTGTCCAAACAGCAGCCACCGCCACAGCTCAGCTGACCAGGACGACACGGAGAACCACACACCTCTGCGCACACACACACACACACACATTTAGTTCCTGAACAGGTGATCACGGTCAGCTGATGTAAAGAGGTGCATTGTGGGACTGACCAGCAGAGGGCAGAGCGACCGACCTCACTGATGTCACTGTGGACAAAGACACACCATCAATACTGCAGTACTGTGTGTGTACTGTGTATACTGTGTATACTGTGTGTACTGTGTATACTGTGTGTGTACTGTGTGTGTACTGTGTGTAAACTGTGTATACTGTGTACTGTGTATACTGTGTGTATACTGTGTATACTGTGTGTACTGTGTATACTGTGTGTATACTGTGTGTGTACTGTGTGTGTACTGTGTGTATACTGTGTGTACTGTGTGTGTACTGTGTGTACTGTGTGTGTACTGTGTGTGTACTGTGTGTACTGTGTGTACTGACCTGTGACCCCGCTGCAGGCGGACACACACTCGCCCTCAGACAGGAAGTTGTTGTCGTTTGGTTTACAGCCTCCGAACAGGAAGTGCTCACAGCTGCTTGTCACCGCGTTGTAACGCCATCGAGGAAACGCAGCACGACATGGACCGACCTTCACCGGAGCTCCACAGTACACTGAAGTACACGCAATACATTGAAGTACACACACACACAGTAAAAGTACTCCTGATACTCAGCATGGACACTACAAAACCCACAATGCACTGCACATGGAGAATACTCTGTGTACAGTCGGACTACATTTCCCATGAGCACTCACAGGTGGACTGCTCCGGGCTGAGGACGAGGATGTGGACGTTGGTGGTGTGTGATTGGTCGTTGGAGTCAGTGACAGTCAGCTGGAACTCATAGGATCCGGGCTGCAGGTTGGACAGCCTCACCTGGTCAGGTAGCTCCGTGTTCTGCATGTTCACATTCAAAGAGAACTTCACTGAGCTGAACTGTTACCTGTGTTACCTGTGTTAAGCCCCGCCCCCTGTGACTCAGCAGTCTTACCTCCATCTTGACGCCGTTGTCTCCGCTCTGAGTCCACCTGTAGTCTTTGAGGTGGGTGTCGCCCAGTGCCAGGCTCTCGCTGCCGTTGAGCGTCACCGCGTGTCCGGGCTGAACGATGACATCAGGACTTGCAATGGCGATGGGCGGAGCCTGCTCGACTGGAGACACACAGTGACATCACAGAGAAACACACACACACACACACACACACACACATGATCGTGTGTTTGTTTAGGATAAATGAGTCACATGACTTCCATCTGATCATGTGATTCATGCTGAAAAGTGAGGTAACCAATCAGGTGTGCACAACCACGAATATATTGTATATTTATATATGTGTATATCGTGTATTGATATATGTGTATATTGTGTATTGATATATGTGTATATTGTATATTGATATATGTGTATATTGTATATTTATATATGTGTACATTGTGTATTGATATATGTGTATATTGTGTATTGATATATGTGTATATTGTGTATTTATATATGTGTACATTGTGTATTGATATATGTGTATATTGTATATTTATATATGTGTACATTGTGTATTGATATATGTGTATATTGTGTATTGATATATGTGTATATTGTATATTGATATATGTGTATATTGTATATTTATATATGTGTACATTGTGTATTGATATATGTGTATATTGTGTATTGATATATGTGTATATTGTGTATTTATATATGTGTACATTGTGTATTGATATATGTGTATATTGTATATTTATATATGTGTACATTGTGTATTGATATATGTGTATATTGTGTATTGATATATGTGTATATTGTGTATTTATATATGTGTACATTGTGTATTGATATATGTGTATATTGTATATTTATATATGTGTACATTGTGTATTGATATATGTGTATATTGTGTATTGATATATGTGTATATTGTGTATTTATATATGTGTACATTGTGTATTGATATATGTGTATATTGTATATTTATATATGTGTACATTGTGTATTGATATATGTGTATATTGTATATTTATATATGTGTATATTGTGTATTGATATATGTGTATATTGTGTATTGATATATGTGTATATTGTATATTTATATATGTGTACATTCTGTATTGATATATGTGTATATTGTGTATTGATATATGTGTATATTGTATATTGATATATGTGTATATTGTGTATTGATATATGTGTATATTGTATATTTATATATGTGTACATTGTGTATTGATATATGTGTATATTGTGTATTGATATATGTGTATATTGTGTATTGATATATGTGTACATTGTATATTTATATATGTGTACATTGTGTATTGATATATGTGTATATTGTGTATTGATATATGTGTATATTGTGTATTGATATATGTGTATATTGTATATTTATATATGTGTACATTGTGTATTGATATATGTGTATATTGTGTATTGATATATGTGTATATTGTGTATTGATATATGTGTATATTGTATATTTATATATGTGTATATTGTATATTTATATGTGTGTATATTGTGTATTGATATATGTGTATATTGTGTATTGATATATGTGTATATTGTGTATTGATATATGTGTATATTGTATATTTATATATGTGTACATTGTGTATTGATATATGTGTATATTGTGTATTGATATATGTGTATATTGTGTATTTATATATGTGTATATTGTATATTTATATATGTGTATATTGTGTATTGATATATGTGTATATTGTATATTTATATATGTGTATATTGTATATTTATATGTGTGTATATTGTGTATTGATATATTTAGGGGCGGCTGTGGCTTGGAGGCAGCATCATCAATCAGTGCCATCAGTGTGTGAATGTGTGTGAAAGACTCGTCCTGTAAAGCGCTGTGAGTTGTCGGAAGACTAGAAAGGAGATATATAAGTACAGTCCATTTACCATATATGTGTATATTATATATGTGTATATGTGTACTATATGTGTACTATATACGATATATGTGTATTGATCCGGACTCACGTGGTCCCTGCGGCCCCTGCAGGTGTTTCAGGAACACGGACTCCCTGATGTAGCTCCGGTACCCGTCCTTGTTCACGAACCTGCACACGAAGCGGTTCCGGTGGATGCAGTTGATCAGGTCGCAGGTGCGGTTTTCCGCCGCTGCCGCTCCGGGTGCGCGCGGCCCCAGCAGCGCCAGGTTACAGCGCTGGTCCTCGCAGCACGCGCGCTCACATGCCTCCACGGAGCGCACATGCGCGGTGTCCAGCAGAGCCGCTCCCTCCTTCACCGCGTCCTCCGTGTCCAGCACGAAGTTCTCCTGACTGGACCGGAACGAACCGCTGCAGTCCGGAACCTCCGCCGCTCCGGCGGGCCGCAGGAGGAGGAGGAGGAGGGGGGCGAGGGGAAGGAGGGAGGAAGAGTAAGTAGGCATTTTCAGGTGCAGACAGAGTAAAGACAGGTGACAGGTGACCTCCTGACACGTCACAACAAGAACCGGAAGTGTCTTTCTGTTCAGTCCGTAAAAAACAACAACAACAAAAAAACGTGAAATGGTTAAAAAGCTCGCGGTAGGTCAGAATCCGTGTCCGCTCTGCTCACCTCGTCAGGTGTGTCTCACCTGCTCACATACAGGAAGAGACAGCAGACACTCCTCTGACAGACTGACGTCACTCAGGTGTGGTGAAAACAGGAAATACAGTCTGCACCTGTTCATGACACGGATGACGTCACTGTTAATGATTGATTATTCAGAATTCTGATTATACTACTACTACTTATACTTATACTACTTATACTTATAGTACTACTACTACTTATACTTATAGTACTACTACTGCTTATACTTATAGTAGTAGTACTACTACTACTACTACTTATACTTATAGTACTACTACTACTACTACTACTTATACTTATAGTACTACTACTACTACTACTACTACTACTACTACTAATACTTATAGTACTACTACTACTACTAATACTTATAGTACTACTACTACTACTACTTATACTTATAGTACTACTACTACTACTTATACTTATAGTACTACTACTAATACTACTACTTATAGCACCACCACTACTACTATACTTATAGCACTACTACTACTACTTATAGCACCACTACTACTACTTATAGCACTACTACTACTACTTATACTTATGTAGTACTACTACTACTACTTATACTAGCACTACTACTACTACTTATACTTATAGTAGTACTATACTTATAGTACTACTACTACTACTTATACTTATAGTACTACTACTACTAACTACTACTATTTATACTTATAGTAGTAGTACTATACTTATAGTAGTAGTACTACTACTACTACTACTACTACTTATACTTATAGTACTACTACTACTACTTATACTTATAGTACTACTACTACTACTACTACTTATAGTACTACTACTACTACATCTACTACTACATTGTACATGGACATTTTTAGTCATTTAGCTGAGCAGTCTGGGGTCACGGTGCCGGCTGTGGCTCAGGAGGCAGAGTGGGTCGTCCAGTAATCAGATGATTGGTGGTTTGATGCCTGGCTGGTCTCCCATTATCAGTTTGTGTCAGAGGTGAGCAGCAGAGGGCGCTGCAGACAGTCTGTTTCTTTTTACTACATTTCCTCTCATCTGATCTGTTTTTATGATTCATCAGAAATATATTTATTTATATATATATATATATTTAATTTAATGTCAATAATCATAATAAATATATTTCATTGTGTGCTCAGTGGGGATCAAACCTGTGACTAACCAGCCGTTCTTTCCACCGCAGGAGGACGAGGAGCTCCCCGAGCTGGAGATCAGTGAGCTGCTGGACCTGAGCGACTCAGAGCACAGATCCAGACTGAACGTGAGTGAGTCACGGCTGAAGCTTGAGAGTTGGATCAGAACTTTGAGTGACAGCTGATGCCTTTTTTTTTTAAAATACCCACAGAGGTAAAACTATGACACACCACAGAGTCTGAACCAGGAGGCAGGGTCCACCATGACACTGTCACCCTGAGTAAAACCACGTTTGCCCTCTGCAGGACTTCATCAACAGTCTGCTGAACCGGATCAAAGGACTCCACAGAACACCCAGTACAGGAAGTAAGGTCATCAACAGCACTCCGAGATCCTGGATCAGGCATGATGAAGAAACATCATGAAGGACCTGAACGTAATATTAAAACGATGTCATAAAAAAATCACCTGATTAAAAATCTGACACATTCAAACTGTTCGCCACTAGAAACTCTGAGGTTCAGGTGAAGAGCTGAACTGTAACCAGCAGGTGGCAGTCATCAATCATACATTAAAAGGCCCAAACAAACAAGAAGTAGATCTTGAATATGTTGTTTGTATATGTATTATTTAATCTGTTAAACCTGGATTATTTCACGTTTTAAACCTGGATTATTTCATGTGTTAAACCTGGTGTATGTGAGGGAAAATCAGTTTTATTCAGATGTTGTAAACTCAGACGGAGCTGAGTCGAGTCATGTCGTGAGTCACCGTCTTCTGCCTGAGGGGCGAGCAAGGCATGCTGCAGCCTGCAGACAGAAGAGAGAGAGAGAGAAACCTCTTTACTTTTCTGTCTTTGTTTCTTCACCCGTGTGTGTGTGTGCATGTGCGTGCGTGTGTGAGTCACGGATGTGTTGTGTGTTATTCATATTGACACTGAGTGTCAGCTGTGAGCTGAATTTCAGTTGTGTCAATAAAGTTTATTTGAATTTGAATTTGGAGAGAAGCAACAAACTGTCAGACAAACTAAACTCCACCTCCTTCCACCTTTTTTTCCGTCATACTTGAGACCAGGTGAGACAGCAGGGATGAGCGAGGGAGGGAGTGTGTGTGTGTGTGTGTGTGCGTGCGTGTGGAGGGGGAGGAGAAACAACAGCAGAGAGAGTCGTGTGTCTGAGGAGGAGAGCAACAGCAGGAACCGACCAGGACTCACCAGGACTCTGCTGGACTCACCTGCTGGACTCACCTGGACTCTGCTGGGCTCACCTGGACTCACCTGGACCCTGCTGGACTCACCTGGACTCTGCCTGAAAGGTGAGTGTCTCAACACTTTCATACCTGTTTGGTTTGGTTGTACACAGCTGACTGACACTAATGGTTCCACGTCCACCTTCACTGAGCTGTGAAGAACCCTGTTAGAACAGTTCTTTAGTTTAAAGAAGTCTCTGTTTGTTGAACAGACAAAGAACCTCAGAGGTCAGTAAACAGATATTCATGAGAAGGTTCCACAGAGAACCTGAAACCATCTGTGACTTCACAAAAATACTCCAAGGGTTCCACAAAGAACCATTTGGACGTTTCATGATGATCTGACAAATGAACAGTCGACTGTGGAGTAAAATGAGGGTTCTCTGTGGAACCAGAAAATGGTTCTAGAGCTCAGGGCTCAGTTTACAGCAGAACCTTTCTCAGGACTTCCAGCAGCCCCGGGTCATAAGAACATTCAGCAGTGATAAGGTTCTCTAGAGTACCAGGCAGGAGAACTTTTACAGAACCATGGAGAATATCGCAGAGAGGCATGGACTGTTAACAGCCTGAACGCTGTTAGAAAGTTCCTTTATTGACAGTCCAACAGGAGAACGCCACCTACAGGAAACCACAGGTACTCCGAGACAGATAAGATTCATTCATGTCTTTGTGTTAGCTTTAACTAAGTAACCTGGTTTATTTCACGTGTTAAACCTGGTTTATTTCACATGTTAAACCTGGTCTATTTCACGTGTTAAACCTGGTTTATTTCACGTGTTAAACCTGGTTTATTTCACATGTTAAACCTGGTTTATTTCACGTGTTAAACCTGGTTTATTTCACATGTTAAACCTGGTTTATTTCACGTGTTAAACCTGGTTTATTTCACATTTTAAACCTGGTCTATTTCACGTGTTAAACCTGGTTTATTTCACATTTTAAACCTGGTCTATTTCACGTGTTAAACCTGGTTTATTTCACGTGTTAAACCTGGTTTATTTCACGTGTTAAATCTGGTTTATTTCACGTGTTAAATCTGGTTTATTTCACGTGTTAAACCTGGTTTATTTCACGTGTTAAATCTGGTTTATTTCACGTGTTAAACCTGGTTTATTTCACGTGTTAAATCTGGTTTATTTCATGTGTTAAACCTGGTTTATTTCACGTGTTAAACTTGGATTATTTCACGTGTTAAATCTGGTTTATTTCATGTGTTAAACCTGGTTTATTTCACATTTTAAACCTGGTCTATTTCACGTGTTAAACCTGGTTTATTTCATGTGTTAAACCTGGTTTATTTCATGTGTTAAACCTGGTTTATTTCACGTGTTAAACTTGGATTATTTCACGTGTTAAATCTGGTTTATTTCATGTGTTAAACCTGGTTTATTTCACATTTTAAACCTGGTCTATTTCACGTGTTAAACCTGGTTTATTTCACGTGTTAAATCTGGTTTATTTCACGTGTTAAACCTGATTTATTTCACGTGTTAAATCTGTTTTATTTCACGTGTTAAATCTGGTTTATTTCACGTGTTAAACCTGGTTTATTTCACGTGTTAAACTTGGATTATTTCACGTGTTAAATCTGATTTATTTCACGTGTTAAATCTGTTTTATTTCACGTGTTAAATCTGGTTTATTTCACGTGTTAAACCTGGTTTATTTCACGTGTTAAATCTGTTTTATTTCATGTGTTAAACCTGGTTTATTTCACGTGTTAAACCTGGTTTATTTCATGTGTTAAACCTGGTTCATTTCACGTTTTAAACCTGGTTTATTTCACGTTCACAGCATGTTTGCATGTAGATATAATCATGGGTACATGTGTGGTGTTGTCAAAGTGAACTTAATTAGCCGTGACTTGGTTCCTCAGAGAACCTGTTTTGTTCAGAGTGTTTTAAGACAGCAGGTCAACCTGTACAGGTACACACCTGACTGTGTGTGTGTGTGTATGTGTTGCAGTAAGCTGATCTGTGTGAATGGAGGGTTTGGTGTGAAAGTGTAACTGATCTGAACTCAGTGACTTTGTGTTTCGTCCTCTTTCAGCAGAGCTGCTCATTGGTCAACATCACAGATCAGCTGATCAATGAAGAGTCACCTGACTCACCTGAACGTTTACACCAAACATGTTTTTACATTCAGGTCAGCTCATCGACACGTGTTACATGTTTATGTCAGTCTGTCTTTAATGGGCAATGAGACATGAAGACATGAACTGCTCACAGCTCCCCCTGCATGCTGGAGGAGGAACTTCACCTGTGTTTAAACTTTTGAGTTTTTTGTTTTATAAACGCATACTAATATTTATAAACATATACTAAACGTATATGCACGTTTCAACACACTTTCTGTAAGTGTGTGTGTGTGTGTGTGTGTTGAATCTGATGATTTACAGTCAGGCTGAAGAGTCACAGTGGAGCTGTCTGGTCATGTAGTCCGTCACTCTGATTCCTCAGGTATGTTAGTCACACCCTGATTACACACACACACACATACACACAGAGTGTTTCTAATATTTTGGCTCCCTTATTTAAACACATGAAAAACTTTATGAAGCTTTTCTGAACTTATGTTCATGTTGGGGGGAAGAGGGTGAGGCGCGGGAGCTTCAATCAGTACGTGCCCACTGGTCCTTTGAATGTTGAACTGGTTCCAGCTGATCAGAGTTCAGATCATCTACATCCTCCACCACTCCTACTTCACAAACAGGACGAGGATCCTCACTGTCATTGGTCAGCAGTTGGACTAATCAGAAGCCTGCAAACAAAGAGACTTTTGAATATTAATGAGGTTGTTTTCTCCTCTGTGATTGGACGAAGCTTTAATTATCTTTAATAATCTCTGATGATCGTTTGTTTGTCGGTGCTCCAGCTGCTGCAGTTTGAACTTCCTGTTGATGATGCAGACAGGTGAGTTCTCACCTGGGCTGTTTGGTCGGTTTGTGGAGGAGGAGCAGGTCATGTGACTTTCCTCAGGTGAACCCAAGAACAGGAAGAGCTTTCAGTGTGTGTGTGTGTGTGATTCGACCGTCCGTCATGTCTCAACATACTGCTTGTTGTTTCCCTAAGGTCTCATCGCTGCCCAGCCGTTGCTGCGTTGCCACGGCGATGTTCCGACGCAGGAAGAAGAAGCGTAGACCGGAGATCTCGGCGCCGCAGGACTTTCAGCACCGTGTCCACACGTCGTTCGACGACGCCACAGGACGCTACGTGGGTCTGCCACCGCAGTGGCAGAGTGTCATCGACACACTGAGGAGGCCACGCCCCCTGGTGGACCCCTCCACCATCACCGAGGTCCAACTCAGGAAGGTGAGGCGGCGCTGAGCGGGGACACATGTGGGTTCACACACATACTCACACACCTGGATCAGGATCTAGTGTTAGCTTTACATTAGCATTAAAAGCTAGCTGACCTTTGACCTTTGTGGAAGCTGCTGACGGTGCGTTCACTGCTGCTCTGTAAATGTCACGTTTGTCTGTGACTGAGCTGAAACACGAGCAGATGTTTCCATGCAGGTACTCTCAGGTGTCATCGGTCACATGACCTGGAACTGAGTGAATGATTTCAGAGTTCATGTGATCACATGTTAGAGGAACACATGAAGTAAATATACACACAATATATATATAAATATACATTTATGTCTTCATTACAAACCAACACGAATGAATAAAAATATTAATAAAGATTCAAATGAATCAAATATTTTTTATAATTATCATTCATAAATGTACGATGTGTCATGGTGTCATGTGATGTCACCGCTCTCTCTGCAGACGATCGTTCGCGGCAGCTTCATCGGTCACGGAGACTACATCGCTCAGGTGATCTCTGAGATGAGCCGTCTGTCCGTCACCAGCTCCAACTCTCTGCGCCGCAGCAGCCCGTCGGCGCGGAAACGGGCCCGGTCTCTGGGTCGGCTGGGAGAACTGGCGGAGGACGAGTCGTACCAGTACGAGGAGCTCAGTCGCCATGGCGATGGCAGCAAGACGGGCGGGAGCTCCACCTACTGGCAGGACCGGATCCGACAGGTCCATGGCGAGAGCCACAGCCCGAAACTGAACGGAGCCCTGCAGAGAGCCAAGTCCATCTGCGAGGTGGGCACTCTGTCTGAGGCCACGCCCCCCACACCTGTGAGGGCGGGAGTGGCGGGTTCGCCAGGTGGACAGTATGCCAGAAGCGAGGGGCGGGCTAAGACAGAGGCCGACTTCCTGTCACTACAACCTGCGGACTGTGGAGACCAACAGCAGGACTCACCTGAGATTGAACCCAGCTGCCAATCACCTGCCGGACTTGCTGTCCTCCTCCAGAGAAACTCCCAGAAGGCCTCACTCCACCTATGACCTCAAGGTGAGAGCAACCTGTTAGCTTGGCATAAAGCCTGGAGTTTTTTTAGTACAGACAACTTTTACTTTGAAAGTCACCATGAAACAGGAAGTAGAGTTCATGAAACAGGAAGTTTTGGATGTTGACTGGCATTTACAGCAGCCAGTAGTGAGTGTCTGTTACACCCCCACTACTATGTGTTGAAGCTATGTGGTTATGCTAAAGCTATCTGCTGACATTAATTAATTCAATTAACGATGACATCTCCGTCTCCTCCAGCAGACCTCCTCCCCCCTCCTGCTGCCCCCCCCCAACAGCACCAGCAGTCCCCTCATCACAGGTCGAGGGTTACCTGCGTGCTCAGTCCGCCCCTCCTCCAGCTTCAACATGGGACCTTCAACAAAGACGTCGACCCCCCTGAACCACGACAGAGCCCCATCCCAGCCCCGCCCCTGCCCCACAGGCTCCTCCTCCACCCAGCAGACGGTACCTGACGCAGGTGTGAAGGTGACTCATGAGCAGTTCAAGGCGGCGCTGCAGATGGTGGTGGACCCGGGAGACCCGCGGACGACACTGGAAAACTTTGTGAAGATTGGGGAGGGGTCCACGGGGGTCGTGTGCATCGCCCGGGAGAGGCACAGCGGGCGGCAGGTGGCGGTAAAGATGATGGACCTGAGGAAGCAACAACGGCGAGAGCTGCTGTTCAACGAGGTCAGAACTAACACCACAAACGTCACAAAAACATCCTGAAAACGTTCAGCCTGTCGGACAGCTAAATGTTACCTGTTACCTGCTGTGGTGTGATCATCAGTGTGTGCCTCTCAGGTGGTCATCATGAGGGACTACCGGCACCAGAACGTGGTTGAAATGTACCGCAGCGCTCTGGTGGAGGAGGAACTCTGGGTAATCATGGAGTACCTGCAGGGCGCGCTCACACACATCGTCAGTGAAACCAGGTGAGCAGGAAGTGAAGGTCACCTGATGGTTGTGTTGTCACATTGTCTTTGTGTCGTCACGTTGTCGTCGTGTCGTCACGTTGTTGTCACATTGTCTTTGTGTCGTCACGTTGTCGTGTCGTCACGTTGTCTTTGTCTCGTCACGTTGTCATTGTGTTGTCACGTCTTTGTGTCGTCACGTTGTCGTGTCGTCACGTTGTCTTTGTCTCGTCACGTTGTCTTTGTGTTGTCACGTCTTTGTGTCGTCACGTTGTGTTGTCACGTTGTCTTTGTGTTGTCACGTTGTCTTTGTCTCGTCACATTGTCTTCATGTTGTCACGTCTTTGTGTTGTCACGTTGTCTTTGTGTTGTCACGTTGTCTTTGTGTCGTCACGTTGTCTTTGTGTCGTCACGTTGTCGTGTCGTCACGTTGTCTTTGTGTTGTCACATTGTCTTCGTGTTGTCAGGTTGTCTTTGTGTCATTACGTTGTCTTTGTGAGGTCACGTTGTCGTCATCACGTTGTCTTTGTGTTGTCACAGTGTCTTCGTGTTGTCACGTCTTTGTGTAACGTTGTTGTGTCGTCACGTTGTCTTTGTGTCGTCACGTTGTCGTGTCGTCATGTTTTCTTTATGTTCTCACATTGTCTTCGTGTTGTCACGTCTTTGTGTAACGTTGTTGTGTTGTCATGTTGTCTATGTGTTGTCACTTGGTTGTGTCGCCACGTTGTCTTTGTGTTGTCACATTGTCTTCGTGTTGTCACGTTCTTGTGTTGTCACGTTGTCTTTGTGTCGTCACGTTGTTGTGTTGTCACGTTGTCTTTGTTATTGTGTTGTCGTCACGTTGTCTTTGTGTCGTTACTTTGTTGTGTCTTCATGTTGTTGTGTCGTCATGTTGTGTCGTCATGTTGTATTTGTTGTTGTGTTGTTGTCATGTTGTCTTTGTGTCGTCATGTTGTCGTCACGATGTCTTTGTTGTTGTGTTGTCATCACGTTGTCTTTGTGTCGTCACGTTGTCATCACGTTGTCTTTGTGTCATCATGTTGTCTTTGTTGTTGTGTTGTCGTCACGTTGTCATCACGTTGTCTTTGTTGTTGTATTGTCATCACGTTGTCATCACGTTGTCTTTGTGTCATCACGTTGTCATCATGTTGTCTTTGTGTCGTCACGTTGTCTTTGTGTCATCACGTTGTCTTTGTTGTTGTGTTGTCGTCACGTTGTCATCACGTTGTCTTTGTTGTTGTATTGTCATCACGTTGTCATCACGTTGTCTTTGTGTCATCACGTTGTCATCATGTTGTCTTTGTGTCGTCACGTTGTCTTTGTGTCATCACGTTGTCGTCACATTGTCTTTGTGTCGTCATGTCTTTGTTGTTGTGTTGTTGTTACGTTGTCATCACGTTGTCTTTGTGTCGTCACATCATCACGTTGTCTTTGTGTCATCACGTTGTCTTTGTTGTTGTGTTGTTGTTACGTTGTCATCACGTTGTCTTTGTGTCGTCACGTTGTCTTTGTGTTGTCACGTTGTCTTTGTGTCGTCACGTCGTCACGTTGTCTTTGTGTCGTCACGTTGTCTTTGTGTCATCACGTTGTCGTCACATTGTCGTCCCGTTGTCGTCACGTTGTCGTCACGTTGTCTTTGTATTGTCACGTTGTCGTCACATTGTCATCACGTTGTCATCATGTTTGTTTGTTAGACTGAATGAGGAGCAGACAGCAACAGTGTGTGAAGGCGTCCTTCAGGCGTTGACCTATCTGCACCACCAGGGCGTGATCCACCGTGACGTCAAGAGCGACTCCATCCTACTGACGCTGGACGGGCGGGTAACAAGCATCACGTGTCACTCACGCTTCATGTTCATGACATGTTTTATTTTGCACGTGTAACCCCCCCCCCCTCCTGCAGGTCAAGCTGTCAGACTTTGGTTTCTGTGCTCAGATCAGTAAAGACATTCCAAAGAGGAAATCTCTGGTTGGGACTCCGTACTGGATGGCTCCTGAGGTCATCGCCAAGACTCCGTATGGGACAGAGGTGAGAGAGGCAAGCAGACAGACAGGAAGGCAGGCAGGCAGGCAGGCAGGCAGGCAAACAGACAGACAGACAGACAGACAGGCAGGCAAACAGACAGACAGACAGGCAGACAGGCAGACAGTTAAACTCGTGTTCAGTTGACCTCTGACAGCTGCTCCCTCCCTCAGGTGGATGTCTGGTCTCTGGGCATCATGGTGGTGGAGATGGTCGATGGAGAGCCGCCATACTTCAGTGACACGCCCATCAACGCCATGAAGAAGCTGAGGGACCAATCAGCCCCAAGCGTCAGGAACATACACAAGGTAAACACACACACACACACATCCACACAGCAGTCCTGTGTAGAACATGCCCTGTGAGGACGTGAGGCGTTGATGATGTCACTGATGAGGTCACTGTGCTGCGTTCAGGTGTCTCCAGTCTTGAAGGACTTTCTGGGCTGCATGCTGACTCGTGACACACTGCGGCGATCGAGCGCCCCTGATCTGCTGCAGCACCCGTTCATGCTGCAGGCCGGCTCGCCGCGCTGCCTCGTCCCCCTGGTGGAGCAACACCGCAAACGCATGTCACTGTGCTGAGACCTCAGACAAGACTGAGACTCACCTGAGTGAGCTCAGTTTCTCGTTTATTGACGAGCAGCCAATCACGTACGAGCCTCCAGCAGGTGGTGAACTTTGCCCTCCAGCTGATGTCACCTGTGACCTCACGTCTCACCTGAGAAGAGGAAGTCTCATCTACGTGTCACTTCCTGTCAGATGAAGACTTCCTGGTTGACCTTTGACCTTTCAGCGGGCAGACAGAGGATTTGACATTTCATGTTGCTGAAAACAAATTTTATTACAATAATTAATTATTTACTGACTGACGAGATCAGATTTCAAAATAAAAGCCCTCTGACAGGAAACAGTGATTCAGACACAAACTAAGAACTGTTTTTCTTCCCAGAATGCTCCTGTGATGATGTTGATTTTATTTAGAAAATTTGCAGTTTGCACACGTTTATTTGTTCACATATTTGAATTTGTTTTTATAAAACTATAAAATAAAACTTGTTATATTTTCTGTCTGACTGTTTCTCACCCTGTGATTGGTCAGCTGTGTGTGTGTGTGTGTGTGTGTGTGTGTGTGTGTGTGTTGTCCATGTTTGTCTATATAGGACAAACTCCACCCGTCTGGCAGATACAGGGATGTAAAACAAAGAACCACCTCAGCAGTGTCAACAGACAGTGAATTCATCCTGTTCATAGTAACACACCCTTTAAACACACGCACGCACACAAATACAACCAAACTGTTCTGGAAGAAGTATTCAGCTCCTTTACTGCAGTACAAGTACTCAGACACACTGTTAAACTACTTTAGTACAAGTAATACTGCTAGAACTGCTAGTAAAACTTAAAGTACTCAAAGTCAAAATAATAATATAAAACATTTAAAGTACTTGAAGTACTTAAAGTATTTAAAATATCTGTGTGTTGACTGTTCCAGACAATCCTGCTGTTTTTCATTTATCGAGTCCCAGAGAGATAAAAAGTGATTGGAGCGTCTCTGGTTTCTATTTGGAGTCAGACTGTCTCAGATAAAGAGACAAACCTCTTCAGTCCGTCATGACACGCTTTATATCTGTTCAGACTGCGTGTTCACAAACATGCAACACATCTGCTGCAACACGACGTTACAAACCAAAAATAATCTGAATTTAAAGATCTGTAAAACTCTGAATATAACGTTTCACAAACAAACAAAGAGTTTGTGATGTCACTGATTCTTCAAACATGCATTTAAGATGACATGATGAAAAGTGAACTGTGTGAACGTGACGATGAACTGTGGAACAAACTTTCTTTATTTCAGGAAATTCAATCATTTATTTTATTTTAACGTGTTTTGGACTTAAAATGAAGAAAAACACATGTTAAGGAGATTTTTGGGCTGTGAAGTAAAATAGTAAAAGTCAGTAAAAGTTTGGTGTGTTAACATGTAAATAAACGTCTTAATCAGCAAGTTTTATACCAGCAGAGGCAGAAAATTCAAATTAGAAACGGATCAGAAATGTTTCAACATTTAAACAGTGACTCAGTGAAAGAGTGTGAAGTCACAGGTAAAGTTCTGCTTGTTAAATAAAGTTCTGCTTGTTCATACTGTAGCAGACCTGGTGGATGGACTGCAGTCCGGTGAGAATCCGGGTCCGGCTCAGTCTAAATAGAGAGGTGTCAGGAGTCTCTATCAGTGGGCAGATAAGCAGTGAAACACTCCTTTTCCTAAAATGGACTGTAACAGCCAAAGGTCCTGAATCTGCCCTTACGGCACCGTCACACCCAGAGACAAATTTAGTGACAACTTGTTTTTTTCCTTTCAGCGGTGATCTCCTAATTTGGTCCACGCGGAGGCTTTATAAACCTCTGCCTGCAGCGCTGCAGCACAGTCACCAGAGGAAATCCTCTCAGACTGATCTCTGTCCTGACTGCCGTGAACCTCCACCCTCAACCATGGGTGACTCTCTGATGGCCGAGTTCGGGAAGGCTGCTCCTTACCTGAGGAAGTCTGACAAGGAGCGCCTGGAGGCCCAGACTAGACCTTTTGACATCAAGACTGAATGCTTTGTCGTCGACGATAAGGTCGAATACATGAAGGGAAAAATCCAAAGCAAAGATGGAGGGATGGTAACTGTCAAGAAGGAGGATGGAACAACAGCAACAGTGAAGGAGTCGGACGTCCACCCTCAGAATCCACCAAAATTCGATAAAATCGAAGACATGGCGATGTTCACTTTCCTCCACGAGCCAGCTGTGCTGTTTAACCTCAAAGAGCGTTACGCTGCCTGGATGATCTACACCTACTCTGGCCTCTTCTGTGTCACTGTCAACCCCTACAAGTGGCTTCCCGTCTACGACTCTGAGGTGGTGGCGGCTTACAGAGGGAAGAAGAGAACTGAGGCTCCCCCTCACATCTTCTCCATCTCTGATAATGCCTACCAGTACATGCTGACTGACAGGGAGAACCAGTCTGTCCTCATCACCGGAGAATCTGGAGCAGGGAAGACTGTGAACACCAAGAGGGTCATCCAGTACTTTGCCAGCATCGCTGCTGTCGGTGGAGGCAAAAAAGACACCAGCAAGGGGACGCTGGAGGATCAAATCATCCAGGCCAACCCAGCGCTGGAGGCGTTCGGCAACGCCAAAACACTGAGAAACGACAACTCGTCTCGTTTTGGAAAATTCATCCGAATTCACTTCGGTACGAGTGGAAAGCTGTCGTCTGCTGACATTGAGACGTACCTGCTGGAGAAGTCACGTGTCACCTTCCAGCTCAAAGCTGAGAGGAACTACCACATCTTCTACCAGATCCTATCCAATCAGAAGCCAGAGCTGCTGGACATGCTGCTGATCACCAACAACCCATATGACTACTCCTACATCTCCCAAGGAGAGGTGACGGTCGCCTCCATCAACGACTCCGAGGAGCTGATGGCCACCGACAGCGCCTTCGATGTGCTCGGCTTCACTCCAGATGAGAAGATGGGCGTCTATAAATTGACAGGTGCCATCATGCACTACGGCAACATGAAGTTCAAACAGAAGCAGCGTGAGGAGCAGGCTGAGCCGGACGGCACAGAGGCTGCCGATAAATCGGCTTATCTAATGGGGCTGAACTCTGCTGACCTCATCAAAGGGCTGTGCCATCCCAGAGTCAAGGTAGGAAATGAATATGTGACCAAAGGCCAAAGTGTGGACCAAGTCTACTACTCCCTCGGTGCTCTGGCTAAGTCAGTGTATGAAAAGATGTTCAACTGGATGGTGGTGAGAATCAACCAATCCCTAGACACCAAACAGCATCGTCAGTACTTCATAGGAGTGCTAGACATTGCTGGATTTGAGATCTTTGATTTCAACACTTTTGAGCAGCTATGCATCAACTACACCAACGAAAAACTGCAACAGTTTTTCAACCATCATATGTTTGTTCTGGAGCAAGAAGAGTACAAAAAAGAAGGTATCGACTGGGAGTTCATTGACTTCGGGATGGACCTACAAGCTTGTATTGACCTCATTGAGAAGCCCCTGGGCATCCTGTCAATTCTGGAGGAGGAATGCATGTTTCCCAAAGCTAGTGACCAGACCTTCAAGTCCAAGCTCTATGATAATCATTTGGGCAAGAACAAGATGTTTGAAAAGCCCAGAGCTGCAAAGGGGAAAGCAGAGGCTCATTTTGCCCTGGTTCACTATGCTGGCACGGTGGACTACAACATCAGCAACTGGTTGGTCAAAAATAAAGACCCCCTGAATGAAACTGTGGTCGGTCTTTACCAGAAATCATCTCTTAAGCTTCTCAGTCTGCTGTTTTCAAGCTACTCAGGAACAGACAGCGGTGATAAAGGAGGCGGCAAAGGAGCCAAGAAGAAAGGTTCCTCCTTCCAGACTGTGTCTGCACTTCACAGGGAAAACCTGAACAAGCTGATGAACAACCTGAAGACCACCCATCCCCACTTTGTCCGCTGCCTGATTCCTAATGAGAGGAAAACTCCAGGCGTCATGGACAACTGCCTCGTAATGCATCAGCTGCGCTGTAACGGTGTCCTGGAAGGCATCCGAATCTGCAGGAAGGGTTTCCCAAACCGGGTGCTGTATGGCGACTTCAAACAGCGGTACAGGATTCTAAATGCCTCTGCCATCCCTGAAGGCCAGTTCATCGACTGCAAAAAGAGCACCGAAAAGTTGCTGGGCTCACTGGACATCGACCACACTCAGTACAAGTTTGGCCACACCAAAGTTTTCTTTAAAGCTGGCCTGCTAGGGACGCTGGAGGAGATGCGAGATGAGCAGCTCTCTCGAATCATCACCAGGATTCAGGCCAACGCCCGTGCGATCCTCATGAGGGCACAGTTTGCTAAGCTTGTGGAACGCAGAGATGCTCTGATGGTCATCCAGTGGAACCTTCGATCTTTCCTGGGTGTAAAAAACTGGCCCTGGATGAAGCTCTTCTTCAAGATCAAACCTCTGCTGAAGAGTGCTGAGTCTGAGAAGGAAATGGCCAACATGAAGGATGAGTTCAACAAACTGAAAGAAGCTCTGGAAAAATCAGAAACAAGACGGAAGGAACTGGAGGAGAAAATAGTGACTCTTCTCCAAGAGAAGAACGACCTGACTCTGCAAATTCAGTCTGAACAGGATACACTAACAGATGCAGAAGAGCGCTGCGAACAGCTCATTAAAAGCAAGATCCAACTGGAGGCCAAGCTGAAAGAGATGACAGAAAGACTGGAGGACGAAGAGGAGCTGAATGCAGACCTCACAGCTAAGAAACGGAAGCTTGAGGACGAATGCTCCGAGTTGAAGAAAGATATAGATGACCTGGAGCTGACTTTGGCCAAGGTCGAGAAAGAGAAACACGCCACAGAAAACAAGGTGAAAAACCTGACGGAGGAGATGTCTTCCCAGGATGAAAACATCATGAAGCTAACCAAAGAGAAGAAGGCACTACAGGAGGCTCACCAGCAGACACTGGATGATCTTCAGAGTGAAGAAGACAAAGCCAACAGCTTGACTAAAGCCAAAGCCAAGCTAGAGCAACAGGTGGACGATCTGGAGGGCTCGCTGGAGCAAGAGAAGAAAGTCAGGATGGACCTTGAACGCTCAAAGAGGAAGCTTGAAGGAGACCTGAAACTGACCCAGGAGAGTTTGATGGACTTAGAAAATGACAAGCAGCAGCTGGAAGAAAAGCTAAAAAAGAAAGACTTTGAGGTTGTCCAAATAAACTCCAGACTAGAGGATGAACAGGTTGCTTCAGTTCAGCTTCAGAAGAAGCTGAAAGAAAACCAGGCGAGAATCGAGGAGCTGGAAGAGGAAATGGACGCCGAGCGTGCAGCCCGAGCCAAAGTTGAGAAACAGCGCTCCGACCTTTCCCGTGAGCTGGAGGACATCAGCGAGCGCCTGGAGGAGGCAGGTGGAGCAACATCAGCACAGGTGGAGCTAAATAAGAAGAGAGATGCTGAATTTCAGAAGCTGCGAAGGGAACTGGAGGAGTCCACCCTCCAACATGAGGCAACCGCTGCCTCCCTGAGAAAGAAACATGCTGACAGTGTCGCCGAACTTGGCGAACAGATTGATAACCTGCAGCGTGTGAAGCAGAAACTGGAGAAGGAAAAGAGTGAGCTCAAGCTGGAGGTGGATGACTTGTGTTCTAATATGGAGAGCGTGGTGAAGGCCAAGTCCAACATGGAGAAGATGTGTCGCACAATGGAGGACAACATGAACGAGTACAAGAGTAAATATGAGGAAACTCAACGGGCCATCAATGACCTGACTACCCAGAGAGCCAAGCTGCTCACTGAGAATGGAGAGTTTGGACGGCAGCTTGAGGAGAAGGAGTGTCTGATATCGCAGCTGACCAGAGGAAAGAACTCATACAACCAGCAGGTGGAGGATCTACGCCGACAGCTGGAGGAAGAAGTCAAGGCAAAGAATGCCCTCGCCCACGCTGTACAATCTGCTCGTCACGACTGTGATCTGCTCCGAGAGCAGTTTGAAGAGGAGCAGGAGGCCAAGTCTGAGCTGCAGAGAGCTTTGTCCAAATCCAACACAGAGGTCTCAGCCTGGAGGACAAAATATGAAACTGATGGGATCCAGAGAACAGAGGAACTGGAAGAAGCAAAGAAGAAGCTGGTTCAAAGACTGCAGGAGGCCGAGGAGGCAATCGAGGCTGTGAACGCAAAGTGTTCTTCCCTCGAGAAGACCAAACACCGCCTCCAAAATGAGATTGAAGACCTGATGCTGGACCTTGAGAGATCCAATGCAGCATCTGCAGCCCTGGACAAAAAGCAAAGGGCCTTTGACAAAGTCATGGCAGAGTGGAAGCAAAAGTTTGAGGAGTCGCAGTGTGAGCTGGAGGCCTCTCAGAAGGAGGCTCGGTCTCTGAGTACTGAACTCTTCAAACTGAGAAACGCCTATGAGGAGTCTCTGGATCAACTTGAGACGATGAAGAGAGAAAATAAGAACCTCCAAGAGGAGATCTCCGACCTCACCGACCAGCTGGGCGAGGGTGGCAGAAGTGCTCATGAACTGGAGAAGATCCGGAAGCAGCTTGAACAGGAAAAGGCGGAGCTTCAGTCGGCACTGGAAGAAGCAGAAGGTTCTCTGGAACACGAAGAGAGCAAGATCCTCCGAGCCCAGCTGGAGTTCAACCAAGTGAAGGCCGACATGGAGCGCAAGCTGGCTGAGAAAGATGAGGAGATGGATCAGGCAAAGAGGAACTACCAAAGAATGCTTGAGTCACTTCAGACCTCCCTGGAGTCTGAAACCAGGAGCCGCAATGAGACCCTGAGAGTCAAGAAGAAGATGGAAGGCGACCTCAACGAGATGGAGATCCAACTCAGTCAGGCTAACAGGCAGGCAGCTGATGCCCAGAAACAGCTTAAGAACCTCCAGGCGTTCCTGAAAGACTCTCAACTGCAGCTGGATGATGCACAGCATGGCAACGATGACCTGAGAGAGAACATCGCTCTCCTGGAACGCCGACACAACCTGACCCAGGCCGAATTGGAGGAGGTGAGGGCCGCCCTCGAGCAGACGGAAAGAAGCCGGAAGCTGGCTGAACAGGAGTTGACTGACGCTACGGAGCGCATGCAACTCCTGCACTCTCAGAACACCAGCCTGATTAACCAGAAGAAGAAGCATGAAGCAGACCTCCTGCACCTGCAGAATGAGATGGAGGAGGCCATACAGGAGAACCGAAATGCTGAGGAGAAGGCAAAGAAGGCCATCACTGATGCAGCCATGATGGCAGAGGAGCTGAAGAAGGAGCAGGACACGAGCGCCCATCTGGAGCGCATGAAGAAGAACATGGAGCAGACCATCAAAGACCTGCAACACCGCCTGGACGAGGCTGAGCAGATCGCCATGAAGGGCGGCAAGAAGCAGCTCCAGAAACTTGAGGCTCGCATCAAAGAGCTGGAGAACGAGCTGGAGGCGGAGCAGAGGAGGGGATCGGAGTCTATCAAGGGGGTTCGCAAGTATGAACGCCGCATCAAGGAGCTCACCTACCAGACAGAGGAAGACCGCAAGAACATGTCTCGCCTGCAGGACCTGGTGGACAAGCTGCAGCTGAAGGTCAAGTCCTACAAACATGCAGCCGAGGAGGCAGAGGAGGCAGCGAACACCAACATGGCCAAACTCCGCAAACTGCAGCACGAGCTGGAGGAGGCGGAGGAGAGGGCTGACATCGCGGAGTCACAGGTGAACAAGCTGAGGGCGAAGACCAGGGACGGATCCTCCAAGAAGGGCCTGGACGAGTGACGACATCAAGACATCCAAACCAAGGTGAGCAGAACCTTCACATTCACTCTGATCAGTGCTGTTCTCAAGGTCGGACTTCAGACTCTCTGAAGGTCTTTGAGGATTCAGGATTTTATCAATGATGTTTTTGTTTTATTTCTGAAGTCGTCGTCTCTCCTCACCATCACATTTGTTTTGATTGACAGGTCTTCCTGTTCCTGGACATCTGCACGGCAGCTGAAACCAACAGAAACAGGAACAGCTGATTGAAACAGAAACAATCGTAATTATTAATTAACAATAAATTAGAGAGTTCAGATGGTTTAGTTTGATGGTGTGTCTGTGGAGGTTTCCTGAGTTTATTGTCAGTGACTTGTGTCTTCAGGTCATGTCCAGGTCTGTTGCTATGGTTACCTGCAGGTGAATTTAATCTGTTTAAACAGACAGGTCATGTTATCTGTGTGGTTCTGATCCGGAGATCTCCATCACCCTCACACTGTTTACCTTCATGTCACAGCACACACACTCACACACACTCACTCACACACACACACTCACACACACACACACACACACACTCACACACACACACACACACACACACACACACACTCACACACTCACACTCACACACGTGAACAAACTGTAATAAAATGATTTCACTGAAACTTGTTGATGAACTTTGTGTTGATGTTTCAAAATTAAAGTGAAAAACTTTCAGCACAAAATACTGAAATTAAATAAAATGTTTTATTTAAAATCAAAACTGCTGAACAGGAAATATAAATAAAGTTATCAGGATAATAATGTGTTGTAGTTTTCAGCTTCCTGTGCATTTCAAAATAAAAGCACCGAAGCTGTTTCATTTACACAATCAAACAAACATTGGGCTTTTGTTTTGAAGACTTTACTCGGGAGCTTCCGGTCCGTGGTCTAACTTGACGTGGTCTGTAACCGGCGGCAGACTCCAGCTGTGGGTCCAGGTGAGGATGATGGAGGCACCGGGAGACAGATCTTTGCCCGCCTGAAGGCTCTCCGCTCCCCGCCTCCTCCTCCTCCTGACCCGGCGGCAGCATCATGCGGGACCCGCGGAGCTGGACGCCGACACTCGGCTCGGCGGAGCGGGGCAAACCAGCCACCTACACCGGAGAGAAGAAGGCGAGTCTGGTGGCCAAAGCCAACCAGAAGTGGGTGAGAGTCGTCACCGTGGTGGTGTACGTCCTGTCCGTGTCCCTGGTTGCCGTCATCCTCGCTGTTTACTACAGTCTCATCTGGAAACCCACAGTCGGACCCGGACTGACCCGGACCGGGACCGGAGATCCGGTAACAGCGACCTCCAGGACTTGGATGAATCTGACTCAAACTGGACCAAACTCCTCCACCGGGCCGATGGAGCCCCCTCAGGCCGGACAAGGCTTCACCTCCCCGGCCCTGACCCCCGCTGTGACCGCGGAGGATCCGTCCAACCTGCCGACACACCGGGACCAGGAGGCGGACTGCTCCGGGTCCGGGACGGAGGAGCTGAGTGACGGAGGAGAGCTGGTCCCGAGGAGAGGGTCATCGCCGGGTTTATGATTTCAAAATAAAATGTCATATTATGTGTTTCCTCTGTGTCATGTCTGTAAGTTTGTTCATGTTCAGGAAATAAAGTTGTTGTTTTTTTGTTTTTTATTAACTGAATCTTTCATAATTAGATCACTGACCTGCAGCTGGTTTCGTGTTTTCAATATTTAAATCAGGATTTCAACAATAAATCTCATTTTGAGGAAATGTTTCTTATTTTATAAAAAAAAAGAAAAAACTTTTATGGCAGATTAAAGACGACCGACGGTTAATCTGCAAAAACAACAACAGAAGAAACTTATTTACAGCTAACAACTTCCTGTTTGTGATTCATGTCTGTCAAAATCATCTCAACTCCTCCCAGCATTTACTGATATACTTAAAATCAGTGTAGTTTTGTGTCTTTATATAAAATCAGTGTAGTTTTGTGTCTTTATATAAAATCAGTGTAGTTTTGTGTCTTTATATAAAATCAGAGTGTAGTTTTGTGTCTTTATATAAAATCAGAGTGTAGTTTTGTGTCTTTATATAAAATCAGAGTGTAGTTTTGTGTCTTTATATAAAATCAGTGTAGTTTTGTGTCTTTATATAAAATCAGAGTGTAGTTTTGTCTCTTTAAATAAAAACTATGAGACTTTTCTGATTCATGGTTTTATTTCAATAATCGATCAAACAATCAATATTTGATGATATTTGTGAACCTGTGGAGGAAATCTTTCAGCAGCGTTTCAGCAGAAGATCTGAGTCTGATTTTGGGTTCACAATTCGGATTGTTCTGTCTCCACCTTCACCTCCACCTTCACCTCCTCCATGGGGAAGACGAGGAAGCCACTGAAGGTGGTGAGCCGACTCTGATCGAAGACGCTCTGGTGGGACCAGAGGGTGATCCAGACCACGTCCCCCTTCTCCAGTGTTAGCGTCACGCCATTGGAGTCGCTGCCGTGAGTTCCTCTGGTGTCGTAGACGGCGACTATGTTCACCCCGTTTTTCATCAGTGCTGCGTTCAGCGAGCCGGACTCTCCAACAGAGATGGTAAACCGGATGTAGTAGAGTCCCTTTAGAGGGGCTGTGAAGATGCCTGCAGTCAAATCACAGGGGAAAAAAGCTCAAAATGTCAGCCATCATGTTGGAAGGTTGATCAGGACTGAATATATTCAGTGTCAGGGATCATCAAAGGTTTAATGATGCTCTCCCTGATGTGCTGCTCACTGCTGAACCTAGACCTGAACAGGTGAGTTGTACCTGTGGCTGAGTTGTATGCGTTGCCGATGTTTGTTGTCACCTTCTTGAACACCAGTGTCGTGGCGGTATTGAAAGGCCCGTGATGGGTCCACTGATCACTGGTGAACAGGGAGGCTGAGAATGCCACCTGAGATTTACCTGCAGAAAAACAGACAGAAGGTCAAAGTCAGAGTCAGTACGGAGACACAAAGTAAACCGGGACATGACGTCCAGCAGACTCACCTCTGGCTTCACACTCTCTCTCCAGTTTCTCCACTCGGGCTGTCAGCTGCTGCAGCAGGTCCTCCGTCGTTTTCTCCGGATTTAAAACCACATCGTCTCCATGTTGAGCCCTCACCAAACTACATCCCACCAACACGACCAGAAACCAACCAAACATCATGTCAACACCAGGCCAGGACGACTGACAGCAGGACAGGAAACACTGTTATTGATGACCACTCACGTCTGACCTCTGGACTGACAAAAGTCTCTGTTTGAACAACAGCCAACTGAACAGACCAACCCTCTCCGTTATCCTGCTGACCTTCATCTGCTGCTGACTCCACCAACTGAAGAATTATTAACCAGAGCTCAAACCAGGACCAGGACTAAAACACCAGAGACTATCTTTCTGGGCCTGATTCTGAGAACTCTTTCAACCATTAAATTATGGACTGCAGAGATGAAGAGCTTTAGTGTCTTGACACTCTGAAATTATTCAGTAATCCATCATCTGGTAATCTGAGCAACAGCTGGGTTTAATCTGTGAACAAAAGGTTGAAGTCGTCACGTCAGGACGTTTGAATGGACCCGGCCGGTCCATCAGAGTTTGTGTCTGACTGCAGCTCAGCTCGTGTTAATCCTGTCAGAGGACGATCGAACGGACGAACACACTCTGCTTTATTGAGTTTTATTTTTAGCCCAAGAGCTCCTGAAAAGGTTCATCTGAGGGCTAACATGAATCTGATTAGCTTAGCCACAGGTTCTCTATGAAGTCACATAATAAAAGTTACTCAGTTCCTGTTTACGTAGGCGACTCCTCCTGATTGGACGGCGCTTCAGGTGTTTCCTAGCAACAGATTCACACAGAAACTAAAATCTTTACGAGTCTTCATTAGATTCATGAACATGTAGTTACTGATTACAGCCCCTCACCTCACCTTCCTGACATGATGAAACTTATTACACACTCGACATTTATGTTCTTGAACGTTAGTTTATCTCAGCAGAGCTCACCTGTCTTATGTCGTCTCACCTGTCATGTTGTCCATCTCACAAGTCATTTCACCTCAGCAAAGCTCACCTGTCGCATTGCCTGTCCTCTTACAAGTCGTCTCATCTGTTGTCCGTCGTCTCACTTGTTGTCAACAGCTGCAAAGAACACAAAGTGGTCTTCGGGTGACAGCAGCAGGTTTAAGAAGATCAAACAGCTCCACGTCTTCATGTTTGAGATGAACTCGCCTGTCAGTCAGGTGGGAGTGACAGCAGCATCGTCCAATCACGGCTTGAACACTGCAGGTTACCTGCAGCTCCCTCGTGTGGACACACACTGCAGGTTAAACACGGACGATCATCCATCAGCTGACTGAGCGGAGCCATGTTACGATAAAACACATTTTAACGAGCTCACGTGTCATTACGTCTTCGACACGTCTGTGTAATAATTAGTGCTGATTAAGATATAATCACGTTTTAAACAGATTGATAATTAATCAAACTGACTGTTTAAGGTTTAAATCTTCAGCAGACATCAGCATCTGCTTCATGAAGCCGTATCAAGGTGACTGCTGGGTAATGTGGTTTGATGATAAACACATTCAAACATGGCTGACAAACAGAAGTTCACTTGGTTTATTAAGAGCTTTAATTCAAACATCATGAACACACGAAGAAGAAGCTTCAGGATCAGCTGACAGCGTCACCAACGTTCAGTCAGACTGGGTGAACTGGACTGGAGCCATTTGGTATGAACCCGTTCTGATTGCAGTCGGTCCTGGACTGGTTTGGACGTGGTTCTGTTTTAAAGTGCCCTTTCATTAAACTGGTTTAGTTTGAACTGGGTCAAGGCAGCGAGAGAAGAAACAGGACGTGATTGTCTGAAGGCGAGGAGGCGCCGCTCCCATCGTCCAGCCAGTACCGACTGTTTTACATCAGCGTTGAAACATCCGGGGTCGCTTCAAACAGGTCGAGACAGACGAGGTCCATTCTGAACTGGACCGTAGGCCTTTGAGGTTGGTTCTGGACCAGTTTAAGTTGAACTAGTTTATGTCGGTTCAGAACCGGGTTCAGTCTTCAAACTGGTTAATGTTTCCTATAAAGTGTTTTTGATCTGAACTTTTTGGGTCTGTTTGGACCTGGTTTGTGAAGTGAACTGGGTCTGAACTGGTTCTGAAACATCTGGGGTCACTTGAAATGGGTCTGAACTGGTAAGTTCTGGACCGAAGGCCTTTGAGGTTGGTTCTGGACTGGTTACATTAACTCCCTATAAACTGGCTTTGATTTGAAAAACTTCACTTGGTTCTAAATTTTTGGGGGTTTTGGGTCACAGACTGGTGCAGTTGGTTCTGAACCGATTCAGTCTTTTAACTAGTTACTGCTCGCCCGGTCTGTCACTGGGCCGGAGCCGGTCCCAGCTCAGAACCGGTTTAGACATGTTCTGAAATGTTTGGTTTGGTTCTTGTTTGGGTCAGTTTGCATATTCTAACGGGTTCAGGGCGAGCAGCGCCGCGGGCCGGTTCTGAACTCGGTGTGGCCTGTTTGCTCTGGTCCAGATAGGAGGAGGAGTTCAAACTAAAACTCTCTCCTCTGATTGGTCGGCTGTGTTTGGAGGACAGGAAGAGCACGTCACCTCGCTCCTCCATGTCCCAGCATGCAATGCACACGTAGACAGGTGTACAGGTGTGTACAGATGTGAACAAAGAGCCGACCTCTGCTAGTGTTTCTACAATCTTCAAATATTCTCCCATCATGCATCACGGTGAACAAGACAGGAAGGCAGACGACGCCTCGCGCTCGCCTGCACCACTGTTACAGTAAAGGCACCAATCACAGCGAGCGCCGCGTCACACGGCAACGAATCAGAGTGCAGGATTCAGCCGGACACCTCGCCGGGCGAGTTTTTAGTATTCTACGAAATAAACTGACATCAAAGCTCGAAGACGTCGAACCAAAGCTCTACGGGTGCGAGAAGATGGACCGAACTGGGTCGATCCAAACCGGACCATGCCTCGCCGCCCGTCTGACATTCACACTGTGAGCAACACAAACAAGGCATGCTGGGAGTTATCGATTCTGGTACGACGATGTCGTTAGCGAGTTTCTGAAACCAGCTGATCTGTAAATATTCAGGCTCGTTAGCTGATTGACCAATCAGAAGCCTCGCTGCTCGCAGTGTGAGCGCCCCCTTCAGGCCGTGCATATAGTTTCAAAGTGCAGATTAAAAAGTTCTTTTTGGTGTTCAAGTGCAGACATTTGTTCTCACATTTATGGCTTCTTTAGTAACAAACTCGTATAAATGCAGAGACCAAGCCGGCCCAGCTTGGCCCGGCCCCTCCTATAGTCTCTTGGTGTGTTTGGAGTTATAGTGGCTTCTCATGTCTTTCCGGAGGCGAAACTTCTCTCCGCAGACGCCGCAGATGTACAGGTGGACGTCCATGTGCTTCTCCAGCTGCTCCCCGCCGGGGAAGATCTGGAAGCACACCTGGCAGATGGTTTCCCCGGCCGACAGGTGTGAGATCATGTGTCGGACGTGGTCGTGTTTCAGGAAGGTGCCCTGGTCGCACACCGGGCACACGTAGCGCGCCATGCCTTTGTGCATGTCGGTGTGCAGCCGAAGCTGGCGCTCGCGCAAAAACTGCTTCCCGCAGGTCTGGCAGGTGAACTGCTTCTCCTTGGTATGGACGGTGTAATGCTCCCGCAGGTGGCAGCGCTGGTAGAAGCCTTTGCCGCAGATGCTGCAGAAGTGTTTGCGGCGGTGGTCTGGCTCACCACCCTCCTCCAGCAGCACTGGGCGGAACAGCTCCTGGTCGTGGCAGGACAAAGCGTGCTCCAGTGCCAGGCTCTCATTCTGGAACAGCAACCCGCAGTGCGAGCAGGCCAGGTCGGCCGCCTCCAGCAGGCCCTCCTCCATCATGCCCTGCGGCTCCTCCAGCAGCGACGCCTCGTCTTCCCCGTGGGAGTCCGACTCGCCACCCTGGGATTCACCGCAGCGCTCGGCATGCTCCTGCAGCTGGCGGCCTTTGATGAGCACCTGACCGCACCGCCCGCAGGCGCAGATGTGGCCCATGTGGTTGGACAGGTAGTGGGCCGACTTGTCTTCCTCCGTTAGCAGAGCGCCACACAGTTCACAGGGGGTGCCATCGACGTCCTGCTTCTCGCCTTTGACCTTCCTAAGCTTGGCGGGGATTCCTGAGTCTTCGCTGCTGGACATGTGGCCTTCGAATGGCTCACTGCTGTGATCCACGCCAGACACGCCGGGCTCCGGCTCGCGGTCTGACGCGCTCTTCTCCCTTCTGGAGGTGTCGCTGAACCGTGCGCTACAGTCTCTGTTTGCGTGGTCGCCTACCCGGACCACCTCAATCTCGGGGAATATGCTTTCCTCCGGTTCTGTCTTGATGGACGTGCTCCGGGTCGACCCCGGCTCGCCGTCTGTCCCGGCGGCCACTGAGCGGATGGCGAGGTCAGAGTCGGCCTTGGACTCGGGCCAGTCATCCTCACCCTTACAGGTGACCCTGTGCTCCTCTGCGCTCTCGGAGGCGGAGCTCTCGGCTTTACTGGAGTCGTTGTCGCCGTCGGTGTTACCCCTCGGCTGGTGGAAGGCCTTCCGGTTGGTGCAGGTCAGGATGTGTTCAATTAGAAGCTTCTCGCAGCTAAACACGAAGCCACAGTCGTCGCAGGTGTAGGTGCGGCCGAACCGCGGACGGTCTTTGAGAGCCGAACTCCTGCCGCCAGACCTCTTCCTCAAATCACATGGCTGCTCGACTCCTCCATCCACCACCGGCGGCGCCACGATAAGAGGAGCGTTCACCACCTCCTCCGCCGCCGCCGCCCCAGCCGCCCCTGCTGGTCTGCTGACAGCAGCTGGAACGACCAGACGTCCGGCGGTGCTGCTGATGGCCTTCGGTAGGCGCTCACCTTCAGGTGCAGCAGGCCTCTGCTGCTCGAACATGCGCACTCCAAACATCATCTTCCCTCCGGCAGGGCCTGTGGAGGAGCTGGAGGAGGAGGAGGCGGAGGCGGAGGAGGATGGGGTGAGGTTGGAGCTCCGGATGTCCCTGAGATCATCCAGTGAGTCAGGGATGTAGTACATCTGCAGGTACGCCATGGAGGCTTTGAGCTCCTCGAACTCGTAGCTGCCCACGACAATGCGTCCGAGGTACATGAGCTGCAGGATGAGGTCAAAGCACTCGGCGCTGATCTGCATGTTGCTCAGGTCCAGACGACCCGCCCCCTGCTGGTCCCGGATGAACATCATCCTGAAGTATGAGCTGCAGGCCGCCAGCACGGCCTTGTGCGCCCTGAAGTAGATGTCGCCGATGGCAATGAGGCAGTCACATAGGAAGCCCCACTCCCGCTGGTTGTTGAGCTGCTGGAGGACATGATCGCTGTGGCTCGGCCTCGCCATTGCCCTGGAGACAACAGGAAGTAACCAAGAGGGGCGGAGTTAGCTCTGAGTGCTAATGTGAATCATCAAGGTCACATCTGATTTACTATACATACATACACACATATATACATATTTATATGTATACATATAAAGATATTTTTTCTGTGAAAATCATCCAAACATTCAAACATGTTTCAAATCAAACTGAATTCAGTAGCTGAATAAATCAATGACATTATAACCACGAACAGGACAAACCTCTGACAGCACAGTAACAGTCTGTGATATCATTAAATAAAGTGACGTTACAGCAACAAAATTAATTAAACGGAATTAACACATTAATTTAACAGCCCTAATACATAAATATATATTTATTATGAGAGTTTATTAACATACAGAGAGCTGCAGTGACTGAGTGCTAACACTGAGTGCTAACAGCTGTTTGCAGGTAAGTGATCCTGAGCTGTAATTTCTGTCTAACTGAACCAGCTGACAGAGCTAATGTTAGCATCTGTTGTTCTATCAGCTGACATGAAGAGCTGTTAGCATTAGCATGGTTAGCACACTCTCTATGTAAAGAGTGGAGATCTCTGTTGAAGTGAGAAGGAGATGCAGCTAAGCTAAGACGGTACAAAACGAGTACAGACTGTTATCGTGGAGCTAACCAGGCTAACAGCTAACCAGGCTAACGGAGGGAGGGTGGAGCGCGTAGCATCACAGAAACGAGGTTAAATGAATTCACTGCTAGCAGCTAAAGGCTAATTTATAATTCAGCTAAGTTAATTCAGCTAACAGCTAACTTATAATTCAGCTAACAGTATTGCAGTGCCCTCTAGTGGCCAGAGCGTGTAACAGCCACAGTGTCAGCATCAGTGTCAACAGTTTATTGACTCAGTCCAGTAAACGAACCAGAACCAGGTGACGGAACACAGTTTGTGAACTGTGGTTCGGTTCAGTTCGGACACACTGTGTCGGTTTACTGTCACTGAGCTCCGGCAGCTCTCGGCTCACCGCCCGCCCCCGCAGTGCCGCCGCGGGGGACATTCACGCATTCACCGGGCTGTCAATCCACGCGGGAGCCGCTGAGAGAGAGCCGCCGAAGGGCCGTGTGAAGCGGGGACAGTGAGCCGTGGAGAGGGGCAGCGTGCCGGGGCAGAGTGAAGGGAGAGGTCGGCCGAGCCAAAATGGAGATCACAGCTCCGCGGCGGTTAGCTCGTCAAGCTACCGGCGGCTAGCATCGCGCAGACCGGAAGTTACCGCGGGTACGGCGCCAAAATAAAACAGATAAAAGTGGAGCCGCAGTTAACCGGACAAAAAGAGGCTCGTGTGACGAGTTTTACCGGACACGTGGAGTTTATTAAAGTTTAGATAACAAATCAAGTCACTGCGTCCAACTGAAGCTTCTCTCTCCGCGTTAAACCCTTTATTTCTTTACTACGGCATTTACTCTGAAAATCAACACCGGATGCAGTTGTTGTAAATGTTGCTCATGTGACGTGTACAGTGATAGCTCTCCCGCACAGTCCCGCCACCCCCGCACTGCCACCCGCACTCAGCTAGCACCGAGAAGCAGGCCGCGGGGATTTTTCTTCAGTGTTCCCGGCGAGGCGGCCCCGACGGCCGGACAAAAACACGTCGACTCACCGTGGGTACCGGAGGCCGGCGGAAGAGCTGCTGCTGTCGGCTGTGGATATCCCCGGGGCTCCGGAAGGTTCTGTCCGGAGGTTTGTTGTGCTGAGGCGGACAGTTGAGACGGAGGAGCAGCCTCTTCTTCTCCTGCAGGAGCTGACGACTTCCGCACACACTGCCGCTCCGGCAAGCCGCATGCGGCGAGGAAGTCTGCGCCACACAAAATAAAAGACTTCCGGCTACGCTGCTGGCCTGCAAAATAAAAGTCGACTGGTGATTTGTCACCTTTTATTTTTATTCACATTGTTTATAAAAACATCTAATGAACATTAAACACACACACATGAACCTGAACAGGTGAGCTGTGTCTGTCTGTAGGTGTGAATGTTGTCTCTCTCTGTGTGTGACTAACTCCTGACTTGACATGGCGGACTCCACCTCTCGTCCAAAGTCAGCTGAGATAGGCTCCACCCACCACGACCATGATGAGGTCACAGATGATGATGGATTGTATAACGATGACATCACAAAGCAGGAGGCGGGGCTCCATGACGACACTCAGCTGTCAATCAAAGCGTCCACGCTCTTAATCCTGCATAACTTTAAGCCTTAATATAACCTGAACAGGTGAGTTGTATATAAATTCACCCTCAGTACAGTTGTCATGAACGGGGAAATTAGCTACAGAGACCAAAACTGTTTTTTGTACCAGGCTGTAAACATGTTTATTTCTGCTGTGAAGTTGGACATTTAAACATGGGGACTTATGGAGACTGACTCACTTCTGGAGCCAGCCTCAAGAGGACGTTTGAGGAACTGCAGTTTGTGTCTTCAGGTCACAGAGATGGAGGATGCTGATTGGACTGAACCATGCAGGAACCTCTGTGTGGGTTAGGTTGTGGCGGACTCCTCCATCCCTTTAAGTAACGTGTTAATAACCTCTTAGTAACCTTTAAATAACCTTTAACCTGTTAATAATCTTTAAATAACATTTAACCTCTAAACCTAACCTTTAAATAACCTCTACATAACCTCCTGATAACCTTAAATAACCTTTAACCTGTTAATAACATTTAAATTACCTCTAAATAACCTTTAAATAACCTTTAACCTGTTAATAACCTTTATAAATAAAATTTATAAATATCCTCTACATAACCTCCTGATAACCTCCTGATAACCTCTACATAACCTCCTGATAACCTCTAAATAACCTTTAAATAACCTCTACATAACCTTTAAATAACCTAACAGTCGTTACGGGTGACACAGCCGCATCACATGACGTCCCTTTGAACCCCCTTCCTCCGCTCGCGAGATGTGTCGCGTCATCGCGAGATCGTCTGCAGCAACATACCTGCTCCTTCTCTGAGGACGGCACGCGCACATTTCTGCGGTAAGACACCGATTAACGGCGCGGACACACAGGGCGTGTGCAGGGAAATGTGCGTGTGCACGCGCCCCGTGTGTGTGCGTG
The DNA here is from genome assembly GCA_036365135.1 of Miichthys miiuy. Lineage (NCBI taxonomy): Eukaryota > Metazoa > Chordata > Actinopteri > Sciaenidae > Miichthys > Miichthys miiuy. The sequence continues at coordinate 2,095,123 of CM071621.1, read as the reverse complement.
TCGGCGGTGTGAGACGTGCGTGTGTGTGGATGTGAATGAGACAGAGGATGGAGGCTGCAGCCTCGCGCGACCGCAACACCACGGCGTGCACGCGCAGAGCTGTATTGTTGTTTGGTCGCGCGGATTTCCGGTTTGTCTGGATCAGAGCCTCTGTGTGTGTGTGTGTGTGTGTGTGTGTCAGGTGACCTTCAGTGAGGTCACAGGTCAGCTGATGACCTCACCTGTTGACTCAGGCTGAGGGGGGCGGGGCCTGCTGGAGGTAACGTGATGTCATTGGACATGATGGAGAGCCCGGTTACACTGCCCAGCTCCTGTTCTGGCACGACACTGGCTCCCCGTCAGCACCTCGGGCCTGAAAACCTCCTCCTCTGCCCGGAGGTCCAAAACACCTGTACTACAAACTGAGCTAACAGCAGCTAACAAACTGAGCTAACAGCTAATAACAGCTAACAAACTGAGCTAACAGCAGCCAACAAACTGAGCTAACAGCTAATAACAGCTAACAAACTGAGCTAACAGCAGCTAGCAAACTGAGCTAACAGCTAATAACAGCTAACAAACTGAGCTAACAGCTAATAACAGCTAACAAACTGAGCTAACAGCTAATAACAGCTAACAAACTGAGCTAACAGCTGCTAACAGACTGAGCTAACAGCTAATAACAGCTAACAAACTGAGCTAACCGCAGCTAACATTAGCTAACAGCAGCTAACATAGCTAACAGCAGCTAACAAACTGAGCTGACGTGTCAAACTAAGCAGCAGTTTATAGTGGTGGTGGTCTCGATGGTCGTGACGTGTCCTGTGACGTCTCCTGTGTTGTTTCTTCAGACAGGTCATGGAGGTGTCGTCTCACAGCCTCTTCCTGCTGCAGCAGCTCAACGTTCAGAGAGAGTTCGGCTTCCTGTGCGACTGCACGGTCGCCATCGGAAACGTCTACTTCAAAGCTCACCGCGCCGTGCTCGCTGCCTTCTCCAACTACTTCAAGATGATCTTCATCCACCAGTCCAGGTCAGGGGTGGACAGAATAACACGAACACCTGTTTGAGTCAGTATCTACAGTTTGTCCACTGACCTGTCTGCCTGTCTATCTCTCTGTCTGTCCTCAGTGAGTGTATAAAGATCCAGCCCACAGACATCCAGCCGGACGTCTTCAGCTACCTGCTGCACATCATGTACACCGGCATGTGTCCCAAGCAGCCGGTGGACCAGAGCCGACTACAGGAAGGCATTAAGTTCCTCCATGCTTACCAGCTGTGTCGGAAACCCGGAGAGGGCACCACTGACGCCACCACTGATGTGGTCCGCATGTCCAACCTTTATGGCATCCAGATCTCCTCCCAGCTGGCCAACAAGGAGGCGTCTGGAGTTCCGAAGTCCACCACGGTGTCCTGCGGGGCCCCCGATGAAGGGCGCTCCTCCGGCCGGGCGCGCTCGCACTCCCAGCTGTCTCTCGCTGTTGGACTGCAGGGAGTCCCGTCGGACCGGCAGGCCTCGACGCTACGCAACGTCTGCTCCGTGGCGTCAGGAGACGACTCGGACATCTCGACTCGCATCAAACAGGAGCGGCTGGAGGAGGAGGAAGGGGAGGACGGCGAGGAGGTGCAGGGGGCGGGGTCTCCGTCTCCAGCTCAGGGCAGCAGTCCCAGTCAGAGCCTCCTGTTCAAAGACCGTCCACTGGTCCTGCTCTGTCCTCGCTGTGGAGAGCGTTGCTCCTCCCCCGAGGGCCTGCGGGAGCACCTGTTCAGCCACGCCCTCGACCCCACCCGCCTGATGGAGGGGCTGTCACAGGGCGGCGAGCTGGACGCCGGCGTGGAAGAGGGACCTCCGGGTGCTCAGGAGCAGCTGGACGCGGGGTGTCTGGAGGAGGCACTGAGGCAGAGCCAGGCACTTGCTAACCAGCTGGCTGCAGAGCTGAGGAGGAGCCGGGGCGGAGGAGGTGGAGGAGGAGGTGGCAGCCCCACCGCCACCGTCCTTCACTCACGTAAACGTAAGATCGCCTGTGCCGTCTGCAGCCTGCGCTTCTCCCACAAGAGCCAGCTGCAGGAGCACATGTACACCCACACTGGCAAACCGTCTCGCTACCACCGCTACAACCGCCTCTGCAGCCAGCTCTTTCAGGCCTCCGCCCACTTCTGTGAGGGCGCCATGGAGCCTGGGAGCGGGGCCTCGGCTGGCACCGCCACACTCTCTGAGGAGGCCAACAGGGACACTCAGGACAACGGCAGCTCCTGCTACTCCCTGGACTCTGAGATCTCCCAGGAAAGCGTGGACGGCGTGCCCGTCGAGTGACATTGTCAGGTGTGTTGGTGTTCTGTTTCTGTCTCTGCTGTCTGATGGTCCAGTACCTGTGCAGGTGTGTGTCTGGGTCAGTCATGTGATCATGGTCATCAGCTGACTGATCTTTAACGTGAGTTCTGTCCTGCAGAGACAATCCTGATCTTCCACACTGACCAGCGAGCAGTGAACGCCTCGTCTTCAAATGTCAGACTGTTCCTTTAATGTGACATCATGTGACGTCGTCGTGTCGTAGAGTTTGAAAAGAAGCAGCAGTGCCTTCGTCCGGTGGTTGTTTGTGTCGTTTCCATCAAAGCTTCATGACAATCTGATAACATTCACCAGCTTTCAGAACTCACAGTGTTACTTTGTAGAACCGAGAAGAACCTCCAACAAGAACCTCCAACAAGAACCTTCAACAAGAAGAACCATTAACAAGGTTGTTTGGTTGGTTGGTTGGTTGATTGATTGGTTGGTGATTGGTTGAATGGTTGGTTGGTTGGTTGGTTGAATGGTTGGTTGATGATTGGTTGAATGGTTGGTTGGTGATTGGTTGAATGGTTGGTTGGTGATTGGTTGAATGGTTGGTTGGTTGGTTGGTGATTGGTGGATTGGTTGGTTGATTGGTTGGTGATTGGTTGGTGATTGGTTGGTGATTGATTGGTGATGAATTAACCTTTTCATCTAACCTGATATGAAATCGCAAGCTTGACCTTTATTTTGAAAGGGTTACGAGCGTGAACCTCAGCATCCTGTTCCTTTAACTTGAGTTGTGCGGTTCCTCGCTGTGGTCACATGACCAGCGTTCATGGACTGAGATGTTATTGATTATTGATCGGTGAACATCCGATCGATGTTGTCATTCTGTGTTTTGCTGTAAAAAATAAAATCCAGACAGGAAGTTTGGTGTTTTCGTGTTTTGTACAGATGTCTGTTTTTTTCATCGATGGAACAATAAAGTTTTGTAAATAAATTTCCACCAATCAGAGCGCAGCGTTTTGTTTACACAGTTTAAAACTCTTCAAAATGAAACATCAAATGTTTGGAACATAAAGAAAAAGGAGGGAAGAACCTGAAACTCCTGGAAACTGTCGTGGAACAGTAACAATGAAAACATCAATGAAACAAAATAAAAAAATCAAATTTTAAATAAAAACATCACAAACAGGAAGTTAAACTGTTTCCTGCATTAATAGAGTTTGTCCAGCAGGTGTCAGCAGAGAGCAGAGCACCGAGCTGAACAGAGGCATTCTGGGAAACTGAGTCCTACAGCAGGACAGGATGTAAAGGATGATTTTGTTCTTTCAGAATAAAACATCACACTGTGAACATGAACGTTAGTGAAAATATGTTTTATTTTATTTTGAAAGTGTCTTCCCAAACTTCCTGTATTGTTATAAAGAATATGATGAATAAATGATGAACAAATATAAATATATATATATTCATATTAATAACATACATAAAATATTAATATTAATATAACAAATATTGAGAAACACTTGATTCATGATGATAAAATATGTTCTCTAAACGCTGTACGATGACTCAGCAGGTTAACATGTTGAAGGAGGTCTGTCCAATCATCAGTCAGCACTCCAGGTCAGCTGATCCTCATCTACAGGAGTCAGTCCAAACTCCTCAAAGACCTCCTGCAACTCACAGAGACCACCTCACCCTGTCTACTGGTCCTCCTCCTTATCCTTCTCGTCCTCCTGGTCCTTCCTCCTGGTCCTGGTCCTCCTCCTTATCCTTCTCCTCCTCCTTGCCCTTCTCCTGGTCCTGGTCCTCCTCCTGGTCCTTCTCCTTCGGCTCTGTTCATCCACAGGGGGTGCCGTAGGACGGCGAGGAGCACAGGAAGGAAGCTTGGGAACAGGAGGTTTGACGGGAGGACGCACTCGACGTTCAGAAGGTTCCTGACTTTATCCGATGCTCCACGAACTCCCGAGCAGCAGAGAGGCCTCGTGGACGGACAGCGTGAATGGAGCAGAAACAATCCAAACCAACAGCGAGGAACATCACGCAGACTCAGACGGTGCCAAAGATTCAAGATGGATGACACTACCTCACACCGCCCTCAGTTATCTGACGGGCCATCCATGCGGATCGAGCTGGTCCCGCCTGACGACGAAGAGGGCGGGTCCTCTTCAGAGAACCACGCCCACCTCCTCCTCGGATTTGACAGCAAGCAGCAGCTGCTTCAGACGGCTTGCTCTCTGGTCCGAGCCACCGCGAACAGCGCCGTGGATCAGCTGACCAGAGATCACGCCTGTGTAATCCTACTGTGGTAACCATGACTACAGCTGTACTCGAGTATTTGTTCTGGTTACTGATGATCAACAAGGTGAACAACACAATACATATTAACTAACTTCTTATTGGACCTGAGATACGTATTGGGGTGTAAGACGACGTCTGATTGGTCACCAACTAACAAGGTCAAAGGTCAAATGATCGATCCAGCCTAACAGTCACAGGTCAGAGCGTCATCGTTTAAACCTGCTCATTAGCACATTTTTACATATTAAAAACTGTGATGTAATTTTGTTTCACTGAAAATAAAACTAACACAAAGACTTTAAAGATGAAACTTTATTGATCGTCTCATTCAAATAAAGAAATAAAGTTTTTTTTAGATGAAACGATTAGTGCAATAATCAATAATCAATAATTAATACATCAATCAGATATTTGGTCACTTCATGATGACTCCAGTCCACATCTGGAGACAGCTTCTGCTTCGTCTCCGTTTCCATGGCGACGACCTCTGACCTCCTGATGGGAACAGTGAAACCCTGAGTTCAGACTGACAGGCCACATGTCCAGGTGGTAACCATAGAAACTGTCACAAGATCAGAACACACGTTCAGGACCTGGACCAGGACAAGTCTTGTTCTGTGAGTGTTCTGTGAGTGTTCTGTGAATGATCTGTGAGCGTTCTGTGTGATGTTTGGAGCTGTTACCTGCAGCTGAGGTCGGTTTCACCTCGTCGGCTGGTTCTTCAGGAGGAAGCGCTGAGCGCTCTGCACCGTGTTCTGAAACAAAACCACCAACAGGTTGTCAGAATGTTCTCTAAAGAACCTCTCTGAAGTCCAAGAAAATAATAAAATAATAAAAATTAATGATCTAATTAACATATTAATTTATGTAAATTTGTTCATGTATAAAATGTTAATTACCTCCATCAGCATGGCCACTGTCATTGGCCCCACCCCTCCTGGGACAGGTGTGATGAATCCTGCTCTCTGATTGGCTGAGACATAGTGGACGTCTCCGACCACCCGTTTACCGCTCGCCTTCGTGTCATCTGCCACACACAGCATATATATATACATGCGGTAGTATCAGTGTGTACCTGTAGTATCAGTGTGTATCTGTAGTATCAGTGTGTACCTGTAGTATCAGTGTGTATCTGTAGTATTAGTGTGTACTTGTACCTGGTACGTGGTTGATTCCACAGTCAATGACGATCGCGCCTTCCTTCACCCACTCTCCTCTCACCATCTCTGCTCTCCCCGCCCCGACAACCAGGATGTCAGCCCGGCCCACCTGAACATAGACAGGAAACGCATCATCAGACACGGGAAACGCATCATCAGACACGGGAAACTCATCATCAGAGACAGGAAACACATCATCAGACACACTGAGACTGAGAGGGGCGTCACCTGCTTAGGTAGGTCAGGTGTCTTTGAGTGACAGGTGGTCACAGTGGCGTGGTTCCACAGCAGCAGGTCATGCATCGGTGCTCCGACGATCTTACTGCGACCAACCACAACCGCATGTTTCCCCACCACTGACATGCCTACACAGGAACAGGAAGTGACAAGAAGTCACAGGAAGTGACAGGAAATGAGTGTGTGTGTGTGTGTGTGTGTGTGTCACCTGTCTGTCTGATGAGCTCCATGCAGCCGTTGGGTGTGCAGGGGATGAAACAGTCGTTCAGATCACCTCGAGACAACTTCCCTGCATTAATACAGCTCAGACTGCACACACACACACACACACACACACACACAGGTTTACTTCCTGTCACATGTTGTAGGACATGAGACAAAGACAGACTTCCTGTAAAGACCGACCCGTCCACGTCTTTCTGAGGAGAGACGGCGTTGGTGATGAGTTCAGTGTCGATGGTGTTAACAGAGTCGAGAGGCAGCTGAACGATCAGACCGTGGACGGACAGGTCCTCATTAACAGACATGATGCTCTGCAGCACCTGCAGGGCGACAGCACACAGGAAACAGGAAACAGTCAGTGCTGCGGTGGTCAGTGCTGCTGCATGATGTCATCAGCTGGAGGTTTAAACACCAACCTCGTCCTGCGTCGCCGTGTTCGGCAGCCTCACATGTTTTGCATCGATGCCGATCTGCAGAATATCATATATATATTAGATCAAAGTTATCAACACATGAACAACTAACGAGCTCTTCATCAAGAACTAACAAGCTCTTCATCGTAAACTAACAAGCTCTTCATCGTGAACTAACAAACTCTTCCTCAGAACTAACGAGCTCTGTATGGTGAACTAACGAGCTCTTCATGTTTAGTATGTTTTGGTTGTGTTTTTTCTTTTTGTGCTCTCTCTGTTCCCTCTCCCATTTCTGTTTCCTTGCAGAGCTTGTGTGTGGCAGTGGGTGTGGCTGGCTCCTCCTGTTGGCAGCAGAGGCACACCTGTATTCACTCAGCCCATTTCCTCCGCCTTTTAAGCCTGGTCTTCACTCCTGCTCGCAGTCAGATTATTTCATGCTCTCACTCTGCATGCCGTTCACTTGCACTCCGCTTCAGAAGATATCCTCCTGCCAGCCTGCTCCCTGCCTCAACAGCCTGCCTTGTCTATTTTTTTGGTTCGTGTAATTAAAGTATTTTCACTTTCTACTCACCAGTGTGTGTGTGTGTGTGTGTCTGCTCTGGGGTCCACATCTTACTAACTACGAACTAATGAGCTCTTCATCGTGAACTAACAAGCTCTTCATTGTGAACTAACAAGCTCTTCATCGTGAACTAACAAGCTCTTCATCGTGAACTAACAAGCTCTTCATCGTGAACTAACAAGCTCTTCATCGTGAACTAATAAGCTCTTCATCAAGAACTAACAAGCTCTTCATCAAGAACTAACAAGCTCTTCATCGTGAACTAACAAGCTCTTCATCAAGAACTAACAAGCTCGTCATCGTGAACTAACAAGCTCTTCATCGTGAACTAACAAGCTCTTCATCGTGAACTAACAAGCTCTTCATCGTGAACTAACAAGCTCTTCATTGTGAACTAACAAGCTCTTCATCGTAAAACTAACAAGCTCTTCATCGTGAAGTAACGAGCACTTCATCAAGAACTAACGTGAGTCTAATGTGAGTCTGACATAAACCTAAAATGAGTTAGTTAGTTAGTCTTTATTTTCATTGCATGGTAGTACAGAATACGTTAGCACAACGAAATTGGGGCACAGCTCTCCTGTCAGTGCAAAAGACCAGATAAATAATAAATAACTAAACAAGACATGCACTTATCAAACAAAAAAGAACACTATATACAAATTACAAAGTAAGGGACCATAGACAGGACTGTAAACAGAGACATAAAGTTATAAAGTTATAAAGTTTAACATAAGTTTAATCAGGTTCACTGATTAATGTTCCTGCAGCTGAAATCATGTTGATAAAGTTCAGATAGTTTGATGTTGTGTCTCTGACCTCGGCTGCTGCCTTCAGTTTGGAGCTGATGTAAAGGTTAGAGTCGTCTCTGTCTCCAACCTAAAACCACACACACACACACACACACACACACACACACACACACACACAATTAATGAATGTATGGCTTTATCTTTTGTTTGCTGAAAGCTGATTGGTTGAACAGTTGCAGGACTTGTTTTGGGGGCACTGAAGGTTTGTTATCAGAGTCCTGAGACGAACAGCAGCTGCAGCAAACACCACCGCTTCAGACCACCTCAGACTGCCTCAGACCACCTCAGACCTTCACAGGGTCCAGGTGTTTCAGTGGGGAACATCCATGACCTCAGACCACGACCCCCCCCCCCCCTATAATAAACATGTTGTATCCACAGGAAGACTCACAGTTTTGACTTGTGGACGTGGATCATTTGTCTCTTACTGTGACTCCTCGTTCTCTGGTTTGTGGTTGGACAGTTTGAGTCAATCGGAGGTCAGAGGTCAACAGACCCTATTCATGGTTGTCGTTGTTGCTGTCTTTGATACAGCTCGATTCTGTGAGGCGGACCTCAGTCTGATCAGACTCTCTGGTTGTTTTAAATGTTGTGGTGTTCCTCCAGGTTCAGTTTCAGGTCCTCATCTTTTTAACCAGCTTCATCTATACACTGATGACACACCGCTTTACGCCGTGTTATCGTGTGAAACACTTTGTGTTACCTGTAGTTTGTATGTTTGTATGTAACGAGGCTCTCACCTGTAAAACGACCAGACCAGGTCTGAACCCCGAGAAGAGACTCTTCATCTTCTCCACCTCCATCTTCAGCCTGTCCCTCACCAACCTGCTCACACACAGACCCAAGATCAGCTGTGACTGGACAAACTGGGACAAACTGAGACAAACTGGGACAGACCTGGACAGACTGATGTCGACTGACTCACTTGGACGTTTTGTTGCCGGAGATGACAGTTGCCATGCAGCGTCTGCTCCCTTGGCAACCAGAAGCCCCAAGGCGGAGCGAGAGGGCGAGAGAGAGAGAGAGAGAGAGAGAGAGAGAGAGAGAGAGAGAGAGAGACAGAGAGAGACAGAGAGAGAGAGAGAGAGAGAGAGAGAGACAGAGAGAGAGAGAGAGAGAGACAGAGAGACAGAGAGAGAGAGAGAGAGAGACAGAGAGACAGAGAGAGACAGAGAGAGAGAGAGAGAGACAGAGAGAGAGACAGAGAGAGAGACAGAGAGAGAGAGAGAGAGAGAGAGAGAGAGAGAGAGAGAGAGGGGGAGGAAGAGTGAGAGGTCGGGGTAGAGCAGTGTTGTCTAATTATTTTCCTCTTTATTTATTTTTTTTAATTTTCTGCACATTTTCTGCAATTGTATTTTCAGCTTCCTGTTCTGTGAGCATATTTTAGCTCACTCCAATGTAAATATATGTGCTGTGCATATGTTGCAATGAGTTGTTTGGTGAAAAATAAATAAATAAATATTTCAATAGCACGTGTGTGTATCTGCAAATATTTCTGTGCATGTGAACAATCTGAAGAATCCTCTACAGTTTGAAGTATGTTAGTATGATGGCAAAGATACTAAAGATGAGAGTGCTTCATTATGCCCAACAGTGTGCAGCTGGTTAGACAAAAATCTGTAATACGAATGAAGTGTGTGCCATCTGGTGCAAAAGTTTGATTTTGTTTGCAGTGCTTCATTTTCTGGATATGTGAGGTAATTTACAGTTTGGGTGTGTGGTTTGGTGAGTTGTGTTAGTGTTTTGATAAAACCAGCTGAGTTTGCAAAACTGTGTTTAAGCAGTTGGAAAAAACTTTAATGATAAAAACTTAACGAGAAGCTGCTGACACACTAAAATGTTCACACACATCATATTTCACATCCAGATCCAGAATCAGCTGGTCCAGTTCTGGTTCTGACAGAGTTCAGGTGAGTCCTGAATAAATAGTCAGTCCTGACTGTGTGTGTGCGTGTGTGTGTGTGTGTGTGTGTGTGTGTGTGCAGTGATTTTCTTTCACTGGCATGAAGCAGATGTTGTGTTGAAGCTCCACGTCAGCACTCTGCTGCTTCTGTTCTCGTCTTCATGTGTCAATAAAGTTTTCTTACGTTAGTTTGGAAAGGTTCACACGTGAAGATCAAACATGTTAATGATTAAAAAGTTTATGAGTCTGATCATCATCAAACAAACTTCTGTTTGCATCTCGCATTCCTCGCCACGTTCACAGCCTCAAGCCTCAAAGTTTCCCACGATTCATCTGTGCAGCTGCAGACACATGTGCAGACACATGTGCAGACATGTTTCATGATCAGATTTAAACTGAGACACAGAAACAACATGACTCACCTGAGAGACGACGGACACACTGCTGCACACACTGCTGCAGGAGTGTGTGTGTGGTGTGTGTGCAGTCCTCCTGTGGGCGGCTCTGTGGATGTATGGAAGCTCATCAGTGACAAAAATACAAACAAACTTTAATAGTGATCAAACTGACACATGACCGGAGCTGCATCCTCAACTATGATTGACTATCTGCACCGTGAGAGGCGGGACTTTAATTTGACGATTAAGATTAAAATAATATAATTTTTATTAATCATGAATATAATTAATAATAATTAATAATAATTAATTACTGTTTTTTCTTTCTAATTTTTTATTAGAGGAGTTGAGAAAAAACTAATGTGTGACGTCGTCTTGACTTGAGTTTTTAACGGTCTGCAGGATTCAGTGACATCTAGTGGTATATTTGCTAATTACAGCCCCCTCGCCTCACCCTCTCCTTCAAACAGTCTGAATTTAATTCATTCATGAACACTAACGATGAAGTTATTAATTATTAATGTGACACCTTCAAATACAACATGAAGCAGAATGTCACACACATTTTGACACCAACAGGCCTCCATATATGTGTGTGTGTGTGTGTGTGTGTGTGTGTGTGTGTGTGTGTGTGTGTGTGTGTGTGTGTGTGTGCCTGCTCTGAACTGAATGGAACCAGACTGATTCAGAGGAGGTTAAAGGTCGAACTGGAGTGAAGAGGAGGAGGAGGGGCGTCCCACACAGCTCTCAGCCAATCAGAATCCAAACAGAAGAAGAAGAAAGAGAAGAAGAAACAGAAGAAGAAACAGAAGAAGAAGAAACAGAAGAAGAAACAGAAGAAGAAACAGAAGGAGAAGAAAGAGAAGAAGAAGAAAGAGAAGAAGAAACAGAAGAAGAAACAGAAGAAGAAACAGAAGAAGAAACAGAAGAAGAAGAAACAGAAGAAGAAACAGAAGAAGAAACAGAAGAAGAAACAGAAGAAGAAACAGAAGAAGAAACAGAAGAAGAAGAAACAGAAGAAGAAGAAACAGAAGAAGAAACAGAAGAAGAAACAGAAGAAGAAGAAACAGAAGAAGAAGAAACAGAAGAAGAAACAGAAGAAGAAGAAACAGAAGAAGAAGAAACAGAAGAAGAAACAGAAGAAGAAGAAGAAGAAGAAACAGAAGAAGAAACAGAAGACAGAAGAAGAAGAAACAGAAGAAGAAACAGAAGAAGAAGAAACAGAAGAAGAAGAAACAGAAGAAGAAACAGAAGAAGAAACAGAAGAAGAAGAAACAGAAGAAGAAACAGAAGAAGAAGAAACAGAAGAAGAAGAAACAGAAGAAGAAGACAGAAGAAGAAACAGAAGAAGAAACAGAAGAAGAAGAAACAGAAGAAGAAACAGATCAGTTTGTTTTAACATTTAGACTAAAATCAGATTTCATCAAACACGTAGAAAAAAACTGTTGATATGAAAACAAAACTGTTAAATGTAACTTTCATAAACTACCGTCTGTTACCTCCTGCTGATCCACACTGACCTGTGATCAGGTGAACGGTGTCTCTGTCATTCGTACGTCTGTTCTCACACTATGTAACTTTGGGCTCCGGGTCGGGAGAAGTACGTAACGCTTTACGGCACTAAGTCACACACCACCAACTATTTCACTGATTTTGGTGAAACTGGATCATATTTTATGGAGAAAATGTTTTCTGGTTTTCCCTCTGATGTCCTCCGACTAAACTAACCTTAAACTGAATTTAGACTGAATTTAACTAACTTAAACTGAACTCAAACTGAACTTAAATTAACTAACTTAACTTAACTTCCTGCTGAAGGACTGAGGCTGAGCTTATCTGGACTTACTTTGAGGCTGATTATCAGAAGGTGTCAATAGACAGAGAAATGCAGCTGAACCTGTTTCACTTCCTGTTCACCTGAAACACACCTGATCAGGTGACAGCCTGCTGTATCCATTCAGGCTTAATGTGAAGAACAAAATCATACGAAGAAAAACAGAGAAACACAAATATATAAAAATTTACAATAAAAAGTTTTATTATAATATAAGTTATCAGTGGTGTCCAACCCATGGTCCACAGACCGGGATCAGGCCGAAAGAAAACGAAGTGGTTCAACAGAAAAAAGATGAAAATGATTCATCAGACATTCAAACAGGAATTATGACGACAAAAAGTTCACAAAGAGTGAAGCAGCTGAAATCCCAACATTAATATAAATATATAAATATAAACATGAACATAAATATAAATACAAATATAAATATACGTGTAACCATAAATCTAAATGTTAATATAAATATAAAAATAAGAAGTTAAATATTAGAAAATCAAACTGACACTTTAGTGTTTATTACAAGAAGAAGAAGAGATTCTTTTATTAATCCCTCGAGGGGAAATAATTTTTTTTATTTAACATGCATTTCAACCTGAAACACAACCACACACACACACACACACACACACACACACATAGACTCATAGACATGCATATGTGGAGAGAGATGTTGGAGTGATGGGCAGCCACACAGATTGGCGCCCTGCGAGCAGTTTGGGGGGTTCGGTGTTGAGGTGCCTCAGGATGATTCTTGATTATAAACTTTGATGTTTTCATTGTTGTTCTTCTGACCGTGGACGGACGACCACACATGGAGAACCCTCCAGTGACCTTTGACCTGTGTGATGATGTCATCACTGAGCAGCATCAGGGTCAGTGACAGAAGCATTTAGTCAAATCAAACAAAGTGATCAGTAATCAATGTGATCATTCTGAACCTGCTGAAACTCTTTGAATGATACTCAGTCGGGGTTGGACAGGTGAACGAACAGGTGGAGCAGGTGAGTCGAGTCTACATGAGCACAGCTCAGGTGTGTCACCACCCGGCCCGACAGGTAACCTGTGCAGACCGGTGGGAGCTTCATTCCTCCTGCTGAGGAGGTTCAGGGTATAAAATGAGGAGGATCACATGAGAGTGGCACAGCTCGGCAGTCTCTGCTCTTCCTCTTTGGTCCAGTGGTTCTCGACAGTTCAACAGTGAAGCCACATTTGTGAAATGTTTAGGACCACTGGATCCGAGCGAGGACCTGATCGTCATGGACTCTGAAGGTGGGCTCAAATATTCAGTTTGTCGTGTTCGGTCTGTTCATGTTTTTGTTTGTGATCATCAGAATGAGAGCAGAGACATGATGAAGTGTTTGTTCATCAACTTTATGTTGAATTTTAAGTGTGTGTGTTCTGTTTGTGTTGACTTTGATATGGTTTGTGTTATTGTTTTTAAAAAGTCTTGATTGAGTTACATGATTACATTATTCTTCATGTGACAACATGCTAACTTTAAATAACTTTTAAATAACTAAGAATTTCACCTAAAATGAAGTTAAAGATGTTTTTAAGTCTCTGATTGGCTGTTCCCGCTCTAAACATGTGATCATGTGACTGAATGGATGTCTGATAAAAACAGTTTGTATTAATATATTATAAAGAATGTTCAAATAAAAACTTGTCAGCTGAAACATTTCTGCGTCACGTTTGAAGTCATTTAGTTACAGAGCAAAGTCACAAATATAAAAGTATAATAAGCATATATATATATATATATATATATATAACATATTCGTCGTTCTGGATATTCGTCTTTCAGATGAAATTTCAGAATTCACTTTAAATACACTCTAACCTTTCCAGGTGAACTTCATTTGACCTTCTCTGAACTTTTGAACGCACATGTCCAAGACCAAGACGACACCTAACAATCCATCAACAGTACCTGGTCAGTGTGAGGCTTGAAGTGTTTTATTCATGCTGTGTTTGTCATACAACATCCGTGTATAAGAACCAGGACTGATGAACAGAGTGAAGGTTCCCGCTCGGTGATCTCAGGCTGCATTCTGCCTCATAACAAACCAACATGTTTAAAATATAGTCGCGTACCAATGTGATCCACACTGCTGCTTCGCTCCATCTTTCGGTGCTGATCTTTAATTCATTACATGGTTAGTTAGCACCATCTAGTGGACAGGTAGTAGAACTACATCATGTGATCATGTGATTTCTCTGACACACCTGGTTTCTGCCACAGGTTCGACTGGTTTCGACGTCACTCTGATGTCTATTTTTAGACTCGGACTCTGAAGTTGTGAGGGTGTGACGGCGTCCTCAGATCAGATGCACACAGACACCAGGACTGACGAGGAAGAAATGAGCAGCTTCTTCTCTCCCAGTGTTTCCTCCACACCTGAAGCTGGAAAGTGTCTGTAAGTGGACCTGAAGTGAGTTCAGCAGGTGAGAATCCTACCAGAGAAATGTGTAAATGTTTGATCATCAGGATCACTTTGATCACAGTGTGCTGTGTCACTGTTTAACTGGACAGGACAAATGTTTCTTCATGCTGATTGGTTGATTCAGAATATCTATTATTGATATGTTGTTGAATTTCTCTCTGCGTTAAAGAACAATGATTTCAGAAAGACGTACATGTCGTAGTGTTGCTGTTTCTCCAGTAGAGTCAGCAGCAGTTTGATTGTAACCTGAGCTCACATGATCAGTGAAAAATGTGTCTGGACTGGTCCGACAGCTCGGATCAACTTGGCTCAGGTTGATTTTTGAACTGTTCATACTCTGAAGTGAAGTGCATGGATGAAGTGTTGAGAAGTCAAATACAGAAACCTTCCAACACTGAGACTGAGCTGGTTTCACTGAAGACCCTTTAACACAGTCCAGGTCTCGACTGTCCCAGAGGCGTCAAAGTCCTTTTAGATGGACCAGAACCAGCCCAGAGTGTAACAGAACTTAGTGTTTGTTTAGAACCCCTCAGCCATCAGGGACCCCCAAAGAAACAGAACATGTGAACTATCCTGTGTCTCTGTTCAACTCTTAATTTAAATATTTAAAGATAAATATAAAGATTTAAAGACACAGAGCTTCATTTTTTTCTCTTGGCGCCCATAAATCCCCAGAATGCATTTTGTTCTACAGGATGTCAGTTCAGGGTTTGGACATTATAACTCACTTTAGGATTATTATAAAAACATGTGGCTGCATTTTTGGGAGATTGTAATGGAAAATAATTTGGAGCAACTATATCAAATGTGATTACATTCTGTGTTACAGTTGATTTGGGTAACTAACTTGGGTTAGTTATGCCAAATTTTGAAATAGTAAAAAATCAAAGAAATACTAGATCAAAACTTTAGTAACAAACACATTTTCTGGATAAAACTAATATTGAGATTCTAAAAAATGTTAATATTGTTATTTACTTTTTTTGGGATAATAGAAAAATGTGGTAGATGTACAACTTCAATGTTTGGAGATTGAAACTGACAATCCAAAAAAAGTTATATGAATCTGGCTGTGTAGTTTTGGGGTTATCACATCCTGTTTGTGGCTCCAACAAAGTTTCTGTCAGCTCTGAATATTTGTGTCATGTTATTGAGAGGAATGAGAACTAATGTGCCCTGTGATGTGACGCTTGTTGTAATGAATGAGCATGTTGTTGTGTTTGTGTGAAGGTGTGGACTCTGCTATGAATCAGTGTGAGGACAGAGAGGAGGGAGTCCCTCCCTCTAAAACCGCTCTGTGTGGGGAACATGACAGCCAGACCAAAGCTCAGAGGTGAGACGAGGATCTCTAACTGTCCACCACTCTTCTCCATGTCACAGCTCAGCATTCAAATCACTCCACCATCATTATTCACACTCAAAGCTCTGTGTGTGTTCTGTTGAAGCCCAGACCAGCAGAGACCAGACTCTGATGGACCTGGACCTGAACCTGAACCCAGCTGTGTGTCCATGAAGAGTGACAAGTCTATGGATAAACTTATTCAGTTCAAACATGGACACCAGTCTGATGATCAAAGGTCAGAGTTTCTCACAGTTTGTTGTCAGCAATATTAAAACATTCAAAACTTTGAATGAAACAATTAAACTTCATCTGTGCGTTAATAAGTGTTTGTGTTTCTATCAGGACCAAACATGAGATACAAGACTCACCTAAACCTGAACCTGGACCTGAACCCAGCTGTGTGTCCATGAAGAGTGACCGGTCAATGTTTCAACCTGTGAACTTCAAACTCGGCCATCAGTCTGCTGGTCAAAGGTCAGAATGTAAAATGTTTGTGTGTGTTACTATCATCTATCCTGAGATGAGGTTTGATGTCTTCGTCGTGATCACTTCCTGTTCTTTACTCTTTGCTTTTTTCGACTTGGTGTCACATTTTC
This sequence comes from Miichthys miiuy, assembly GCA_036365135.1. Lineage (NCBI taxonomy): Eukaryota > Metazoa > Chordata > Actinopteri > Sciaenidae > Miichthys > Miichthys miiuy. Next base: position 2,078,641 of record CM071621.1, on the reverse strand, counting down.
AGATCTTAGTACAAATATCAAAAGCACAGTTCAAAGCACAAACAGCTGGTTTGAGAATGTGTAAGAACATTGAAGCTGGAGAGATAAATGAGCGACTTCCTACAGTTTTTAAATCAGATACACATTCATAGATCTCAGGACACAAAATCAAATCTGGGAACAAATTCAAAAGTCTGACAGTCTTCACTCTGTATTCTTATAAACACATTTGTTCATCTCAGTGAGAATAATAGTTCAAACCTGACTGACTGCTTGTGTTTTCAGACTTGATGACACACAAGCAAGGATTTCTTGATGTCACAATCTGGTCCAACATTTCAGGAATGAATTTTTGATAGAAATGAAAAACAAAGTCAGGAAAATAAGACCAAAGCTGGAAGAAGGGGGCAAAAAAAAAAAAGTTCCTTGAAGATTCTGAAATAACTGAACTGTGTTTTAGAGTTTGTAAGTATGTGTGAACACATGTTTAACATGAAACCACTGAACACATGCTTAAATACATGTGTAGTAAATGTAGTTTTAGGAAGTTCTGACTGGAAGCTTAAACAACGACAACAGCATCTCTGAGGCCTGTTGTTGTCCAACTGTCAAAAGCTTCAACAGCAGGTGATCATGTTTAAGATGACTGTACCGTGAGAAGATCAGACAAGTAATAGGTGTGAGGTTGGACCCAAGAACAGCACAGACTGAGACCAGCGTAGGAACAGTTCAAGAGTTTATTGGCCAAACAGGGTCGCAAAAATCCACAGCAGGTACTCAGGAAATAGTCTCCAACAGAGCCAGCCAAAATAACCCAACTCTCCAGCAGAAACCTCTGGGGAGGTAATCCAAGCAACCAGGAGACAGACAAGGGGCGAGCAGGCAGAGGAGTCAGGGATGGAAGACTGGTCAAGTTACCCGGGCAGGGATGATGAGGACTGGTCAGGGACAGGTAGGGTCGACACCGGGGAAGCAATCCGAAGATGAATGCACGAGAGCTTAGCATGCTGCTGAAGACAATCTGGCAGAGATAGAGTGGAAGGAGTGGGTTTAAATCAGGTGAGGTGATGAGGTGGGAGTGGCTGGCAGGTGATCAGGTGAAGGAACACAGGTGAAGGTGGTTGCACTGATGAGGTGGGAGTGGCCGGCAGGTGAGTGGAAAAGTACTAGCAGGAGGAATGAAAAAACCAGGAGCAGATCATGACAATAGGTGTCCAACAAAACACACAAATGAACAGATTAAAACTGAAAGTCACACTTGTTTCATGAATTCTCTGTTTCCATCAGGATCCTTCAGCAGAGACCAGATTCTCCTGATCCCAGCTGTCTGTCCATGAAGAGTGACCGGTCCATGAATGATCCTCTTAGTTTCAAACATGAACACCGGTCAGCTGATCAAAGGTCAGAAATCAATGAATGAATGTGTTTCTTATTGTCAATGTGTATTATGTCTCAGACACTTTAATAGTCTGTAGATTGAATTTCTTCTTTAAAAACATTAAATCCAACAATTCATGCAGAAGTTAAAGAGTTCATTTTGTGTTTCTATCTGAATTATTTGTGACAGAACAACTTCTGTGTGTCTGTTTGCTTCACAGAGTTCATCAGCAGAGCTTAAAAGTTCTCAGTGGTCAGTCTGTCCAGCAGCATCACACAGACCTGGACTCCATATTTATGGTGTGTAAATGTACAAACACAGCTACTACTGTTTATTACAACAGACACAAACTAAATAGTGAACTACCATTCTGATCCAGTCTCCATGCTGGACTCTGTAGACCAGCAGGATTTCTGTCTGTCATTGATGATCTGATGTTGACTTCTACCAGTTAAAGTTGACATTTTATTCTGTTCCAGCTGCTCGAGGAAAACATTGTCAGTTTTGTGAAGAACGAGCTGAAGAAGATCAAGAAGAATCTGAGTCCAGATTACCCAGAATGCTTAGAGAGTCAGAGGGAGCATGAGGAGGTGTTGGACGGTGAGGATGAAGAGCAGAGGAGGAGCAGCAGAGAGTCATTTCTGAAGATCACACTGCACTTCCTGAGGAGAATGAAGCAGGAGGAGCTGGCTGACTGTCTGCAGAGCAGTAAGAGGATTTCTCTAAAGATTTAACATGATGGAAAGAGGAAATGGAGGCAACATGGGAGAAGTTTACATTTAAATCTCTGCTGTTAATATGATGCACACATTTGTATCAGATTTATGAATTCTTCTGGACTGAAAACAGTCAGAATCTGTTCACAACTGATGTGATGAAGAGATTTAATGGAGGAGGAAAATAAATACCATCTTGATGTCTTAAAGTTTACATTCATCACATTTATTGTAGCTTCCACTTATTAATCACATTTCTTTTTTGTTCATTCAGGAACTGGTGCTGCAGTGTGCCGACGTGAACTTCAATCTAACCTGAAGAAGAAGTTCCAGTGTGTGTTTGAGGGGATTGCTAAAGCAGAAAACCCAACCCTTCTGAACCAGATCTACACAGAGCTCTACATCACAGAGGGAGGGACTGCAGAGGTCAATGATGAACATGAGGTCAGACAGATTGAAACAGCATCCAGGAAACCAGACAGACCAGAAACAACAATCAGACAAGAAGACATCTTTAAAGCCTCACCTGGAAGAGATGAACCAATCAGAACAGTGATGACAAAGGGAGTGGCTGGCATTGGGAAAACAGTCTTAACACAGAAGTTCACTCTGGACTGGGCTGAAGACAAAGCCAACCAGGACATACAGTTCACATTTCCATTCACTTTCAGAGAGCTGAATGTGCTGAAAGAGAAACAGTTCAGCTTGGTGGAACTTGTTCATCACTTCTTCACTGAAACCAAAGAAGCAGGAATCTGCAGGTTTCAAGACTTCCAGGTTGTGTTCATCTTTGACGGTCTGGATGAGTGTCGACTTCCTCTGGACTTCCACAACACTGAGATCCTGACTGATGTTACAGAGTCCACCTCAGTGGATGTGCTGCTGACAAACCTCATCGGGGGAAACTGCTTCCCTCTGCTCGCCTCTGGATAACCACAAGACCTGCAGCAGTCAATCAGATCCCTCCTGACTGTGTTGACATGGTGACAGAGGTCAGAGGGTTCACTGACCCACAGAAGGACGAGTACTTCAGGAAGAGATTCAGAAAGAAGAAGCAAGCCAGCAGAATCATCTCCCACATCAAGACATCACGAAGCCTCCACATCATGTGCCACATCCCAGTCTTCTGCTGGATCTCTGCTACAGTTCTGGAGCATGAGTTGAAGACCAGAGAGGGAGGAGAGCTGCCCAAGACCCTGACTGAGATGTACATCCACTTCCTGGTGGTTCAGTCCAAAGTGAAGAACATCAAGTACCATGGAGGAGCTGGGTCAGATCCACACTGGAGTCCAGAGAGCAGGAAGATGATTGAGTCTCTGGGAAAACTGGCTTTTGAGCAGCTGCAGAAAGGAAACCTGATCTTCTATGAATCAGACCTGACAGAGTGTGGCATCGATATCACAGCAGCCTCAGTGTACTCAGGAGTGTTCACACAGATCTTTAAAGAGGAGAGAGGACTGTACCAGGACAAGGTGTTCTGCTTCGTCCATCTGAGTGTTCAGGAGTTTCTGGCTGCTCTTCATGTCCATCTGACCTTCATCAACTCTGGAGTCAATCTGCTGTCAGAAGAACAAAGAACATCCTGGTGGTCTAAAGTCTTCAGAGACAAACCTAAACTAAAACATCTCCACCAGAGTGCTGTGGACAAGGCCTTACAGAGTCCAAATGGACACCTGGACTTGTTCCTCCGCTTCCTCCTGGGACTTTCACTGCAGACCAATCAGAGTCTCCTACGAGGTCTGCTGACACAGACAGGAAGTAGCTCCCAGACCAATCAGAAAACAGTCAAGTACATCAAGAAGAAGACCAAGGAGAATCTATCTCCAGAGAGAAGCATCAATCTGTTCCACTGTCTGAATGAACTGAATGATCGTTCTCTAGTGGAGCAGATCCAACAGTCCCTGAGATCAGGAAGTCTCTCCACAGATGAACTCTCTCCTGCTCTGTGGTCAGCTCTGGTCTTCATCTTACTGACATCAGAAGAAGATCTGGACGTGTTTGACCTGAAGAAATTCTCTGCTTCAGAGGAGGCTCTTCTGAGGCTGCTGCCAGTGATCAAAGCCTCCAACAAAGCTCTGTAGGTGGATGGATCACTAGATGCATTTATGGAACATATAATATAACAAAAGTAATGTTTTCAAACTTTTCTTCATCACTGTTTTTTCTTCAGGCTGAGTGACTGTAACCTCTCAGAGATAAGCTGTGAAGCTCTGTCCTCAGTTCTCAGTTCCCAGTCCTGTAGTCTGAAAGATCTGGACCTGAGTAACAACAACCTGCAGGATTCAGGAGTGAAGCTGCTGTCTGCTGGACTGGAGAGTCCACATTGTACACTGGAAAATCTCAGGTTAGTACTAAACTATATGTTAAGTGTCAAAACAGATTTTGCAGAGTTAATTTGAGACTGACTGAAACAAACAAATATAAAGTATCTAGTCATTAATGAGAGAAAATAGAAGATTGCATAATTGAAAACGCTGCTTTCAATTAAATAGCATTAATATTAATGTTGTTAAATGTGGACATTTCATTTCAGGATACCTAGCTGTATCCTTTCAGAGAGAAGCTGTGAAGCTCTGTCCTCAGTTCTCAGCTCCCAGTCCTCTAGTCTGAAAGATCTGGACCTGAGTAACAACAACCTGCAGGATTCAGGAGTGAAGCTGCTGTCTGCTGGACTGGAGAGTCCAAACTGCACCCTGAAAAATCTCAGGTTAGTACTAAACTAACAAGGATCAAGGAATCTTTATTATCCCAGAGGGGGAATTTGTTATGCAGCAACAGGACAAAAAACATAAATAACAGAGATAGTGTCACTCTGATTTTGTATAATTATTACCTTTAAGTCATTTTAAATTTCTTCAAAGCCAAAATCTTTTAAATTTACCTGCTTTTCTTTGCTTTATTGTTCATTTGTTACTTGTTACAAGAAAAAAGGTAAAAATCAGATGATACTTTAAGAACAGTACTTTCCTTTATGTACAACCTTTTGAAGACTGATTGAAACACACATTGAAACACACGGACAAATGTTAAGTATCTAATTATTCATGAGAAAAAATACAAGATTGCATAATTGAAAATATTGCTTTCAATCACATCACATATTAATATCAATGTCGTTAAATGTGGACATTTCTTTTAAGGATATCTGGCTGTAACCTCTCAGAGAGAAGCTGTGAAGCTCTGTCCTCAGTTCTCAGCTCCCAATCCTCTAGTCTGAAAGATCTGGACCTGAGTAACAACAACCTGCAGGATTCAGGAGTGAAGCTGCTGTCTGCTGGACTGGAGAGCCCACACTGTACACTGGAAAATCTCAGGTTAGTACTAAACTAATTGTAAAGTGTCACACTGATTTTGTATAAGTATTACTCTCAAGTTATTTTAAGTTTCATCAAAGCCAAAATCCTGTAAATTTACCTGTCTTTCCACAATATACGAGAAAATATATAGTTTAAGAACAGCAGTTTCATTCATGTACAACCTTTTGGAGACTGACTGACTAAACACACAGACAAACATAAAGTATCTAATCATGAGACATGGAAAATACAAGATTGCACAATAAATGGCATGGCTTTCAGTCTCATTAATATTAATATCAATGTTGTTAAATGTGGACATTTTTTAAAAACATATCACTGTTTTTTCTTCAGGTTGAGTGACTGTAACCTCCCAGAGAGAAGCTGTAAAGCTCTGTCCTCAGTTCTCAGCTCCCAGTCCTCTAGTCTGAAAGATCTGGACCTGAGTAACAACAGCCTGCAGGATTCAGGAGTGAAGCTGCTGTCTGCTGGACTGGAGAGTCCACATTGTACACTGGAAAGTCTCAGGTCAGGATTCAGCTGTTAAACAGTTGATCTTTTCAACCCTTATAGTGAAGACCTTTTAACATCTGCAGGATTTTCCTGTCAACATGATTTTTGGAATCACTGAGTTTATGATGTTTTCCTGTCTCCAGTCTGTCAGGCTGTCTGATCACAGAGGAAGGCTGTTCTTCTCTGGCCTCAGCTCTGAGCACCAACCCCTCCCATCTGAGAGAGCTGGACCTGAGCTACAATCATCCAGGAGACTCAGGAGTGAAGCTGCTGTCTGCTGGACTGGAGGATCCACACTGGAGACTGGACACTCTCAGGTATGGAGAAGAGAGAACATGTGAATATGTTCACACCTGCAGATCATCATGAAGTTACTGTTGATTATTAATCAGAACTTGTTAACATGTTCGTATGTGAGTGGACAGGAGGGTGAGCGACCATTCTCACTGTGACAAACACTTTGTTTACATTCATCTTTATATATCCTGCATCAAACAACACGGGCAGAGCACCAACATCTAACATGGAGCTGTTTGTAGTCCATATAATCCACAAAGATGAACTGTGTTTCTGTACAAACTTTATGTTTTGGATTTTGTAATACTGTAATAACTTTGGAGATCAACTCTTTCTCCTAGAAATGATGTTTGTATGTTACTAAATTTGAGTGAATGAAACGTCCTGGAGTCACAAGGAGGTGGATGGTGGGCGTACAAAGTGCAGGACTGTGATACCAGAGTCCTGGGTTCATGTCCAGACTCTAGTGTCTGGTATAGAAAATCATTGTGACTGTGCTTCTTCCTCCAGGGTGGACCATGGTGGAGAGCAGAGGTTAAAACCTGACGTGAGGAAGTGTAAGTGTGGATTCACTTTGACTAATGATGATACACAGTCAGTTTGTGTTAAATCCAAAGTTGATAGTTGTGGTATTTCTTCATGAAAACATTACTGACAGAATGTGTCATCATTAAACTTTAAAGAAATGAACAACAGCAGTAAACAAACAAAGAATAAACCCTTCAGATGTGTCTGATGATTAACTGCTGCTGTGTTGTGTCTTTTTCTCTCCGTCAGATTTCTGTCAACTCACACTGGACACAAACACAGTAAGCACATACCTCAAACTGGAAGACAACAACAGGAAGGTGACATGTGTGGAGGAGGATCAGTCATATCCTGATCATCCAGACAGATTTGACTGCTACTGTCAGCTGCTGTGTAGAAATAGTCTGACTGGTCGCTGTTACTGGGAGGTCGAGTGGAGAGGAGAAGTTTATATATCAGTGAGTTACAGAGGAATCAGAAGGAAAGGAGACAATGAAGACTGTGTGTTTGGAAGAAATGATCAGTCCTGGAGACTGAGCTGCTCTGATGGTCGTTACTTTGTCTGGCACAATGATAGAAGAACAGACCTCTCCTCCTCGGTCTCTGACAGAGTAGCAGTGTATGTGGACTGTCCTGCTGGCTCTCTGTCCTTCTACAGAGTCTCCTCTGACAAACTGATCCACCTCCACACCTTCAACACCACATTCACTAAACCTCTTTATGCTGGGTTTGGGTTTGGGTTCTGGCCTGGTTCCTCAGTGTCTCTGTGTTCTGTGTAGGACGGAGACAACTTCCAGTCCTGTGGTTTAAATGTTGAGGTGGACGAGGCTTCACTTTGGTGAACATTTGGCTCACTGATTGTACCTTTAATGTCAGAAATGTTTTGTTCTTAGAAATGGTGAAATGATCTCTTCAGGGCTGAACTTGTGTACAAACTGTGTTGACTTTGATATTTACTTTAAGAAAGTTTTCTTGGAGCAGCATCTAGTAGCTGCTCATGGCTGTAGTGGTTGTCATTGAGTTCAATAAAGGTTTAAAAATAAAGGTTTAAAGACAAAAAAACACACAGAGATGAAGATGATACAGATCAATGTTTTCCACTTTGCATCATCTTGGGGGAGGGGGGAGGGGGGGTTGTGACAAAGTTTTTATCGAACAATTTGAACAAAATATTACAAACATAGTGCCATTGCCTTATCACTAAAGATTTTTAAGGAAAAAGAAAATAATATATATGCTTATACATACATATATGCACATACACACACACACACACACACACACACACACACACACACACACACATACACACACACCTACACATTGTGTACACAAGTAAATAGAAAGAGGAGAAGTAGAGGACAGGAGATGAGCTGACTTACAGAGATAAAGTAAGCAAAAAAAACACCTTATATACGAGCGAGCAATGTTATGTCAGAAAGAGAACTGATAAGAGCGTCCCAGGCCTGCAGAGTAGATGCTCGCACTTTATGTATGATAGGCAATAGACAGACCTTTCTAAAAGAGCAATGTCTCTAAAAGGATTTAGCCATTTTTTTGCCGATGGGATGTCTGGGGAAAACCATGAATGTATTATAGTCTTCTTAGCGGCAGTCAATCCTGCAAATATAATTTTCCTCTGTGCCAGTCTGGTATTGCCACTAAGAGCGGAGTCATTATTGAATAGAAGTAATGGGGGATGCAGAGGAATGGGAAATCCTAAAATATTTTCAAGGCAACTATGCACCTTGGACCAAAGGCCAGACACAGAGGGACACTCCCACCAAATATGAAGGTATGTGCCAACAATGTTCTGATCACATTTTGTACAGTTGGGATCATCTGTCAGTTTCATTGTAAAGCGTCTGTATGGTGTGACAAAAAATCTGTGCACAAACTTGTAATGAATAAGTTGATGTGCTGGCTGCCCTGACCCTCAAGTTCACGATTCTCATCTTGGATTTTTCATCTTTGATGCATCAACACACTCCTAATCCATCAATATTTATATTACATGTTTTTTTTATTCTACGAGCAGTCAGTGAACGTTCCACACAGAACTAGCGTAGCATGAGTGATGGTACCCAGGTAACATTCATGTTGACATACATTATAGTCTCTTATGCTGTGACTGACAGAATACAACAGTCCGGCAATCAAACCAACCTTTGTGAAACTGGTAGGAGTTGATTCAATCTGTGCTCATTCTTTACTACTACCTACTCACCTGCACACACACCTGAATCCCATCTACTCAGCCACTATTTAAACCCCAGACTCACTGCCAGATTGTTTTTAGCGGATCCCATGCAAGACTCTCTCCTTTGGACCTCCCGTTGCCGACCCTGTCTGTTCTGGACTCCCCTCTTTACCTGTTCCCTGGTTAAATACCCTCCCTGTCTCCTAGTCTGTGGTATGAACTCTAGTACATTAAGAACTGTACTTTCTTGCCTGCATTACAGAGTGTTACATTACAGTCTGGCCAGACATGGATACAGCATGTGCAGTGTGACCACAGAACCGCTTCGAGTGAATTGAGGAAGTGCTCCAACAGACACAGGTGCACATGAACAATGCATTGGCCAACCCCCACCAGACTGTGTCTACCCTGGCACAAACCATGAATGCGTTGGCCACGCCTCAGTCACCCTTGCCGGAGACTCTCCTGAACCCCAGGAGCACCAGAGCACTCCGGAGATCCTGGGGTGAACCCCCTCCTGTCACTAGATCTGCCTCAAGCAAGCCTCTGCGCCCCTGTCTTCACCTATCTCCAGTTCTGCCCCTGACCTGTCTCTGATGCCCACTGAATACCAAGATTTCCAGGAGGTGTTCAGTAAGGCCAAAGCCACATCTCTGTCACCTCATGGACCCTACAACTGTGCCATTGATCTGCAACCAGGTGCTTCTCCTCCTAGGGAGCGCCTGTTCTCCCTGTCAGCCCCCCGAGAGAAAGTGGCCATGAAGAAGTACATCAATGACTCCCTGACTGCTGGTATTATCCTGCCCATCCTCCTCACCTGCTGGGGCCGGGGTTTTTTTTGTCAAGAAAAAGGACAAGTCACTGAGGCCCTGTATTGACTACCAGGGCCTCAACGACGTCACTGTGAAGAACCGCCCCCCTTTTACTCTCATCTCCTCCACATTTGAACTGCTCCAAGGGGCTACCATTTACACCAAGCTTGATCTACGCAACTTTTCACCCGGTTCAGATTTGTGAGGGAGATGAGTGGAAGACAGCGTTCAACACCCCCAAAGGACATTATGAGTATCTTATTATACCTTTTGGTTTGATCAATGCCCCGGGCATGTTTCAGACTCTGGTCAATGACATTCTCCAAGACATGTTGAACAATCATTTCACTAGCATGGACCACACCATCAACAAGATACGTTTAAATTATTTATTGACAAAATGAAGGATAGAGAGTAAAGCGTGATCTCGTGTACTTCTTCGGTCTGATGCTGCGGTGTGGGGAAGCTTCGGTAGGGAATCCGCTGTAGTTTAAAGGGCTTGTACACGTGCCAGTGTAGGTGTAGGTGCATGCAGGTGTAAATGCATAACACAGCCAATGTCCAAGCATTACTGATTATATATTGCAGGTTTATTAGGCTACATACAGCCGACTCAAAAGTACTCACTTTCACACACAATTCTGACCTGCGGCGTTACACGCCATGGCACGGTCAAAAACCGTATGGATTCCCCAGCGTGTGCCCCTGCGCTGATTAACCCACCTATCTATATAGATTCAAACAATGGCCTAAATAGATACTGCCACCTACTGGCACAAATGTGTACAACACTCATGAACACAGAAAATGACCAATCTGGCTCCTACACTCATCTTCTCTCATTCCCGTGAAGACCACATCCACCAAGTCCCGACCATCCTCCAGTGCCTCCTGGAGAACTCTTTGTTTGTCAAGGCAGAGAAATGTGAATTTCACATGGCCTCCGTCACATTTCTTGGATACATCATCGACCAGGGAAATATACAGATGGACCCAGAGAAGGTGTCTGTGGTCACCACCTGGCCCATCCCAGAGGACTGGAAACAGCTCCAGAGGTTCCTGGGCTTCACCAGTTTCTACTAGAGGTTTATCTGGGGCTATAGTACCATCACCGCTCCACTCACCATGCTGATCTTGTAGTGTCTGCAACAATTAGTCTGGAAACAGGTACTCTTTTAGTTCAGGTACAAGAGACCCTGATGCCTATCCTCAGCCTCCTTTTCTTTCTCTCTCTCTCTCTCTCTCTCTCTCTCTCTCTCTCTCTCTCTCTCTCTCTCCTCAATATGTGACTCGGCACACTGAGGACACACTCTGGCCTTTACTTCTTTTACAAACACACAATTCAATTCACAATCTCTTCACATCAACTGATTAACTGGAAGTTCTGGAAAAGTTCTTCTTGCTTGCCAGGAACAGATCTATTTCAAGCCAGGGCAAAATAGGATGAGATGTTAATGATAAAATAACCCTTTAACCCTTGGATTCTTTTTGCTACTACAATCTCATCCAAGGTTCCATTCTGGTGGTCCCCTGCAGTGCTGGCAGCCCTCAGGGAGCTGAAAGTCAGGTTCACCTCCACTCCAATTCTCCAGGTTCCAGATCCTGATTGCCTTGGTTTGTGGTGGAAGTCGACGCAACAGAAGTAGGAGTTGGGGCAATCCCGTCTCACCCCTTCAGAAAGGAATTATGACATTGGGAACCGAGAACTCTGTGATGCTGTCCTTGGAGGAATGGTGCCACTGGTTCGAGGAGACCAAGTTGCCTTTTCTGAGGAGCTGACCCCATCCTCCCTGTTCCATGCCTAGTTCTGGCAGTCACTTGGGAGGTTAAAGAGAGAGTGAGGGCCACTCTGGAGGACCAGCCTGGCCCCGGCACCTGTGGTGAACTCTAGTACGTTAAGAACTGTACTTTCCTGCCTGCGTGTGCTACTGGATCCACCTCGGAGGGTTACACACGAGGAACCTTGAGGAACCATAAGGAACCTTGAGGAACCCTCCATTCTGAGAGTGCAGTGTTCAGTTTCTACATAGAGCAGTTATATAAGTGAGTGTCAGAGCAGAGGATCCCATCTCAGCCTTCACTTCCTGTCCTGCAGTCTGAAGGTTCACGCTTCAATGACATCCTTCTCCTCCCACAGTCCCCCCACACACACACACACACACTCAGGCTTTCTTCAGCGTCTCTCAGAGATTGAAGCTGCATCTTCGTGAATGAAGAAAAGAGACTTTCTGAAATAATCTGAGTGTTTATAATTAAAGTTTATTAACAGAGATGTACTCACAGTACTGGAACACGGCTCGGAGACTTGGACCAGACTTCAGGAGATACACAGTGAGTATCAGTTCATTATTTCACTGCGGCTCCAGACTAACAACAGGAACTTAACTCATTTTACTCCATTTCAACAAGCTAAACTATATTCATCATAATCATTGTTGATGAAGGTGAAGTGACCTCATGTGATGTTCCTGTCTCAGTCTGACTGACACGATGAGTTTGGACCTTCAGTGTGTGGAAGCTCACATGAGAAACAGTTTATGTTGAATCTTCTGTCCATCAGACAATTAAAACTGACAGGAAACACAACGAGGCAGGAAGTTACAGACACGAGGAGTGAATCACAAAACAAAACAGGAAACACTAAACCATGACAGAAACCCCGTGATGTGGCAGCACTGGGTACAGTCTAGTCTCATAGTCTAGTTTAACTATGAACTAAAAGACGAACTGCCGACAGAACTAAAGATGAGTTTAATGTTGGACAGAGGCCGTGTGTCATCAGTTATTGTGACTGTTCAGTGTGAGTGTGAGTGTGAGTGGTTCAGGTGAGTCTGTCACAGGTTAAAAAGGTGAGTTTTTATGCCTGCAGGTGGTGGAGGGGGAAACTCCTCTTCCTCTGGGCTCAGCATGTCACAGGAAGCGCCTTCGCTCTGGAGGAGAGGACGACGACGATGAGGTGGCGAGAAGCTGCACGTCGCGGCCGAACCCCGAAGGCTCGCTGTCTGCCAGCGAACTGAGTCGCTACGGCAAGCCGGAGGAGGAAGAGGAGGAGCTGCAGAGGCTGTGTCAACGTTGCCACATCGTGACGTCACAGCTGAACAGACAAGCTGCCGCTCTGGCCGACAGCTCGGCTCTGAAGGTCAGAAACAAACCAATGAGAGAGGAGTGAGAGGCTGTTTGATTGGAGGAGCAGAGGGACGGGGCCAAACAAAGTTAATCAGAATCAAGTAAAATTAACGAACACTAACTCTAATAACAAGTTATTTGAGGGTAAACTGAGGGACACACATATAATACATGTGGAAATGTTTCACATTTCTCAGTTTTTTATTTCTTTTCATTTTAAACATGAAACCAGATCAGGAGAATACTTTATGATATTGATGTTGTTTTTGTGTATTCTTTCATATTGTGTGGTTTTATTTTGTAAAGTCTTTGAACAGACTTCCTGTCCTGTAACTGTGTCTCAGTCAGTGAAGTGTGCACGCTTCGGCTCAGTCGTGTTCAGAGAAGTTAGTTTGATGTTGAACTCATCTGTCAGGTTTTTATATTGAAGCGAGGACACAAGAGCAGCTCTGATGGGGCGAGAGAGCTTCGCTTTCTATGGCATTAACTCTCTTTCTCTCTCTCTGTCTCTCTTTCTCTCTCTCTGTGATTTGTTGGATGCTCGCTCGCCCATTCACTCACACCACAAATGTCTTCCATCGATTTGACTACAGCTCTTTTAACGGCCTCGTCATCTCTCCGTGTCCTCTTCTTCTTCTCCTTCTGTGTGAGAGTGTCGAGATAACTGACGATTATTTTGCTTGTCGACCAATCCATCGATTATTTTTCGAGTAGTTATCAGTCATTTCATTAGTTATTTCTACTAAAATAGAACAAAACATAAGGATGCATCATGTTTTATCACAGTGTAATACCTAATACCAATTATTACTGATTTTTTAATTGTTTGAATAGCTTACAAATTCACACAGATTACCACTGACAGTTCAATTCAATTCAATTTGCGGTTCAATTCATGACATCACTGATTTTACTGATTTAATATCGTACACATGAATTATTATTGATATCGTCGCCTCCTTATTTTCATAAATGATTCTCCTGCCATCCTTCAAGTCTGTGCACATCATTAACAAACGAAAGTCTTCAAAGTAGTCTTCAAACTTTAATAAATCTGTTGGTTTGGTTTGGTTGCACACTAATGGATGAATGTGTGTTTGTATCCATGTCGGTTTGATTTGTTTGTAGGTTGGTCGGCTGACATAAAGACACACGTACATATATGACCGTATCTGACCGATGAAACTATTTCAATCGACATATTGAACGTATGGGACTACAGGACAGGAAACTGGAGCACGTTGTAGTTTAAAACTTGAACTTTAGCAAAATTTTAAAGTCCTCCTGGTGCTGAAGATGAAGGACTGCTCCTCATCTTCATCAGAGGAGCTTGAGATCTGTTTTTCTGATGAAGGCATCAGCTGACTGAGACTGATGATGTCCTGCTGACTGCTGGGCCTGAAGACCAACACCATCATTATTTTCACCAAAATAAATAATGGCACGACCAGCTCAAGGCGTTTTTAAACAGGAATAAACCTGATTTTATATATATATATAAATATATATAAATATAGAGAGAGAGAGAGAGAGAGAGAGAGAGAGAGAGAGAGAGAGAGTTCATGCATTCACATGCAGCGTTTCACCTGCTAATTGTAAGAACAGAGTGATGATATAAAACAATCAAACAGACCTTTAGATGACAGACAGCAAACTGCTGTCACAATGTGGATATATATTTATATATATATTTATATATATTACAAGTCAGTGTAGCATCAACAGGGTTTAACAGACGTTAGTTTATCAGAGCAAAGTTATAAAATGGAGCTTTAAATATATTTTGATGTTTGTATTTTTGTTCTTTCATTTTTAATTTGGGACTTGAATCAAAGTGAATCAGGAAACAGGAACACTCAGTATTCATTAAACCAGTAAGAGGATGCGAGCCGTCCACTGCAGCCGTCTCCTCGTCCTCACTCTTCCTCACCTCACTGTCATCACACATCTCCTTCAACATGGCCGCTGAGCAGAGTCGCTCCTCGCTACGCTAACAAGCATCAGAGGAGCTCAAAGCCTGGAGGCATGAGATGGAGCTCTCGATGGAGGCAACAGACCACCAGACTCCTGAGACTTTTCATGCAGGATTGTGGTTTGAGACATTTTTATAAAGTTTATCTTTTAATATGAAATTCACTGACACTAGATGTCACACTAACACACCAACATCTCAGACCAAAACAAACTACAGCCCACCACACTCCATTCATCACACCACAGAGGTCATACAACGCACTTCAGACTGGACAGACTGTCTGTGTTTGTCTGAAGGCTGCAAAGTAATCCTGGAAGACAAACACACCGTCGATGTACGTCCAATAAAAGTTTATTACATTTAATTTTATGGAAAAGATGCTGCAGAGACGTTTTATATCGTCACGCTCAAAATAAATCCTGAACAGCCAATCATCAACCAGGTCACCAACAGCAGACATAGCAGCAGCTAATATTACTGACTAGTCCAACAGCAGTCAGCCCAGCTCGGCGTCTGTCTTTCAGCCTTTTATTTCACCAAGCTCTCACCAACCACTAAAAGTCAGTCCCAGATTTAATCTCTAGTTACACTTTGTGGATTAAATTTGCTGTTTTAGCTGTTTCTTTGTTTGTTTGAATATTTTTTGGCCTTCACCTCGTCCTCTTGGTCTTCCTCGTCTTGTTCCTTTAACGTGCGTCTTGAAACAAACAAACATTTATATGATGGACAGAATCAGATCTCGACTCTTCTGACTTGAGGTCAGTTGCTGCAGCAGAGATCAGGAGGTTTGTTGTTGGCAGCGAGGCGGTCCAGTCCGGGATCGGCGCTGGCCTTGGGGACAGATTTACTGCTGTGAGGAGCCTCAGAGGACGCTGACTCTGCACTGATAAAAGGTCTGTTTGGCTTCATGTCAGACGAGACGCTGATTCAGTGTTAAAGAAACACACAACAGACTTCTGACTGACTTTTGTATGACCGTACACGCTCTGAGCTTTAGTTTCTCCCTTAAAACATCATACAGGACATTTTAATACTACATCATCAAACATGTAACAGACACATTAATATAAAACACACAAACAGATCAAACGATGAATGAATGACTGTCGAATTATGCTTTTGAATCACTGCTGTAATTTGCTGCTAGCTTGCACCAGCTTAGTTTTAGCCAAGTAGCTAGTGGTTTTGTCTCAGCACTGTTTCTTTAAACCCATCGTGGACTTCCTCTGCAGACTCTGCTGCTAAAACAAACCTTTCTCTGGCCTGCTCTTTCATTCTGCTGCTGCCTTCATCAACTGTTAGCCAAGCTAGCTTCTCGCCTGTTTGACCATGGGTCAGAACTGTACTGGTACTGCTCAGGCTCAGCACATTGTGTGCTCCGTGTATCTGAATATAAAACACATGAATCACTCTGACGTGTTCATTAAAAGAATGTCTTCATGCTGTTGAAGAGGCGGTGTCACCTTTGTAATCAATAGATTATAAACAGGATTAAAGCAGCTGTGATGCTGCTGTCTGCTGACCTGGTCTGAGGAAACGTTCCACGTTCTCCGTTCTGCTGACTGCAGACTCTCACTCTCTAAAATAAACCTTGTTTTCCCAGCAGTGCTCATGATTAATGAGATAATTAGAGCTGAGGGAGGTGACGCAGCCAGTTTTACCTCCATCAAACACACTTTAAAAGAGTAATTAGCAGCAAACGCTCTCATATCCAGAGAGGCGGATTAGTGTGTTGATTCATGCGACTGTAGAGTGAGAAAATCAATTTTCTCTGTGAGTTTGAATGAACGAAGCCCCGACAAGCAAAAAAACAAATAAATGTTCATCATCATGACAAATAGAAATAAAATCTAAACAGGACATGAAAGCCTGATGAACCAATGAGAGTCTGTTCAGACTGAACGTTTAAATCTGTTTGAGTGACTCTCTGAGGCCAAAAATACATGGACAGCCCAGTCCACCCATCACATCATCACATTTTGAATCCTGAAACCTGAAGTGTGTTTGGTGGAGCGACAGAAGTTGTTGCAGCTGCCGTGACGCCTCGCCGTCATCACGTCTGAACAGGAAGAGATTTACTGCCTGAAGTCTGAAGGCAGAAAAAAAAACAGACTGCTGGTCAGACGCTCGAGAGCTGAAGCAGCATCAGCATCCTGAACGTGGAAGGAGGACTCGTTTAGACTTGTTCACAGGTCAGTTTAGCTTCATTTCATTTGAGTTCATTCACTCTGAGTTTGTTTCATCAGCCTGAAGTCGACACCTAAAACAAGTCAAACGTTTACAGATCAGACTCTGCCAGGTTCACGTTAACGTGAAATAAGACAGACGTGATGTTGGAACATGCTGGTGTCTTAATGCTTTTCATTACTGTTACTGTCATTTGTTATTATAGATGTTAAAACTTTGAATCATGTTTCAGTCTTCTTTGCTTGGTCTTTATCGACGTCTCTTTAACATTGTTTGTCTTCAGATTTGTTCAAATGGGAAAATGAATCTGTCGTCCTTTGAGATCGTCGAGCTTTGAGCTGCTGTTTGACCTCCTGCCAGCTGCTCTGCAGCAGAACGACCAGAGGTCAGAGGTTAAACAAAGAAGCAGTAAAGTCTGAGAGGAGCTTGTTTCACACAGAAACTGACCTCAGTGCAGTTCAACTCTTTGTTTGCACAGAAAGTCGAACAATGTGAGACACAGACAGTGAATGAGGAGAGGGAGCCTCCTCTGATTGGTCCAGAGCGGCTGGCTGTGAAGTTATCTCACCGACACTTGTTGTGGAGCTGCAGACTGTGAACAGACCGGACCGTAAATCTGTGTGTGTGTGTGTGTGTGACCAGCTGGTTGAAGTTTCTTTGTCATGAAGGCAGGATGAATGAGAACTGAGCAGCTGGTGGATCATAAAGAGACGTGTGGACTGAGGCCAACATGGCGTCAGTTCATCTACGTCCTCCATCATGTCAACCTCGTTTATCAAACGATGATCTGTGATCCGGCTCAGAGATATAAAACTCTATGGT
This sequence comes from Miichthys miiuy, assembly GCA_036365135.1. NCBI lineage: Eukaryota > Metazoa > Chordata > Actinopteri > Sciaenidae > Miichthys > Miichthys miiuy. The sequence goes on along the minus strand of CM071621.1, from coordinate 2,060,812 downwards.
CAGTGATGGTGACGACAGTTGTATCTCGTTCACGGCGGGTTGGTGCTGCATCTGCAGGATGATGTACCCGGCCGAGGGAGCCTGAAGCCTGAACCTGTGGTCGTGAGCTTTGGGTAGTGATCTAAAGAACGCGAACGCAGATACAAGCGGCTGAAATGAGCTTCCTCTGCTGTTGACAGTTTTATTTTGTGTATTTATTCTGACCACTCACATTATCTCTCTGCCCCCTACAGGACCCGGCCTACGCCTCCTTCCTCTTCGATAAGCTCCAGCGTCTCCAGTGGCCTCGTCGTAGCCACCATGCTTCGGTCGACACCCGCTGCGACATCTGCGGCGCCGCCTTCCACCAGCTGAGACGCCTTGCACTGCGCCGTGCTCTGGGCGTCAGCAGGGAGATGACACCTCGCCCCGCCACCACCACCCGCCCCGCCTCAGAGAGCGGCTGGGAGGGCAATGAGCTGCCGGTGAAACAGCAGAGATGGTCGTATGAGGAGCAGCGTGAGGGCGGGGCTATGTGGGGATGGGGCGGAGTTCAGAGCAGCTACCTGGGAGGGGGCGGAGCCAAGGGGCTGGCCACAGTCACGCCGCTCCCCGTGAACACACAGCACCACCTGGAGGGAGTGTGGAGAGTCTCCTGCAGACCTGAACAACCCACTATGGTGAGCAGAGAGGGACAAACGCTAACTTTGTTTTCACTGATGTTCACAGGTGTTTTTACCTGAGACCTACTTCCTGTTTTAAAGAGCTCCTCCTTCCTGTCCTCAACGATCTGACAGGAAACACCTCACGGTTCAGGTTCTGTGTTCAGGTGACTCGTGGTGAGTTCAGAGATGTTAATCTGAGGTCACCGAACGACAGCACTGCTCATCTATGCCAGGAAATGATCCTAAGGAAGGAAGGAAGGAAGAAAGAGAGGTGTGAAATGAGCTGTTGACTGTTTTGGTTTTTCGTCTCTGTCGTCCATTTTTCAGGACATATTTAGTTTTTTTCTCTTCTTCAGCTCACAGAAAACTACCTGCAGGGCCTGAAAGTTGTTTTTGTTTAAAGTCAGTGCATTAACCATGCTAACAGCCTCATGCTAAATTAGCTTCATGCTAACTTAACCTCATGCTAACTTAGCTTTATGCTAACTTATCTTCATGCTAAATGAGCCTCATGCTAACTTAGCTTCATGCTAACTTAACCTCATGCTAACTCACATAACTGACAAAGCTAATGTTAGCATGATAATATATCTGACATCAGCTGTCATTACTGAACCAGAACCAGGAAACTGTGAGCAGAGAAACGACCGAGTCAAACTAAACTAACCAACACAAACCATGAAGTGTCCCCACATTAACCCGACTCTGTGGTTCATGTTGCTTGGCTCAGGTTCTGTTCTGCCGATAGCTCTCTGCACAGTGACCCGGGCCTACAGCTGAATACTGGACTGGTCCTGGTACCATCGTGGACCTGAGCCCTGAAAAAACAGAGAAGAAGAAGAGGAAGGAGCTGCTGACAGAACACGATCTGTCTCCTGATTGGTCAAAAAGCTGTAAAACGTCAGTTCAGCAGAACCTCGGTACCGCCTGGTCCGGTCGATAAAAGGCTGACTCAGCAGCTGTGTTGTGACTGAGCAGAAAATAAGTTTGGATGCTAACGACCAGAGCTAATTAGTCAATGACCTCCTTTTCCTGCAGCTAATGAAGCATCAAGCTAACAAACCAGCAGCAGAGCGACCATGTTTTCCTGCTGCATCGAGCTCCTCTGGGATCAGTCCCGTCCCTGTTCGACAGCGTAATCGTCGGTTTATAACAAACGAGCCAGGCTGCAGTCGAAAACAGACAACATCCTGTTAGAGATTATTGAGTTAGCATTGAGATGTTTGAAGACGACACTGAAAACATCCAAATTGAACAGAATGGTCGCTGTGTGCTACAGATACAGTCTGTGTCTAAGACAGGCTAAACACATCCTCACGTGTCTCTGCACAGATTAAACGACCGGAGTCTAGATAGGACTACAAATTAGAATCAGTTCTGTTGGTTCATGGGTAATGTAGTATTTACAGACAGGAAGTCCTTGATTATCAGAAACACAATCAAAATTCTAACCACCGTCTGTTGACGATGTGTTTGAATCATTGAAGTGTTGGTGTGTTTCCTCGACGTGTTTGACCTCCTGTGTTTGGTCTGTCAGGGCTCGGCTTCAGATGGAGTTCATGTGACCATGAAGAGTTCAACTCACAGCATCGCCACCCAAACCAGCCAACCAGTGTCTGCTGCAGCCGCCTTCTTCATCAGGTCAGTGAACGCAACACTCCTCAAACCTGGCATGAAAAAAATAAAATGAAACCAGATGAAAATAAACCAATAAAACACATTAAGCAGAGTGGATTACTCACATAAAATCTGTTCTATTAAATAAGAAACAAACATTCAAATATTCACAATACTTAAAAAATAATTTGGACCGAGCTAGCTCGCTTCAAGCCAGCTAGCTTGATTTACCAACGCAACGCGGGTTTGACGGTTCAGTTTGATTTTCGAGTTTTGTACACACACACACACACACACACACACACTTCACGTGCCTCAGGTCGGCGTCTTTTCCCACTGGACCATCTTCAGTACTGGTGAAGAAGAAGAACCAGGATCAGACTGATGGGAGGAATCATGCTGAAGATTCTCCTCCATCAGTCCTGACAGAGCTGCTGAAGAACATCTCTGTTCTTCACTGTCTCATCATTTAGAAGGAAAACGACGTCTCCATGTCCTTTTGGACCACATGGTCCACTGCTCACTGTTCCTCATGTCCTCCTACATCCACACATGCCACCAACTTCCTTTTAAATCCAGAAGTTGTAAGTTCGAACCCCGCTCAGAGCAGCACTGAGTTGAAATGAAGGTGACTGTCACAGGTGATCTGAATCTGCTGATGAGACTCTGAACTGACTCCAGGAGACAAACCAGACGAGAAAACCAGCTCTGTATGCGACTGTGTACTCTGCTACCCGCTGGTCCAGAGGTTGAGTTCAGCATGTAGTCACAAAGACGATGAATTTTGTTAAAGAAAATCAAGTTTATTTTCTTTATTTCTTCACTTTGTTTGTCTCATCACCACGTCTCCATGTCCTTTTGGACCACATGATCCACTGCTTACTGCTCCTCATGTTTTCCTATATCTTCACTGGTCCAGTGGTTTAACAACTTGGCAGCAAGTATTTTTTAGATCCAGAAGTTGTGAGTTCAAACCCCGCTCAGAGCAGCACTGAGCAGAAATGAAGGTGACAGATGCAGATGCTACATCAGCTTACAGCTCTAGCTGCAGTGAGCGTTCTGAACAATGATGATGGTTGATTCTACCTGAAGCGTCTCTCCACTCCGTGTTTTCTGTATTCACGTTTGATCGTGATCCTCAGATTACAAACGTGTTGTTGGATCAATCTGTGCTGACAGAAGACGAAGTTAAGACAAACAGAAATAAAAGGAGGTTTGGTCATGTGATCGTCACATGATGTCTGCTGTCAGGATGTTTCCTGAATTCTCCTTCAGGGCTCAAGATAAAAAGTTTCACCATCCTCCTGATGCACATTCAGCTGAGAACACGCTTCAACAGTCAAACACTGACTCTTCCTGCACACTGAGGCTAATTGGCAGATTTACTATTTTTATCCAGGTGGAGCTGGTGGAGCTGTCAGAGCGCAGCGAAGGCTTCAGGAGGGTTTGATGGTGACGGAGGTTTGAGCTCCTGATGTTTGTGAACAGAGGCAGAATCAAACAGCCCGTCACAGAGTCTGAACCGAGTCTGAACCGAGTCTGCACCCGCTCGGATCAGGTGTGAATGGACCGGGCTGAACTACAGGTTCATTAGTACTCTTCTGTGTACTCTGTGTACTCTGTGAGCTGTGACTGACCAGGTCACTGCAGTACCAGTTTTAACCACTAGCTGTCAGCACTACCTTCTGTCTGACAGTGTTACAGCAGTGTAGAAGTTTGGACCCCCTCCTCTGCTGTCAAGCCCAGACGTGGAGCCTCACTGGGGGGACGATCACGTCAGTATTGCTCCTGTTGGTGTTGTGGGGCCCTCTGAGCCTCCACAGGCGCTAAAACTCATTTAAAATGAAGAAGAATGACAAGCCTGTCAGGACGGGGGTGACTGGTCCAGGAGGTTTGACTAATTTCAGCTCGTCTCTGTTTGAAAGCTGCTGAGCTTCAGCTGAACCTCCTCCACACCTCCTCCTCCTCCATCTGATCCATTAGCTGCTGTTCATGGTACAGAGAGCACAGAGGACGGAGATGAGGGTGGATGAAGATCTTTGAACATGAGAGGAACCCTCACGGGTCCTCCATGTGGTCTGAATACAGAAAGAAAGAGTTCCTTCAGACGCTCTGCCACCAGGCTCATCCCACATTCAGCTTCAAGCTTCAGCACCAGGAACATCAAGGAGGAGGAGGAGGAGGAGGCGTCCATTATTTAGAGGACAGAAACATGTGAACTGTCTTTGTCCACACACACATCATAATCAGGTGTGGTGCTCAGAGACATCATGTTTTAATGAGTCCTGTCAGATCAGACTCAGGGTTGTGGGTGTAGTCCTGAATAGGAAGTCGTAGTTCTTCAGCTTCTTCAGGTTTGTGTCACGCTTCACTGTGATTGGCTGATTGTCTGTTTCAGAGCTCTAAACTAGACACGTCGTCCATCTTTGTCGTGGCTCTTAATATTTCTGGTTCTTCACACTTAAAACATGAGTCCAGCTCCACACTGACGGGCCAGGTAGAGGCCAGTGGATTTCTGGCGTCCGGCCCGAGCTTTTGTATCGACCTCCTAAACCTGTAAGAGCAAACAGACTCTCTGCATCAGTGTCTGAACGAGGTCCAGAGCTGCAGCAATGCACCAAAACACCACCTGAACATGACAAGGACGCGAGGACGAGGAGGAGGACATTTTGGGAGGATCTGTTTCTGTTTGATCAGACAAGTTTGACGAGTCGGGCAGACTCATGGACTGACCACAGAAAGACAAACACAGCTCAGCTCTCGTGTTATCGGTCCAGTCAACTTTCATGTCCGGGTTTCTTCTCTGTCTTTGTGATCACTGACTCAAAGCTTTCCATTATTTAGAGGACAGAAACATGTGAACTGTCTTTGGGTGTGGTGCTCAGACATCATGTTTTAATGAGTCCTGTCAGATCAGACTCACCTGAATAGGAAGTCGTAGTTCTTCAGCTTCTTCAGGTTTGTGTCAACTGTGATTGGCTGATTGTCTGTTTCAGAGCTCTAAACGACACGTTATCTTTGGTGGCTCAATATTTCTGGTTCTTCACACTTAAAACATGAGTCAGCTGTCCAGTGGATTTCTGGCGTCTCGACCTCCTAAACCTGTCAAACAGACTCTTGCATCAGTGTCTGAACGAGGTCCAGAGCTGCAGCAATGCACTGAACATGACTGGGAGTATCTGTTTCTGTTTGATCAGACAAGCTCGGGCAGACTCATGGACTGACCACAGAAAGACAAACACAGCTCAGCTTGTTATCGGTCCAGTCAACTTTCATGTCAGACTGACTCAAAGCTCGTATCTTGTTGATGTCTCTGCAGAGAAGTGAGCCCTCTGTCAGCCATCAGCAGAAGGTGGAAGGTGGTCTAAGTTTAGACCTGCAGGCAGTCTGTTATGATGCAGGATAATTATCAGGATGATGAAGCCTGATGGTGCAGAGGTGGAGCTGCTGACAAACTTACGTCTGTCCAGGCTAATGAAGAGCGAGAGACGCTGACTGTCCTTTTAGTTTCACTGTCAGACGATGAAAGCACGACTCGACGTGAAGCTTCCATCACAGTTCAGGTGAACTGACCCTCTAACATGACGTATACTGTATGGGACCCTACAGGTCCAAAGACATGGCTCTACTCTCTGGGTCTAGATCCCACTCAGAGCAGCACTGAGTAGAAATGAAGGTGACTCTCACAGGTGATCTGAATCTGCTGATGAGACACTGAACCGACTCCAGGAGACAAACCAGACGAGAAAACCAGCTCTGTATGCGACTGTTTACTGTTAGACTGGAACTGAACTCTACTTCCTGTTTGATGGACGCTACTTCCTGTTTGATGAACTCTACTTCCTGTTTGATGGAGACTTTCAAATCACACATGAGGTGAAGTCACATGATTCATTTCCATTCTTCAGTTTGCACTCCGTTACCTCGTCACATACACACACACACACACACACATACTGAGTGTCTTTGAAGTCCAGTGAGGGGGCTGCGGGGGTGTCTGTCATCTCATGAATTATTCATGAAGCGTGTCTGTGTGTGTGTGTGTCGACACGACGAGGAGGCGGGGCTGGAAAGAGGGAGGGAGGGAGGGAGGGAAGGTGAGTGAGGCAGACGGAGGAGGAGGTTGGAGCATTGCCAGTGTTTCCCGGCAACAACAGCAACGAGAGGCAGGAATCCAGCCGCTTCATTCACCCGTTCATTCTACCTCTAATCCTTTATTCCTCTGCTGCTTCCCTTCATCCCCCTCTACCTCCCTCTACCTCCCTCTCTGTCGGAGTTAGAGGAGGAGGAAGGAGGGGTGGAGAGGAAAGCATTGCGATACTGCAGGAACAGACTGAAGAGCTACAGGAGAGGAGAGAGGTATAAATGCACAAAAGGAGGTGCATTCAGAGGATGGAGGGAAGAAGGAGGTGAAGTAAGAAGAAAATGGGGCATGGATGAAGAAAAAAGGAGGAAAGAGAGGAAAGTAGATCGAGGACAGATGGAGATATCTACATTTTAGGTTTACAGGTGGAGGTTTGGTGCAGCGTTCCGGGGATGGAGGGATGAGACATTTCATTCTTCTGGGTTGACAAGCTGAAGTGAACAGACCTCTGCTGGACTTCACTCGTGGTTCATCAGGAAGTCTCATGCAAACTTCCATCAGCTGAGAGCGACTGATCGTCCGCACTTCCTGTCAGAGGATGCATGAAGGATGAGCGGACACAGACGTTATTTAGACGGACAGACGGAAACCTGTTGGAATATGTCCAGTAAATTCAAGGAGACGTCACAGTTGATGGACAGACGGTTGCTGATTTTTGACAGATACATTTGGACTGTTGGAAGTTTTCTCTGACTGACTGCAGATTACAGATCTGTGGTGGGCAGTTCACTGATTGGATGTGAACTTGTTGGACGTTTGTTGGCTTGAAGACTTTAGTACAGACTGACTTTAGTCTTTAGAGATGAAAACCAGAGACACAGCTGAGGAGGTCTGATTGACAGACCAACAACCATCCTTTAAACTTCCTGAGGACGTCTGTACACACGATAACTGATGGGAGGTCAGTTCATATTTGTGGTTTGTTAGAGGAAGAACGAGGACGAGAAGAAGTTCTTGACGTTGTTAGTGAGAATGTTTGTGGAAAGAGGAAACGTCTGGACAAACAACTCATTTACGTCAATGTTTGAGTCATACAGGAGAAGAGCATCAGAAACCACAAAGTCTGCTCGGTCTCCTTTGGAACAGCTCATCCAGACCTCTTCTTGAACCTCTGTTAAGCTTCTCATTAGACAACACATTTTCATCGATCGATCGTCTCACTGCCATGTCGGTCAGATCGAACTCTTTCAGGGTTGTCATTCTCTTGTTGTTGTTGGATTAAATTTACGATGGCGACTCAAGACAAGAACACGTGTGGACCATCTGGTTCCTCTTCGAGGAGAAGAACTTTGAGCAGATAATGGACTGGAAGGAACTGTGAGTATCACCAATACTCAGTAGTGGAGTTGTAAAATGAAACCGGGGGGATGGTGAAATTCTTCATTTATGTGACATATTTTCCAGCGGGGGGTCTGGGGGTCCTCCCCCACAAAATTTTGTATTTCTTAGATGCAATTTCCTGCATTCTTCAATTTTAGGGTGACTTGCTAGCTCACTGGCTGGCCCCCGGCGCGACTGTCGAATTGCAACTTATCGCAACTTTTGTCCCTCGCTCACGGTAACCTACTATCACATTGGTAATAGGCTGATTATCATAAAGCCCCCCTAAATGTCGAATGGTAATTCTATTTCCAGTGTTAAATAGAAGTAATGTCCACATGTATTGATAAAATGCCACAAGGGATGGAAGAAGGCATGACCATTTTAGAAGAGGGATGATTTTGACCATTTTTTCCCCAGGGGGGATGCCATCCCCCCCATCCCCCCTCAACTCGAGTACTGCCGATACTCCATAAAAAGTGATGAAGTTCACCTTCAGGGTTTTAAAGCTGCTGTTGGTTCAGAGGTTTGTAGTGAAGATTTAGCTCCATCCAGTTAGGTCACAGTCACATGATCAACCCAGTTAAACCAATCAGCATCCTCTGTATCTGTGATGTGAAACCACAAACTGCAGTTCCTCTTGTCGTCCACTTGAGGCTGGCTCCAGGAGTGAGTCAGTCTCCATAAGTCCCCATGTTCAAATGTCCAACTTCACAGCAGAAATAAACATGTTTACAGCCTGGTACAAAAAACAGTTTTGGTCTTTATAGCTAATTTCCACGTTCATGACAACTGTACTGAGCTAAAACAAGCTAAAACAGGATAACACAAGATAACACAGGTGATCTGAATCTGCTGATGAGACTCTGAACTGATTCCAGGAGACAAACCAGACAAGAAAACCAGTTCTGTATACGACTGTATACTCGCTACCCGCTGGTCCAGAGGTTGAGTTCACGATGTAGTGACAAAGACGATGAATTCTGCTAAAGAAAATCAAGTTTAGTTTGTATTAAATAAGAAACAAACAGAAATCAAAGAAATGAACAGAATGCAATTTCGGACGGGTTTGATGGTTTAGTTTGATTTTTGAGTTTTATTTTGAAGTTGAAGTTATTTTGAAGACACACACACACACACACACTGAACCATCTTCAGTACTGGTGAAGATGAAGAACCAGGATCAGACTGATGGGAGGAATCATGCTGAAGATTCTCCTCCATCAGTCCTGATTTTTAAGCTAAGAAGTTAACAACCAAACATTCATCTTTGTGCTGGTTAGCTCACCTGGTAGTGTGTTTGTCTCATGTGCAGTGGCTCAGTGATTGCTGCAGAGGCCCAAGGTTCAAATCCGACTTGTGGCCTCCTTCATTTTACGTCTGAAAAAGATGCTTTCAAAATGTTTATTTGTTTTTATTGGATCATTTCAGTCTAAATGTAACTTAATGTTAACTTGTCATGTAAAGTTAACCTGGACTTTCTGTCTCCGCGTAATGTGTACGTCATCATCATTATCATCTTCATCATGGCGGTCTGACTGTGTCGATCTTTGTGTTTGGATCTTCAGGGCGGCTCAGAAGCTCAGTCTGTCCCGCAGGAAGAAGTCCCAGCCGGGCGCCACCTCCTCACCCGGCGAGTCCCCGGGGCCACTGCTGTACACCGGGGGCTTCAGCGGGGCCCTGCAGCTGTCCCCGCCCGCCGTCCCACCATGCCTCCTCCGAGCAGCGACAAAGGTCAAGGACACACCGGGGATGGGGAAGGTAAGATGCCTCTCTGTCACCCAGAATGCCGTGCTGTAGGCCAGGTCAGGTCAGCTGCTGCAGGTCGAAGTTCAATCCACTTCCTGTCTGTCTCCAGGTCCGAGTGATGGTTCGGATCTGCTCAATCCGCAGAAGCGAGTCCTCAGAGTCCATGTCCCTCCTCAAAGTGGACAGCAGGAAGAAGCAGCTGACTCTGTGCGAGACGACGGCGGGAGCCGCCACTGCCGCCACCGCCCAGAGACGTTCCTCCGCCTCGGCTCCAAAGACCTTCATGTTCGACGCCGTCTTCTCCCAGGATGCCTCGCAGGTGAGAAGAGACTCCGGGTCACACATAAGGCCATTTAAACTGTTCTCTCACGTGACTGGACGATGCTAACCTGCTCTGGATCCTGATAGGCTGAGGTGTGTTCAGGGACGGTGGCTGAGGTCATCCAGTCGGTGGTGAACGGAGCGGACGGATGCATCTTCTGCTTCGGACACGCTAACCTGGGTAACTACACACGCACACACACACACACACACACTTATTCCTGAGCACTCACATGATTGCTGCATTGACTCCGCCCCTCTCCAGGTAAGACGTACACCATGATTGGCCGGGACTGCTCCACTCAGAGTCTGGGCGTGGCTCCGACGGCCGTGTCGTGGCTCTTTAAGGTGATCGAGGAGCGCAGGGAGAAGTGTGGAGCTCGGTTCTCCGTCAGAGTGTCCGCCGTGGAGATCTCCGGTCGGGAGGAGACGCTCACTGACCTCCTGGCTTCCTCAGCGGGGGGCCACCACCAGGAGGAGGTGTCCCTGCAAGAAGACCCTCTCTGTGGATCCCAGGTACAAAGACACCTCCTTGTCTTTCACCTCCTCCTCATACTCCTCTTCCCTCAGCAGTTTGGTGCAGTTTTTTTCAAAATAAAAGCACAGACTTACTGACAGCTCTGTCTACTCCTGAACGAATAATTCACTGAACTGTGATTGGATAAAAATCATTTCCACGCCTGCAAAGGAGAGGAAGAAAACTGTACAATGATGTATATGTATGATGTATATAATGTACAAACTGATGTCATGTTGTGTCATGTCTTAGCCTCAGGTGCTAGTTTAAAGTCTAAGTGTACAGTGTCAGACTCTAGTCCTCAGACTTTGTCTGTAACCTCGTCTTCACCCTGGAGACGTCATCTCCGTCCACAGCTGTCCAATTAGTGCTGACCTTCTTTATGCTTTTATCTCCCCGGGCTCCGTCTGTCTGACACTTTTTATCTACTCTCACGTTAATTTTCTTCTTCTTCTTTTTTTCTTTATCAAATCTTGTTCTGTCTTTTCTCACGTTTATCTCTGATGAACCCGTCGGTCACTTTTTCTGTCAGGATGAGACGTGAACTGAACCTGAGCTGCTCGTTCATGATATTAAACTCAGATGGATGTTTCTGGGTTCTGAATCTTCTTTCAGCTGCAGAACCAGACGGAGCTTCGCGCAGCCAACGCCGAGCGGGCGGCGTTTTTTTTGGACGCCGCCCTGGCAGCGAGAAGGAGCAGCCAGGCACCGAGCGACCAAGAGGCCCGGAGGAACTCGCACTTCCTGTTCACCCTGCACCTGTACCAGGAGAGGCCGGACAAGAGCAACAAGGCAGCGCGTCAGTGTGTGTTTGAGTGTAAATGAAGGGTGTGTTACTGTTACTGTTCACCAGCTCTCTGCTGTTCATTAGCAACAACGTTACCCAGCAGAGAGGCTACGATAACGCCACCTCCGCCCATGCCTACCTGTCACAGCAGAGACATTTCCAGTTATTATTGCTGCACGTCCTCTGCAGAATAAATCTGCATGGCTAATGAGGCCTGAAGCCGGCGTGTCCTGCAGTGTTTATCAAACTCAGCCGCTCTCAGCAGTTTCTAAATCTTGCTGATGCAGCCGGTTGATCTTTCACACATTACTCTGACTTAATGAAATGAACAGGAGCAGACCTTCAGGCTCACACTCATCTGAGTCTTTGAACCAGAACCTGTTCAGAGGTCCGGGTATGTGTCAGATATTTCTGTATGTGGTTGGAGTCGCTTTATTTCCCTGATGTCAGATGTTCTTCTTGTTGTTGTTGGTCCTGACTGTCTTAAAGGGTCAAAGCAGGACATGTTTAGCTTCATGTTGGTCCTCCTTGGAAGTGTGCTGTAGGTTTGTAGGTAATACACTTCCTCTGGATCAGAACCTCATACAACCATGTGAAAATGACACCAACTGTCCCTTTAATGAGAGACTCTGGACTCCACTTGTGGTCCTGCCTGGTCTTACCTTGGAGGTGACTTGGAGAATGAATGAGGACTTGAGACGTGTCCGAGTGTCTTGGTCTTGACTCAAAGGTCTTCCTGCTGTGACTTGTGTGACTGGACTTGTGGACTGTTTCTGGGCTGTAAACAGTTTTTTTCTGACTGGTTCTGGTTCTTTGCTGCATCCCTCTGTAGACTTCATCCCTGCTGATACCAGATCTGTTTTTAGTTGTCCACACAGTCCACACAGTCCACACGGTCCACACGGTCCACACGGTCCACACAGTCCATACAGTCCACACAGTCCATACAGTCCAGGGTCCACAGACATTTTTAATCTTTAAATAAGGTGTAAATGTTTCACAGATTGTTCTCTGTCTGTATTTTAATTGCAATGATTCCAGTTCAGTTAATCGGTCGTGTCCTCCGTCTCTCAGTGTCCGGGCGGAGCCGTCTCCACCTCCTGGATTTGGGAAGCTGTGAGACGGACATCAGCAGGACCCGAGAGGGAGGTGGTGAGGAGGGAGGTCAGTGTCTGTCTCTGTCTGCGCTGGGAAATGTCATCCTCGCCCTCGCCAACGGAGTCAAGCACGTTCCCTACAGGTACAAGCTCACACTCTGTGCATTGTAATGAGCCCGACGGGGGTCAAAGGTCATGGTGCCCAAGCAGCAGATGGAGCACCGACCCCTGCAAGGACAGAGAGTTTATTTTAATGAGGTTTCCATCTGAAATGCTGACTGACATCTACGTTCAGTCCTCTGCTGTTTGATACGCAGCATGCATGTTTCTGTTTTTACCTGCAGGATAGACGATCTGTGTTATTATTCAGACAGAAAGCAAAGTGATTTTTCGTCAGTTTATTTACCCCAAACAGCTGATTATAGTGATGTTAGCTTTAAACTCTCCACCAATGGACGCACGGACCACGTCGTTATTCTTAAAGACTCGTTTGGATCACATCACTTCACATCACGTCCTTCCACGGATCCTTGGGGAACTTTGGTGAGGCTCAGAGGCCTCAGGAGCCTTTCAGAAGTCTGAGAGCTTCATCTCATGATTCATGTTTGACCTTCAGTGTACCAGAAAGACTAAAAACTGAAGGGAGGAAAGAGGAATGAAGCCCACATTGGACTGTATCGCGGTCTAAAGTTTGGATACATCTTCAGTCAATGTTCACATCCTTTGAGTGACTTAAATGTTTCTGATGTAAACGTACGTGTTAAAAAAAAACGTAAAGTGTTTAAAAGAAGTTCAGATTTGGGATCTTCTCTCTTCACTCAAGTTCTCTTCAAACGATTTCATGGATGACGGATCACGTGTGCTTCAAAGTGAGCTTCATTACTATGAGATCAGTTGCGTTGGGGTGGTGAACGGTTTCTAACGGGGGGTTTCTTGATGTATTATTCAGGGACAGTAAGCTCACCATGCTGCTCAGTGAATCTCTGGGAAACATCAACTGTCAAACCACCATGATCGCACACATCTCCGATTCCCCGGCCAACTACATGGAGACGCTGACCACAGTTCAGCTGGCGTCCCGCATCCACCGCATGAGGAAGAAGAAGTCCAAGGTACGTCAGCTTTCACTGATCAATTATTGTTGTGCTGATGTTTATTGGCTCATATGATCAGACGCTTTAAATCTCCAACAGGTCAACAACACAAAAGCTACATATCATAATAAATGGGTCATTTTGTGGCGTCAGGAATAAAACCGTCACCACCTGAGCAGCAGCCCTGTTTTATTATTAAAGAGATTTTTAATGAAGGATAAAATATTCAAGATTAGATTGTACTTTATTCATCCCACAACGGGGAAATTTACTAATCATGGCACAATGGGACTTTATGAAACTTAAATTAAAACTAACTGAAAGTAACTCACTTCTACAAGTTCGCTACTTATCAGTGTTTCCATCATAAAGTCTGTAAATCACCTTGGTAGTGTAACATTATTCCCTGTTGGTCTCAGAGGCTGTTTTCTCGAACAAACCAACTGGTTAGCTGCTTTAGCTAAGTGGTTATGCTAAAGCTATGTGTCCATCATAAAGTGTGTAAATCACAGAGAGTTGAAGCTGAGCAGTCGGAGGACATCAGAGGGAAAAGCAGCAAATATATTGTAAATAAAATCTGATCCAGTTTGAATAAAGTTCTGTGGTTCTGGTTCTGTACAGTGATCAGTGAGGCCCGGACATAGATGACTGTAGCAGCCCTCACAGTCACTCATAGACTGGATCAAACAGGATTATTTCTCTTTGGATGAAGCATGTTGAAGCTTCTGATGGATGAAGGTTTTCCAGGTTCAGGTCTCTGAGTGATTTCCTTCAAATGTATCATCTGTTTGATTAAAGTCATCATTCTGAGCTCTTTCTGCCGTGATATGACAGATAATCAATATCACTGGCAGCCTCTGTGGTGAGGTGAGAAAGTCTTTCACTATCATTAGCGTCTGTATTTGTGTTCATGTGGAAACAGCTTCTACATCTCATTGACATTCATCTTAATCCTGCCCACAACTCTTATTACCTGTCAAATACTTGCACATTCCTGCACAGAGGGCAATCAGGTTGACCACGGTGTACTTCAGGTCTCTTTGGTGAGATAAGTTAGTTAATGCTGTTGTTCTCTCTGTAGTATGCCTCCAGCTCATCCGGAGGGGAGAGTTCCTGCGAGGAAGGCCCGTCCTATCGGCCTCCTCATCTGCGACCCTTCCACCCTCGGACCGTGGCCCTCGATCCGGACACGCCCCTGCTGCTCTCCAGTGACCCTGACTATTCCTCCAGCAGCGAACACTCCTGCGACACCGTCATCTACATCGGGCCCGGGGGGAAGGCTATCTCGGACCGAGAATTGAGCGACAATGAAGGACCTCCTTCGTTTGTTCCAATCATTCCCTCCCTAAACAAAAAGCGAGTCAAAGATGCACCACGGTCTGACGGTGATCACTTCAAGTGTAACACGTTTGCAGAGCTTCAGGAGAGACTTGACTGTATTGATGGCAGTGAGGGCCTGGCTACCTTCAGCGCAGAGGGAAAAGCAGCAGCAGTCAGGACTCAGACTGGAGCTGCCAAACCCACAGAGGCAACATCACCCCCCAAATCTGACCAGAACTCCTCTAACAGGTTTGTAGAAAGCACAAATAAACCTGATCAGGAACAATCACCGTCTGCCGGCACCCTCATGAACATTTCCAAACGGACTAGTGCAGATGGGGAGAAGCTTTCAGCCACCCCCTTTCAGCCTTGTGTTGTGAAGTCCAGTGGGACTTTTTCCCAGGATTCAGAGCCCGTGGTGCGAGAGAAGGTCTACCTCAAAGGAGGTGTACCCAAGCCGTCAGCCTCACCGTCCTTACTCAGGACATCCAGGGCAGCCTCTCAGCCTGGCGAGGGTATCAGTAGGACTCCCCCAGTGGGTATGAGTCAACAAGCACTGAGGCAAGGACAACCAGTGGAAAGGGTCCCTCATACAAGCAGATGCTCCGTGGAGGTCAACAATCTTCGGGCGTCTCTGTTAGGAAGATGCCTTGACAGGGATTTTCTGAGGACTACCGTGACTCTGCAGCAGCCTGTGGAGCTGAATGGGGAGGATGAGCTTGTGTTCACAGTCATAGAGGAGCTTCCTCATGGCTTTGTCCCAGACAATGGCCACCCCTCCAACCTGCTCAGCTTCAACAGTGACAGCTCTCTGCGAGCTTTAGCCTCTGGCTCTCACCCTGTAAGCATCATCAGCAGTATTAACGATGAGTACGACGCTTACACATCTCAGCAAGGAGGGGTGGGACCTGGACCTGGTGTTAGCACTGACCGTCAGGAAATGTTTTCCCGACATGGGAACGAGCAGTCAATCGTTGGCTCGTGGTCACGAAAAGTGAGTGATTTGGCTGAAAGTGAAAGAAGTCCTTCAACAAGCAGCCGGGTCAAAAACATGGCAACAGAGAATGCGTCCACGCTAACCTCGCCAAGCATGTTTCAGCCACTCTTACAACATGGCATCAAGAGCTCTCTGAATGACAGCGGCTGTTTCTCAGAGATAGACAGTAACCATGCTACTCCAAACAAACCTACCTTTGCCAAATGTCCTCCCTCCTCCGACTCAACCAAAGCCTCTTTAAAAGGCTCTCTCAAGATGAGAGGCAATACTTTAAACCCTTCTGTGTCCACCCAGATTCCCCATCATGTCGCCCATTCCAGTCTTCCCAGGAAAACCAAGCCTACCTCATCTGCAACTGTGGGCTTCAGCAGACAGGAAGGCAGATATGATGACTCTTTGCTTCAGGGAAGCAGTGACTTTGATCCCAGAGAGATGGAGTTTCTCTCTGCAGGTAAGCCGCCAAGAAGTGGCATGAGCAGTGTTTTCTTGAGGAGGCCTGGAGGGAACAGTAACAGTGTACCTCGCCCGCCGAAGGCAGCAGCGCCATCTTCAGCTCAGAGAATTGTGGATGGTTGTGAGAGGTCCAGCAGGAAGGGAGACACTCTCATTAAGCTGCCACGACTCACGCGAGGGGCAACAACCCTGGGAACTGTTTCTGTTCCCCAGAGTCATGAGGGTACTTCGTTAACGGGTACGCTGAAGTTTTCATCCTTGAGGAAAAAGTCAAATGGGCAGAAAAGCATTGTGACCTCCAAGTCTGGGAACATATCTCCTCCTGCTCCACCTGTGAGACAGTCAAGCCAAGAACAAAAGACAAGGACTGCTCTATCTCCAAGTGCCTTAAAAGCAAGCTGCGACATTGGAAAGTCCTCATTCCCTAAAACATCGACCTCAGAGGAAGAATTCAACATGAGACTGCGGGCGGAGTCGTTTATCCAAAGGACGTCTACCGTAAAACCTGAACATAGTTCTGCCAGGACATCTTCAAGCCTGAAGACACGCGGGGCTAAAGCAGAGTCGTCCAGGTACTACGGGAGTCTGATGTCTCTGGAGAGATGTGACAGTCAAACCTTAGCCGGGTCCAAGCCTGAACTGTTCAGGGAGAACAGTGGTGCTACTTCAGGAGGTAACGGTAGATCCAACAGATCCGTGCCAAGGCTCGGTATTCCAGCCTCCACCTCCACATCTGCCTCTCCTTCCCAGGTTTCTCCTGGCGTCTTTGCAACTACAAGTAAACTTGGGCAGGTCAAAGGCAATAGCAGCTCACGAGCAGCAGTTTCTGGTGGATCAAAGGCTCGAACCCTGTCTACCAGTAGCTCCAAGAGCCCGAGCTCCTCCCTTAAACCTCTTGATAATGTAGCTGGACGCAACGTCAGCCTACCTCCACCTGGTAAGTCTCCAACTCGGTCGGGGACAGGAGCTAAGATGGGAAGAGGCACCATCATGGGGACAAAGCAGGCCATCAGCAGGGCGGCCAACAGCCGGGTTAGTGAGCTCGCCATTGGGAGCCAAAGGAAGCAGCTCAACCGGGCGCCCAGAGTAACAGGAAGCGATAGTACTAACAGCGGGACTAGTAGTGTCAGTGGATCACCAATCAGCACGCTGCTACCATCACCTTACAGCAAGATCACCGCACCCCGAAGGCCGCAGCGCTACAGTAGCGGGCATGGCAGTGACAACAGCAGCATCCTCAGCGGGGAGCTGCCGCCTGCCATGGGCCGCACAGCCTTGTTTTATCACAGTGGGGGAAGCAGCGGCTACGAGAGCATGATCCGAGACAGCGAGACCACCGGCAGCACCTCGTCAGCGCACGACTCCATGAGCGAGAGCGGAGCGTCTTCGTCCAATAGGAGCAGAGTGTCCAAATCGCCCAAGAAGAGAGGAAACGGTGAGTCCAATCACTCATATGAATAAAGATGACCTCAATGTTGGGTGAGTCCACCACAAAGCTAAAGATTGTGGCAGTGTTAGATCTGACTCACATGACAGAGCTTTCCTGTTACTCATCAGTCTAAAGCTGCTGTGGCCTCCCCTAGAGGTGACGGCCTTTATTACACCCTGTAGCCTCACAGGAAATTAAATGGACGTGATGATTTAAATATTATTTAGTCTTACCAGTTTGAGTTGAGGGTGGCGTTACGGTGAACCTTCACCGGGCACATCTCCGTCACCATCAGTCCATTTTCCATGTGACTTCAAACTCCACCAGGAGCATTTTTTCCCTCCAGACTTTGTTAGCTTTTTTGGGTCATTTTTCTGGTTCATGTTTTTCTAAATATGTAAATATGCTACGTAATTCATCAGATTGACGCGGGCTGCTCGCAGTATTCTGAACTGGACCGTGGCGTCTTTGATGGAGTTTGAAACAGAATTTAGGCTTTAAGGAAAGGTCATGGAGTCATTAAATCTAAGAGGATCTTTAGGTAGCTGAAACGTGTTCATGACGACGAGCACAGTCGACTTTAATATTACGTTTAACGAACAGCAAAAACATTTGTCAGGAAACAAACCAAAGTTTTCTATGAACATAATAAGGAAATGTTAACATTCCCAGCATGTCACTAAAACGTTTCACCGTGTTTGTTGTTCAGCAGGATAGTCATTGGACCTCTATCACTGGTAGTGACATCAGCATAACATTTAATATCATATCATATTAAATAATTCATCGATTCCTCCATGTTCCACTACAAGGAGTCATGTACTGACACTAAAGACCAAAGTCTGGATACAAACCTGTGTTTTGTGAGCTCACCATGCAACTCAACCTCGACTCCGAGTCCGGCTTTCATAAACGAGTTTCATTGATTCAAATACAGAAAAATAATTGTGTCTTTTAACATAATCCAGAAAAGAATTATGAGAATAAACAAAAGGAATCCATCTTATTTAATATGTGTGAAATGAAGAAGTTTGATCTGACAGATGAAAGAGTCTCATGAACATATGAATATGTTATCAACGTGTTTTTAACGTTGTCACGCTGTGTGATGACAGGATGAGTCCAGGTGTTATTGCTTTCAAAGGATGCATGAATTTATCTCTCTGACGTTATCGTTAAAATCTTCATTGGTTATGCGGGACGCCGTTGTCGTGGATTCGGCAGATTGTGATTCATGCAGCTCGGCGGCGGCGGGTAGTGCAGCCTGATTCATATGGAAGCAGCACTCGTGTGATCTGCCTGCCATCAGACGTGGATCTCAGCTCGTTTCTGCTTCATGAATATTTCATGAAGCCTTCGCAGCGATTCCTGGTGTATGTATCCAACTCCAATTATCACCCACACAGCCTGCAGAGCATGCACACCCACACACTCCTCCGCAATCTGTCAGCGAGTCCTTGGCGACCTCGAGAGCAGTGTTTGTGGAGCACGCTGAAAATTTCATTTTCACAATGATGAAATTAATTTGTGCAGAAAAATAATAACAGCTCTTCACTTCCCATCAGGTTTCCAGCGGCGCCGTCTGATCCCGGCTCCCCTCCCGGACACCTCGTCTCTGGGCAGGAAGGTGGGAGGTCAGTGGGTGGACCTGCCCCTGCTGGGCGGCGCCCTGAAGGAGCCCTTCGAGATCAAAGTGTACGAGATTGACGACGTGGAGCGCCTGCAGAGGAGGAAGGAGGCGGGGTCAGAGGTGAGGCTGGCGCCGTCACTCCGTGAAACCCTGAGACGATGAGACGTGTTTACAGTTAGAAAGCCACTGAGGCTCATGGGTAATGTAGTATGTAGGATTGCAAAATTCTGGAAATTTTCAATGTCGGCAACTTTCCATGGGAATTAACAGGAATTTATGGGAATTAACAGGAATAAATCAGGAATTTACAAAATTGAAGGTTGGTTCTTTAACAGTGAACTTAAATATAGTTGGGGAAAATCTATTTTACCATAATCTTGGCTAAAACAACCAGAAGTATCACATGCACATAGCACACTGCTTACTGCAGGGCTATTGAGGCCCCCTGCCTGCACAGGTGATTTCTGTACCTGGACCACACATAATATTGTTCAATAAAATAATTCAAACTTGATAAACTTTTGTTTTATTTTGCATGTCTGCTTATGACAAAACAAAATGTTCAGATTTATGTATGATACAGTTTGTTTAAATTACCCACAATTTACATAATTTACATACATTTACATAACTCTCATGGAGTTTCTGATGTGGAATATTTCCAAAATTCCCCAGCTTAACTTCCCATGGAAAGTTTCCTTAAAGTTTCCAGAAAATTTTGCAGCTCTAGTAGTATGTTAAGGAGGGTGGTGGTTCACAGACATACTCGGTTGTACTCAGGTATGACAGAAATAAAGAACGATGAAGTCAAACTAATTAATAATGTGATCGTTTGTAAGGATGAATTCAAACAGAACTTCAGAGAAAATGTTAAAACACATCTGAGCGAAATCAGAATGTTTATAACACGAGTTCATCTTCTGCTGGACTGAAAATACATTTAGATGAACCAACATGACACACCTTCACTTTACATGGATTAGAGTTTATTTGTTACATTTTAATGATGATTAATTATTCAACTTCTCTTTAATAACTAAAAATATTTTCTAATAAGGACAAAGGAAAGGCCTGAGGTCAAACTGTTTATCACTGAGTCAATTACAGTTTAGTCTTAATTGGTTTAGTAGTGAGTGGCAGGAGGAGGAGGAGGAGGAGGAGATGGAGGCAGTAATGGATGAAGGCTCGGCCGGTCGGTTTCTCTTCACGGCCGTCGCCTCACTCTGTGTTAACGGGTCATTAACCTTCAGCGTGTCGAGTGAAGTAAAGATACGAAGAGAGCTGCAGAGATCTGATTTATTTGAATGATCTGTAATGTTTCTCTCTGCAGCTGTTCCACAACGTTGAAAAGGTGAGTTCATCTTTAAATCTTCAGTTTCATCTCGTCATCATTCAACACAGATCAACTTATTTTAAAACATGAAGCATTAAAGATTAATCAGAACTTGTAATCTGATCAAAGTTTTAAATAAACTTGAATTTTACTTCAAACTTTACTGGACTAATTTAACAAAGCTGCATCAAATAAAATGTGTTAAAAATGTAATAATAATAAATAATTTGCTTCTCTGTGACCTCACCGCCTCCTTTTATAACCACGTTCAAACATTGCAGAATAAATCAAATGATGCAGCTGATCCACCTCTCCGTCACCTGTTCGCCCTCAGCTGTCTTTAATCCGTCTGCAGACAGCAGATTAGTGCCCATGCTAATTTTATCCCTGACTGTCTTCTAATTAAATCTCAGAGCAGGTTAGCAGCCGCTCACTCCACTTGTAGTAATTCCCCTACACCCTCCATCTTCCATTCTCCACCCTGTAAACCACACAGCTGACTGACTCTGTGTTTGGACTGACTCTGTGTGTTTGGACTGACTGTGTGTTTAGACTGACTGTGTGTTTGGACTGACTCTGTGTGTTTGGACTGACTCTGTGTGTTTGGACTGACTCTGTGTGTGTTTGGACTGACTGTGTGTTTGGACTGACTCTGTGTGTGTTTGGACTGACTCTGTGTTTGGACTGACTCTGTGTTTGGACTGACTGTGTGTTTGTACTGACTCTGTGTGTTTGGACTGACTGTGTGACTGACTCTGTGTTTGTGACTGTGTGTTTGACTGACTGTGTGACTGACTCTGTGTGTTTGACTGACTGTGTGTTTGTACTCTGTGTGTGTGTGTTTGACTGACTCTGTGTTTGACTGACTGTGTGTTTGGACTGACTCTGTGTTTGGACTGACTCTGTGTTTGGACTGACTGTGTTTGACTGACTGTGTGTTTGGACTGACTGTGTGTTTGGACTGACTCTGTGTTTGTGACTCTGTGTGACTGACTGTGTGTTTGGACTGACTCTGTGTGTTTGGACTGACTCTGTGTGTTTGGACTGACTCTGTGTTTGGACTGACTCTGTGTGTTTGGACTGACTCTGTGTGTTTGGACTGACTCTGTGTTTGGACTGACTCTGTGTTTGGACTGACTCTGTGTGTTGGACTGACTGTGTGTTTGGACTGACTCTGTGTGTTTGGACTGACTGTGTGTTTGGACTGACTCTGTGTTTGGACTGACTCTGTGTGTTTGGACTGACTCTGTGTGTTTGGACTGACTCTGTGTGTTTGGACTGACTCTGTGTTTGGACTGACTCTGTGTTTGGACTGACTCTGTGTTTGGACTGACTCTGTGTTTGGACTGACTGTGTGTGTTTGACTGACTCTGTGTGTTTGGACTGACTCTGTGTGTGTTTGGACTGACTCTGTGTGTGTTTGGACTGACTGTGTGTTTGGACTGACTCTGTGTGTTTGGACTGACTCTGTGTGTTTGGACTGACTCTGTGTGTTTGACTCTGTGTTTGACTCTGTGTTTGGACTGACTCTGTGTTTGGACTGACTGTGTGTTTGGACTGACTCTGTGTTTGGACTGACTCTGTGTGTTTGGACTGACTCTGTGTTTGGACTGACTGTGTGTGTTTGGACTGACTCTGTGTGTTTGGACTGACTCTGTGTTTGGACTGACTCTGTGTGTTTGGACTGACTCTGTGTGTGTTTGGACTGACTCTGTGTGTTTGGACTGACTCTGTGTGTTTGGACTGACTCTGTGTTTGGACTGACTCTGTGTGTTTGGACTGACTCTGTGTGTTGGACTCTGTGTTTGGACTGACTCTGTGTGTTTGGACTGACTCTGTGTGTGTTTGGACTGACTCTGTGTGTTTGGACTGACTCTGTGTTTGGACTGACTCTGTGTGTTTGGACTGACTCTGTGTGTTTGGACTGACTCTGTGTGTTTGATTGTGTGACTGACTCTGTGTGTTTGACTGACTGTGTGTTTGGACTGACTCTGTGTTTGTGTCTGTGGGACTGACTCTGTGTGTGTGTGTGACTGACTCTGTGTTTGACTGACTCTGTGTTTGGACTGACTCTGTGTGTTTGGACTGACTCTGTGTGTTTGGACTGACTCTGTGTGTTTGGACTGACTCTGTGTGTGTTTGGACTGACTCTGTGTGTTTGGACTGACTCTGTGTGTGTTTGGACTGACTCTGTGTGTTTGGACTGACTCTGTGTGTGACTCTCTGTGTTTGACTGACTCTGTGTGTTTGGACTGACTGTGTGTTTGGACTGACTGTGTGTTTGGACTGACTGTGTGTTTGGACTGACTCTGTGTGTTTGGACTGACTCTGTGTTTGGACTGACTCTGTGTTTGGACTGACTGTGTGTTTGGACTGACTCTGTGTTTGGTCTTCAGGGTCTGCTCTACTTTAACGCCCGGCTGAGGATGCTGGAGAGGAGGCAGCAGCAGATCAGAGAGCTGAAGAGCAAACAGGAGAGGCTGAAGGTGGAGCTGGAGGAGGCCAAAAGCCGGCTCATGCTCCACCCAAACAAATGGAGCGGAGAGTGTGAGTACCAGACCCGGCAGAGTTCATCAGAGGCCACAGAAGTGGTCAGGTTCCAGTTCTTTGTTTGTCTAAATCATGTCATAGACCCTGGAAACACGAATCAAACCAGCACCTGATGGCTACTCACAGCGCCAGCTGTTCTGTAGCCTGAGAGCTAACTGCTAGTTACATGACATTTTCATCTAGTATAAAGATGTTGACCATAGCTCTCTGAGCTAACAATCCGTCTCCACAGTGTAGAAACAGCTGCATTAGCATGATTAGCATGATGTATTTTGTTTATGCTCTGATGGGGACACGGATGGGGTGGTGCAGAGAGGACTGGGTCTCTACAGCCTCCTCCCTCATGCTACACGCCGGCGGCCTGAAGCGCTAGAGAAGCACGACAAACTCTCAGGTCACCTTGAAGAAAAGCCTTGATACTGTTGAAGAGTCGGAGTGATCCTCAGATCAATGAGACATTACTTCCTCTCAGGTCTGATTCCTATTGGCTGCAGGAGGAGAGGCTCATAAATCACCGCCTGCTTCCCCTCATGGAGATACACAGAGTCTGTCCCAGCATGCCCTGCACCATCAGAGAGCGTCACCATCAGTCATAAAGTACTGTCAGCACACACACGAACACACACACACACACACACACACACACGATCTATTACTGAGGACGTTACATTGATCCACAGCAGCCGACTCTGTCACAGAAAACCACCTCGGTCTTTCCTGCTACCCGCTGGTTCAGAGGTTCAGCTCATAGTGCTAGCTGCAATGCAAAGTGGTGGGGTGTAATGAACACGCACTACTGGCTGTGTTCCATTTTTTTTTGTCTTTTTTGATGATTTGTTGGTTCCAGTTTTAAATGTTTGTCTCTTCCTGCCTGTTTCCTCCCTTCCAGTCGATGTGGACCAAGACCTGGACCGGGAGTCCCAGGAGTACCTGGAGGCTCTGGCTCAAGCCACAGTGGAGTTGGAGTACTGTGTCAACCTCTGCAAGTCCCGCGTCATGATGGAGACCTGCTTCGACATCGCCGTGTCGACGGTCGCCGCCACCACGCAGGAAGGAAAGCAGGAGGTGGAGGTGTGAGAGGAGAGACGGGCGTGGGTGTATTAAAGGTGGATACTGCACCACCAGCGTCAGCCCGCCCACTCTGAACCACCACGATGAAAGACTTATTCTCTTTGTGTAGCGGGCTGTTAGATTCAGTATGACATCACTTCCTGAGGTCATCATCATCTCTGATGTCATCCAATAGAAACATCAAAAATCAAAGACACAGACTCTGCAGGACTCCACCAAGAATCTTCATGTTTTTAAGTTTTCTTCAGTTTCAAACAGAGATCTGAGTCTGAACATGAGTTCACTGCTAACAGGAAGTGCTCACGGCTAATTCGGCTAACAGTTAATGGAGCAAAGAAATGTAGGCTAAAATTTAGCATTAGCTACATGTAGCTGATCTTCATGGGGTCTTTAATCGGCTCAGAGTTGATTTAGTTTTAATTGAGTACAATTAAATTATTATTATTTAAACTTTTCTCGAGAATAATGTCTACTGTAACTTATTTATGATGTAGAATGAGTGAGTGAGTTTCTTTTAGTTTGTGTTGAATGAAAACAGCAGCACAGGTTAGCTGATAAAATAACGTTAGCTTGCATCAAACGTCTCGACTGAAGATCGATCTGCTTGGATCGGCCGTTTTTATTTCGTCATTGTTGAGTTTCCATCAGTGAGAAAATATTGTGATGAACCCTGAAGCTTAAGTTAGCATCTTAGTAGGAACTCAGTGTGAAGGGTTGATGAAGGTTTCAGCTGTTTGAATCAGAAACGTCCGTCAGACAGTTTGTGCTGGTCCTGGATTCAGAGGATGAACACTCTGGAAGTGCCTTCATATTTATTATCTAATTTAATATTTTTATTTCTATGTTTTATTTAAGTTTTTTATATTTATGTTTTTATGGTGCTGATCTTAAAAACAAACATTTTATTTCTTATGAAGTCTGATCTGATTTTGCAGCAGAAGGCTTGTTGGAAGAAAATATGAACTCACCACAGTCATCAGTTTTCAGAGTCATCCTCTGACAACTGACTGTACGTCCACGAGTACAGACAGAGAGCTGCTAACTGCTAATTCAGCTAACGGACATCAAATACTCAAAATAATCAAGTTCTGACAAATTATTTGACGTTGTCTGTTTGTGTCTGTACATTTCACCAAAGTTAGCATTAGCATTAGATAATGTCTCATTTGCATATTTGAACATCAAATTTCAGAAAACTTATCGTACAAAAATGGTCTTAATGTTACTAAACAGGAAGTTTGATGGCGATCGTGAATTTAGTTTAAGTTTTTAACGACGGCGTCACCTGATGAGTTTAATTCAATATTTCAGTTCCTCGTTAAGTCATAAAAGTTTGTTTCTTCTTCCTGTTTTGAACGTTTCTTCTTCCTGTTTTAAACGTTTCTTCTTCCTGTTTCAAATGTTTCTTTTTCCTGTTTTGAACGTTTCTTCTTCCTGTTTAGAACGTTTCTTCCTGTTTCGAACGTTTCTTCCTGTTTCGAACGTTTCTTCCTGTTTTGAACGTTTCTTCTTGTTGTTTTGAACGTTTCTTCTTCTCAGGCTCTTTTTCTTCTTCAGTGTTTTTTTTTAACATCCTGCATCGGAACAAGACAAACATTTTTTATGTGACGTGAGACGTTTAAGGACTGTTTGTTTTGCTACTGTACAGTTTTCTAATGATTTGTAAAGAAAAGAGAGTGAGTGATCGCTTTGTGTCAACGTGTCAATAAAGATTTAATGAAGAACAAGTTTAAATGTGT